>CM040439.1:13777129-14377129 GCA_022702705.1 Papilionanthe hookeriana x Papilionanthe teres | reverse complement strand
CCAAAATAATATAAATGTAAATAATAAGGCTCAATTATGAGTTTTTGTTCATAAGTGAGTTGTTGCAAAGTGCTTACTGGGGGTCTTGGATTTCTTCCCTCAAATACCACACTTTCTGTGTGTTCAAGTGTTTCTGTAAAATTGCTCTTCTTTAAGAAAATAATAATAATAAATAAAATCTTATATATATATAAGGATTATTTTCTTAAAAATCATAGTGATTTTGAATAGGATAAGATCATTCCTAATCTTACAAGAGTAATGGATAAATAATATTTGAAAACTCTACCCTAGTGATCACTAATTTGAATTTCAATCCTTAATGTTAATTAAGATAAAATATATTTATAGTAAATTTACTTATACACTACCCAAAACAAATAGCTAAAAAAATAAATAAAATAGAGGTTTTGATCCTTGATTATTAAGAAAAATATTATATTACTACTTCTCATCCATCTTATACAATTCAACTAAGGGTCTTTATCTACATTATGTTCCTTAAAGCTTTAAATTTCTTCCTATTATTAATAAATGCATCATCAAATTCAAATGAGCTATTATTTAATAATGTTTCACTGATCTCACTTTGATTTAATTTCTAAGTTTTCTAAGAGAGATATTTGATTCATCTGCTCTAGATGTGCTTACATATTCATAATTAAAGATAATCCATGTAACATTTAGAACTTTCTTTACTTTAATGTTAAAATGCCTTACTTTTGTTTTCCTACTTTTGTTTGGTAGGTATTACAAAATGTGGTCAATCTTTTTTAATTGTACAAGCATTAGATTTATTGTTGTTCTTCTCTCCAATCCTTCTTTGAATTCTCATAATTACCCTTACAATCTTAGAATTACTTGAGAGTACTACGTGGGAAAAATCATTATTTTGCACCAAGTGCATATTCATTGCTCTTATTTTGTGGAAAGCCATTACCAAGGCTGCTTGCAAATTTAGGTGTTTGCCTAACATTTAGCTCTTCCCACTCTTTATTCCATGTACTAATGGAATTGTAGAATTATTTTGTTATTTTGTTCTCTCTTAGCTTCAACTTCTTGCTAGTCTAACCCTTTCTAATATTATCACTATCGCTACTTGGAAGGTAAATATAAACATGTCTTATAACTTATTTAATAATAGTCAATCAAGAGTGGTTTGACATAACAACTTTTAATTATATGATTTTTTTTTTATTTGAATAACTACAAGTAAAGAGTGTCTAAAAAATCTTTATTCTTTTAAGGGAATATATTAGTTACTTTTTTTTTGGGTGGGGGGGTGTGAGGGGTGTACCCTATAGACTATTTTATTGACATCGGGTAAAATTGACAAAAGTGTGGAGATAGCTCCTTCTAAACCCAAAATATAAAAGTCACTCAAAGAAATCCTAAGGTTCCACCTCCAAGAATTACAACGCAACCCAAAAAAATCCAAAAAAAAATACACTCATACCCAATATCCAAAACATAATCTAACGACAATCAAAAGACATTATTATTGTCTGATATAAGGTGTGTTTATAGCATTGTCATGAATCATTCTACTAAGTTGCGGAGGAGGGTTTCTATCAATAGTAGCCTCAGAAGTAAGTGAGCTCTTCTTTGCCAGCTAGTGAGTAAGACTTTTACCTTCCCTATAAATGAAGCTCCAACAAATTTTTAAGTCTTTAGGCAATTCAAAATATTTTTTTAAGAAAATATTTATGTTCCAAGGAGCTGCTTTTTTCTTGGTGCAGTAATCTACAAGTTAGAGTGAATCTACTTCAATCGACAATAGATTCCATTTAGCAATAATCACTATCTTCACTGCCATCCACACAGCCCATGCCTCGGCTTCCAACGCAAATTCAGTATCACATGGAGAAGTAAATAAACACAGGCACTTACCCATATCATTTTGAAACCACTAACTCCACCCTTAACACTGCTCCAACTCCTATCAGTGTTAAATTTCAGCCATTGCAACCTCGATTTCTTCCACATAACAAGTTGGGTATATGCTTCACCCCCTTGTCCTTAAATAGTTTAGCCAAGTAAAATAAAAAGGTTCAACAGTAATAAATATAGTAATTTTATAAATATAACCAAGAAAATTTGTAACTATTTGATTTAATTTATCATAATTCTCTCATGTTTTCAAGAGTTTTAAGCCATCCAGAAAAGTCAGATGGTAATGTAAGGAATGATTTCCACAACGTGTTGTGTAATTTTCCTTAGATTCCAAGATTCAATGCAAAGTTGCATGCTTGCCAAGCATAGAGGAATAGAGGTTCCAAACAAACCCACCCCCCCCTCAATCCTAGAAATTTTAGATTTTCATTGAGAATAAGCATTTGAACTACAAATGCATGAAACTTTCTTCCTCTGCTTTAAATAATATGCATTGGTATGGAAGGCTCAACCCTTTAAGTTTCAAGACATCATCGTAAGGCAAAATTGAATGTAATTTCTCCAAAGAGAAAAGAGCATAGAAGGAGATAATGTTTTCTACCTGATCGGCTTACCCTAAACCACCTAATCCCAGGGGTATTGTTCTAAGTATATAGACTTAATAATGGATTGATCATATGAAAGTTAAAGCAATATTTTATCATGCTTATTATATTCTATTGGTATCTTGGAGATGTTGGCCGCATTTTCATACCCAAATTTATCCCTTAGCAGTTGTAGATTCCATATCCTGTTGAACCAAAAATCAGACACCATGATCTCAGAAGTTTCATCATTAATATTGCAGTGTAAGCCCTCTATAGCCCATTTGTCTTCCCAAAATGAAACCTTACCATCTCCAATATCCCAATAGATGTACCTTTCAGCCCAAGTCCTAGCCTTAAGCAAAGACTTTCATATTTTAGAATCTGCGCTTTAAACGAGGCTATACATGTGCGATGAACTCTACAATGTTTTTCATGCATAAAAATGATCCATAATGATTCCTTAATTTTGAAATTAAACCACAGTTTTATGTTGTTAATCTCAGTAATGGTGATGGAGTGCTTTAAACCTTAAGCCTCTAACAAATGTTGGATTGCATAATTTCCTCTAGATCACCTAATGTTTCTTCCTTTTATCACTAGTGCACAAGAATCTATTAAAGTATCTTTATAATACATGTTAACTACCTAATTTCATTTGGAGAACTTGCAAAATCATATAAATGAATATTATCTAAGATGCTTTTAAGTAATTTTATACAACCACAATATAAAAGGAAAGATTTTTTCCAATAATTAATAAATTTTTTTATATTTGCCACCGCTGAATCCATCAATGTTTGTTTTTGTCTGCCTCTAAGCAAATTCACAATAAGATACTTAATGGGGAGTGATATACTTAAAATATATAATAATATTATGCACATTTTTATACCTATTTTTGATGATATTGCATATTAATGGAAGATATTTGTGTGTTTTTATTTCAGGTACACTTAAATGGACCAAATATATTAAAAAGAGTGAAAAGGATCAAATTTGAAGCAATAATGAAGAATGTGTTAAAATGAACTGGGGCGCCTAAGCGCCCAGATCTAGTGCCTAAGTGCCAGCAGACAGAGAAGGTCGCGCCTAAGCACAAAAACCTTACGCTTAAGTGTCGGGCAGTTATTTTGCAATTTTAATGAATTATTAGCGAATTTTGAAGAAATGTTTGAGGCATCCTTTGGCACAAAAGTGGATAACTTATCAAGGGTATCAAAAGACATTGAAATTTCACTTGAAGGATGCATCTTAGGTAGATTCATTAAATATGGACACATTTTGAAGCGACACCAAAACACCTTTTGAGAATGTATAAAAGAAAGGAGTTTTTAGAGTAGAAAAAGGGCTTTAGAGAGGCGGTAAAAAGAAGATTTAGTGTGTTTTTATTGAGTAGTTTAAGTAAGAAGTTATGGATTCTTACTTAGGATTTCTTTACACTTTTCTCATTCCTAGTGAAAGAGAAGTTGAGTGGGGAATCCTAAGAAAAAACCATTATTGTAGAGAGATTTAAACACTCATGGGTTGGACGACTAGTCTAAGGGAGTTTCTAAGAGAAAGAAAGAGATTTAAAGGAACTTCAAGTGTTTGGTGGAGGGGAACTTGAGATAAGTTTTTATCTTCGTACTTCAATTAGTTTTAATTCAGACTTCTTGTTTTTTCTACATGGTTTCTACTTTTAAAAGTAATTCTTGTTGTGTTTTCTTCATGGATTTTGAGTATTCTTCTTCTCTTTTTCCTTAAAATGAAATGTAATTAAGTGTTGGATGAAAGTTGTGGAAGTATTGATCTTTATTATTGGAAGAAGTTGTGATTGATTTAGTCCTTGTACTTCATTTACTTCTTGATTTGGCCAATTAAGATGTTAACATTCATTGTAAGAACATGTAAGATCCTAGTAGGTATTGTCTCAATCAAAAATAGGAAGAAATCAAATGAGATTGTATGGATCAGAAAGAAATTTATATAATTTTGTGAAAATAAATAGTGAAATATATTTTGATGGTTGTAGAATTAGAGACTTTAGGGTGACAAACTAAAGCCCCTAATTTGGTTAATTGTTTTAAGTTTTGATTTGAGATGTTAGCTTCTAAGTGGAGGGAAAGGAGAGAACTCTAGAGTGAGAGCTGCTATCTTCCCTACCTAACCTGTCTTCAAAACTATTCAAACTTTAAACTAGCTTATGTTCTTTATAACATCTCTAGTAAGGGTAAAGAATAAAATTGCTCCTATTTGACACAACACATTTTGAATACTTCCACAACAAAATTCATGTACTTATTACTCATTCATGATAAGGAAAAGATATTTTCATCTAAACTTCTTTAATCTTACAAAAATCTCATTATAGTTAGTAAATTGTTTACTTTATTTCACAATTTAAGAAAATACCAAAAAGAATCACATTTTAAAATTTTTTGTTATCTTAAACTGTTTAAGTAAAAATCTTTTTCTAAATAGAATTTGTGATGTAAAAACCTTTTCATCTTTTAAATTTCCAAAATTTTTCCTCGTGAGATCGATATTTCGAGGCTTAAATATATTACTTGATAATGATATGTATACTTGCATAGAATCCCTAAATTTAAATATCACTATTGCATTCTTATTTACATCAGAATCAAGATTTTGGTGTCATTGTAAAAAGGAAATTATATATTAAAAATGTAAGTATAATCTTATTACCACAAGTATAAATATACTAGTATATTTCTGGTAGTAAAAAAGAATCGAGATCAAGTTTTTTCCACAGTAGTCGGGGATCAATCAAAATTTCCTTAGATTTGAATTTAAACGAACAATTAAAAATAATTTTTAGAAAAACAAAATTTCTATTTTTATAAAGTCTTATTTAAACCTTATTTGTTTATGTGTGTTTTATTTTTTTTATTATTGTTGTGTTGTAATAGCTTATGCGAAGTTCAAGTTCTAAAGGACTTGTGCCCTACGATTCTGAATTAGAAGAAACAAATAGAAAAATTAAAAAAATTAAAAATAATAAAAAAATTAAAAAAATTAAAAATAATAGAAAAAATTCAAAAATGGCAAATTAAATTTATCAAAATGCTGAAATTCATCATGAATTAAGACCTTTAAGAGATTATGCAAACCCTACAGTGGATAAACTTCGTGGTAATATTCAAAATCCTATTGTAGCTGCTAATTCATTTAACCTAAAACCTATTATTATCCAAATGGCATCTAATAATCAGTTTGGGGGATCACCAATAGACGATCTAAACTTACATCTTGCTAATTTTTCTAGAATTGTGTGCTCCATTTAAATATTATGGTGTTCCTGATGATGATATTAGGCTTAGGTTATTTCCATTCTCACTTAAGGATAAGGCTAAGATATGGTTAACTTCTTTAGCTTCTGGCTCTATCATAATTTGGGGTGATTTAGCACAGAACATTCTTGCTAAATATTCCACCATAAAAAACTGCGAAACTTAAAAATGATATTACATCTTTTTGTGAGTTTGAAGGGTAATTTATTTCATGATTTAAAGAACTCCTAAGAAGGTTTCCACACCATACTGCCCCAACTTGTTTAATTATTTAAACTTTTTATAATGGATTAGTTGGATCTCAAAGATCTATCATCGATATCGCTGTTGGTGGTTCATTGATGTATAAACCATTTCTTAAAGCTTATACTTTGATTGAATAAATGGCTATTAATAATTTTAATGGCCTTCTAAAAGGGTACACCCTAAAAAGGTAGCCATATTCATGATTTTAAAGCTTTTGCCATGTTAGCAAATTAAGTTGCTACAATTTTAAGGAATTTTGACCAATTTCGAAGGAATTTTTCTCAAACATATCCAATGATTGAAGAGAATTCATTAGGCCAAATGATAGATTCTCAAACATCAATTGAGACTTTAAATGCTATAAATAACAAGTCAAATAACCTATATTCGAACTACTATAATCCAGGTTGGAAAAACCATCCTAATTTTAACTGGAATAACAATTTAGGTGGTACTAATCAGAAATGGGGAAGCAACGAAGTAAACCCATTGGGAACTGGAATAACCAAGGTAATAGTAATTATAGACATTCCTATCCTCCAGGATTTAATAATAATCCATAATTTAAGGATAAGAAGTTGTTTATAAAAGAACCGGTGTTACAAATGGGAAATAAGAAATATTGAGAATCGGTTGGGAAAAATTACAAATTCACTAAGTAATATAACCCAAGGAACACTTCCTAATAATACAGAAGTAAATCTTAATGACTAGAATAAAGAGCAAGTAAAGGTTGTTCAACTTAGAAGTGGAAGAGAGTTGGAAGGTAGAGTTCAAAAAGAGATTGAAGTAGAGAAAGAAGAAATTGAAGAATCTAAAAAGGATGCTCCATAAGGTTTTGAGAGACCTATTTCTTGACTTAATATTGATTTAAAAAAACCTTCATCACCTTCATTTCCTCAAAGACTTAGTCAACAAAAGTTGGATAAACAATTTTCAAAATTTCCGGAAATCATTAAAAAGCTTACAATTAATATTCATTTTGATAAAGATTTAGAACAAATGCCAGCTATGTGAAGTTTATGAAGGATAATCTTAATAGAAAAAGGAAATTTGAATAAAAGAAAACAGTTGCACTTTGTGAGGAGTGCAGTGCTATAATTTAGAAAAAAATTCTTGAAAAGCTTAAAGATCTTGGAAGCTTCACAATTCCATGTGCAATTAGAGACAGATTTTTTGGAACAGCTTTAAGTTATTTGGGTGTAAGTATTAACCTTATGCCATTATCTATATTTAAAAGACCAGGCTTAGGAGAAATATATCCTACAACCATAACCTTGCAATTAGCAGATCATTTTATCACATATCTTAAGAGAGTTGTAGACTATGTTTTGCTATTTATCTTTCTTGTTGATTTCATTGTGTTAGATATAGAGGAAGATAAGAGATACCTATTATTTTGGGAATAACTTTCCTAGCAACAGGCAAAATAATGATAGATGTGCAAAAAGAAGAATTAATTATGCTTGTTAATGATCAAACAATTACTTTTAATATTTCCAAATCAATGAAATACCCTACAAAAGCTAAAGATGATGAATGTTTCAGGATGGATGTAATGAGATATCTTAGTGAATGTCATTTCAAAACAACTTATGAAGAGAATTTAGAAATAAAAGAATTAGAACACAAGCAAGAAGAGGAATTAGAACATCTTAATGATTTTAATGAAGAAGATTCAAATTTTGTTCAAGAAAGTTTTGAGGTTTTGGACATGATAGAAAAATACAATTCTTTCTGTCCATCAATTGAAAAACCTCCTGAACTTGAATTGAAGTTACTTATGAAACATTTAAAAGTCTTTTTAGGTGATTTCTTAACTTTGTCGGTCATAATTTCCTCGAACATAAATTTAAAATAAGAAGAGTGTTTGCTAAAAATTTTGAAGAAATATAAGAAAGCCTTTGGATGGACAATTTCTAATATTAAAGGAATTAGTCCTTCAATTTGTATGCTTAGAATACTGATGGAAGAAAACTACAAACCCAGGGTTGATCCTCAAAGGAGATTAAATCTCATTATGAAAGAAGTTGTTAAGAAAGAAAATTTATAGTGGTTAGATGCTAGGATTATCTATCATATTTCAGATAGTGCATAGGTTAGTCCTATTCACTGTATTCCCGAGAAAGGAGGAGAAGCTATAACTGTTAATAAAAAGAATGAATTAATACAAATAAGACAAGTTAAAGGATGATGAATACGCATTGATTATAGAAAATTAAATTTTGCCCCAAGGAAAGATCAATTTTCATTACCCTTTTTAGATCAAATGTTGGATAGACTAGTTGGGCATAAATACTTTTGTTTTCTGGATGGATATACTGGTTATCACCAAATACAAATTGCTCCAGAAGATCAAAAGAAAACAATGTTACCAGTCCTTATGGTACTTTTGCTTTTAGAAGAATTCCTTTAGTTCATGTAATGCCCCTGCTACATTTTAAAGATGTATGATGGCTATTTTTTGTGATTTGATTGAAAAAGAAACTAAAGTTTTTATGGATAATTTTTCGCGGTTTCAAACTTCATTTGAATTGTGTTTAGAATATTTATCGCAAGTTCTTAAACGTTATGAAGAAATAAATTTAATCCTTAATTGGGAATAATGTCAATTTATGGTAACAGGAGAAATTGTTTTAGAAAATCACATTTCAGAGAAATGTATGGAAGTAGATCCTACTAAAATTCAAGTGATCATTAATTTACCTCATCCAACAAATGTGAGGAAAATTATGAGTTTTTTAGGACATGTTGGATTCTATAGTCGATATATTAAAGACTTTTCAAAAATTGCTAAGCCACTATGTCATTTGATCGAGAAAGAAGTGATTTTCAACTTTTGATAAGGATTGTTAAAAAGCTTTTGAACTTTTAAAAGAGAAATTAATCACTGCATTAGTTATCGTTTCACCAGATTGGAAAAAACCATTTGAATTAATGTGTGATGCAAGTGATTATGTTATTGGAGCTATTTTGGGACAGAAATATGATAAAATTTTCAAACTAATTTATTATACTAGTAAAACTCTTAATAAAGATCAAATTAATTATACCAAAACTGAGAAAGAGTTTTAATCAATAGTATTTGCTTTTGAAAATTTCATATCATATTTAATTGAAACTAAATGTGTGGTGCATAAAAATCATTATGCTATTAATTATTTAATGAAAAGAAGGATGCAACACCCAAACTGATAACCTGGGTTCTTCTTTTGCAAGAATTTGAATTTGAAATAGTGGATAGAAAATGATCTGATAATCAAATTACTGATCATCTATCTAGTCTTAACTCTGAGAAATAACTCTATTCTGAAGAATAAATTAATGAACATTTTTTCAGATGAAAAATTATTTAATATTAATGAATGGTGTGTTCCATGGAATGCAGACATTGTGAAATTTCTTGTTAGTAACATTTTACCTTATAGTCTGAAACACCAAAAAAAGAGGAAATTTTTATCTGAAGCCAAGACTTATTTTTGGGATGACCCATTTTTGTATAAACAGGGGAAGGATCTAATTCGAAGATGTGTGCCTTTAGAAGAGACTCTTGAAATTATTCAAAAATGTCATGATTATGATTTTAGGGGACATTTTGGTGTTGATAAAAGAGCATACAAAATCTTGCAATCTGAATGTTATTCGCTTACTATCATTAGAGATGTTAATGCTTGTATTAAAAATTATGATCGGTGTTAACGTGTAGGCAATATTTCTAGAAGAAAATGAGATGCCCCTCAATTATATTTTGGAAGTTGAAATATTTGACATTTGAGGATTAGATTTCATGGGATCATTTCAACCATCTTTTAGAAATTTATATATATTGTTAGCAACAGACTTTGTGTCTAAATGGATAGAAGTTGCTTTGCCTCGATGTGATGCTCAAAGTGTTACAAAGCTCTTAAAAATGAATATATTTTACAGATTTGGAATGCCAAGAGTTATCATAACTGATGGGGGATGCCATTTCAAGAATGTGTTAATTAAAAAATTATTGAAGAAATGTCATATCTATCATCAAATTTCTACTGCTTATCATCCTTAGATAAGCGGTTTGACTGAAGTTTCCAATCGAAAATCAAAAGAATTCTGGAAAAATCTATAAATCTAACAAAAATGGATTGATAAGTCAAACTTGATTTTGCTTTATATGCTTATAGGACCACATATAGAACTTCTATAGTAATGTCATCATTCAGGTTAATTTATGGGAAAGCTTGTCATTTACCAGTTGAACTTGAGCATAAAGGTTATTAGGCCATTAAAGAATTTAACTATAATTTGAAGGATGCTGGTGAGAATATATTATTTCAATTAAATGAGTTGGAAAAGATATGGAATGAATCTTATGAGAATGCTAAGATTTATAAAGATATGATGAAAAGGTGGCATGATCGGAAGATTCTTACTAAAAATTTTGAGCCAAGACAACAAGTTTTACTTTATAATGCAAGATTAAGATTCTTTTCAGGTAAACTTAAGTTCAGGTGGATGGGCCCATTTATTGTGATAAAAGTTTATCCCTATGGAGCTGTGGATATTGAGGATCCTAAAACCCTAAAAAATTTCAAAGTGAATGGTCATAGGCTGAAACCCAATTTTTTTAGGAGATCAGACTAAATTAAATGAGAATTTAATGTGCTTTTGTTTTGATTGTCGTTGTTGTGTTTGTTTTAGAGAACTATGGTAATATTTTGAACTTTTGGTGATAATTTTAAGACTTTGAATGATGTCTTAGACGTGTAAGAATGAGTATTTGGACGTTATGTTGACCTGTGCTAAACTGAGCACTAGTGCTGAAGCATTTGAAACTGACGCTTAAGTGTCGTAGTTATAAAATCCTACCTAAATTATGTTCTAGAAGAGGGAGCTCAACCAAAGCAAAACCCGTCAGTTCCTCCATCAAATGAGCAACATATCTTTTAAAATGTTTCCTGACATAAAATTGACATTTATTTTTACTAAATAACATACCTAAATGTTTTTTGAAGCATTACAGCATATTATATGTTTTCCTTATAGTTGATTTACCATCATTAGATAAGATTATAGCATAATCCACATAAGTAAGGTGACTTATCATCATTTTAGCTTTATGGTTGAATCATATTCTAGGAGTAAAGTCCTGCAGCTTATTCACCATAAGATAGAAGTAATCAAACACAAGTATAAAGATAGTAGGAGATAATGGATCATCTTATTTTGAACCCTTGTTGGCCGAGAAATACCCATAAGTGTTCCCATTGATAAGCGCATTGTATTTGTTAGAGGCCAACCACCTGTTGATGAGACCATAGAAATATACATTAAAGTCCCTTACTTGCATCAATTATGAAATCCCAACTATTAGAATCATAAGCATTCTTTAAATCAAGTTTAATTATCATATTGTCACCCTTGCCTTTTCTATCAAAGTTATTAATCAATTCTTGTGCAAGTAGTATATTATTAGTAATCCCTTTTCCTTTTGTAAAAGCTGACTAATTTAAGAAGAGAAGATGAGGCAAATGAGGTTGAATCCTATTAACCTAGATCTTACTGGTTACTTTAGATAGGACAGAAGTTAGACAAAATAGGTTTAAACTACTCCTAAGAGGATCTATCTTGGTTTTTGGGAATTAAGTTGATAGTAGAAGATGAGAAATAAAGGTCATGGTCATCACCCCTGAAGTAGCTTTGGATAGCCCCTATGACCTCATTCTTAATAATACTACAACATTAATATAAAAATCTAATGTAAACCCATAAGTACATGCTACTTTTGTTACAATTAATACTAGTCAATGCATTCCATCTTTCTTCCTCATTGGCACTCACCAAGAAGTAATTTACTTGAATAAGTTCTCCCATCCTTAAACAAATCACAATTTATAGGGGTTACCTATTCACATTGAGTAAAGAGATGTTCATAAAACCCGATCGCACTCCTCCCAATCTCCTCTTGGTCTGTAAGCCAGTTACCATTACTTGCCTTAATTTTTAAGATTACATTAAAATCCTTTTTTTTAATGCATGCATGGAAATATTTATAAGTCCCATCTATTTCTTTAAAGTGAGTTTCACCTGCCTATTGTTTTAGCAATTAATCCTCCCATTTAATAGCATTTAAAAAATCTTTATGAGCCTCAATAAATTTATCTACTGCCCCCTCATTTCCCTCATTGATTTGTTCCACCCTTGGCACTTTATTCTCAGCCTCCTATACCTTCTTATGTACATCCCCAAATGTGTTCCAGTTCCACTCTCTTAAGATTTAGGCTAGCTTCTTGTGTAATTCTAAAGTATATACTAGGCACTCCCTATCTCCCTTGTCTGCCAATTTGAACTCACCACTCTAAGGAAGTCTTGATGGTTTGATCAAGTGTTAAATATTTAAAATGATATGTGGTTGGTTTATCAAGGAATGTTGTAGTAAGTAGCAGAGGTTTATGGTCTGATCCTGTGTTGCTAAGAGTGTATACCTTTGACATAATGAAATTGATCAACCACTCCTGGTTGGCCAAAATTCAATCAACTTTTTCGAATACTCTCCCCATTTTATAAGTGTATTTAGATCAAAAGTTACCAAGATCAAATACCCTAGCTTCACACATCATGTCATAAAAGCCATTAATAAGTTTGGGATCAACCAATCTCCCCCCTAACTTCTGAGAGCTATTCATAATAAATTTGAAATCTTCCCCCACCATCCAGTTATCTCTCATCATAGTTCCCATGTGAATAATTTTATTCCAAAGGTCTAGTCTAGTAGAGTAAATAGTGCTTGCATAGACAAAGATTGCCCAACCTTTGATCATATCTTTCTCAAATGAGACATGTAGGAATTGAGGGTTGTTAGCAATAACATTTACTCAAATGTCCTTCTTCCAAAACACCCAAATCTTATTCATAGAATTAATAGCAAAGTTGCATTTGGAATTTTTTCAACTATATTCATATATCTAGAGGTAACCAAAGGTTCAAGTATAGCAAAGCAACATAACTTATGGATCCTACATAAGTGTTAGTCTATCAAGGGAACTAGGATCTGTAATCCCCCTAATGTTCTAAATAAGAATATTATACATAATGTAGTGCCCTACCCCTACTAGAAGATCTAGTCAAGATAGGTAGATGGTCCCCATCTAATAATAATTTATCCATGGATTAATGATGTTGCTTGCTTTTAAGTGCATTAATTCTTGATTTCCTCTCTTCTTCCTTCTAGATTTTTGTATTATCCAGGCATTGCCAATTATGTCCCCAATAGGGGTGTCACCCACTAGGGTCCCTCCTTGATACACCTAAAATATATAGTATTTTTATGCACATTTTTTATACTTATTTCTAATGATATTGCACTTTAAAGGTATGTTTCCTTGTATTTTTGGTTGCAGGTGCATAAAATTGAAGAATTTGGAGTAATTTAAGCAAAAGGAACAAAAATGAACAAAAATGGAGCATATCGGAGCACAACGGGTCGAACCGGAACATATCGGAGCAAAACAGGTCAAACTGGACACATTTGTACATGTGTGGCACCTAAGCGCCACCAAGTCTGCGCTTAGCCGCCAATGACAGTTGGTGATGGTTTTGGGCATAATTTCTTCAATATAACTCGGATTTTGACGATTTTCGATGCTTTGCGAAGCTTATTTTGAGGGGCATTCATTGGAAATGATAAAATGGACTTTAAAGAAGCGTTGGGGGCGGTTATGAGGAGTTATTATTGAAGAGATGTGTCTCTTGGTGTGAAAAGGCACTTATGTCATCCCTTTGGAAGATTCATTGAATGTGGAATCTTTTGGAGAGAGACTTAAGCATCTCTTGGGAAATTATAATTAAGGCTTGGAAACTCTTGAAGAGGGAGATTTAGAAAAGGGAGAGGAACTATTAGAAGAGGAGAAGAAGGCCAAGAAGAAGAAGACTTGGGGCGTGAGCCCTGAGTGGGGCGCCAAAGTGAGAGAGAAAGAGAGAGTGTGAGAGATTTTCTTTTTCTTTTCTTTTCACTTTGTTCTTGGAGAGGATTGAAGGAGATTGCTTTTGTTATACAAGGAGAGTTTGATTTTCATCAAAGATAAGTATTTTCATTGTATTTTTATTTTGATTTAGTAGTTTGTTTATGTAGTTTTAAAGACTTGTTCAATGAAAAGTTCTTGTTGTTTCTCCATGTGTAGTGAGTAGTTTTCTTGACTCCTCCCTCTTACAATAAATTAGTATGCATGTGTAGGATATATAATTAAGTAGAGTGAGAATATATTATGATGATTTTACCTTGTTCTTCATTTACATGTAAACTTGATCAACTTGCATGTTAAAATCTGTTGTGAGAACATGTAAGAACCAATGCGGTATTGTCTCAGTCAACTATTGGTAAGAATCACATGAGATTATATGGGTGAGAATGTAGTCCATATAATTGAGTGCAAACAAATAGAAAGATATGATTTTTAATAGGGAGTAAAATTATAAGACTTTAGGATGACAGGCTAAAGCCCCCTAATTAGGTTTGAAGTTTTGAATTTTGTTATGAGAAGTTAGCCCCCAGGTGGAGGGAATCGAGGGAACTCTAGAGTGAGAGCTGGTATCTTCCCTGCCGAACCATGTTCAAAATGATAAAATTTCAAATTAACCAATGTTCTTTATAGAATCAAGTAAGGGTAAAGAATATAATTGCTCCTATTTGTCACAATCTCTCTCGTTACTTCCATGAGGAAGAGTACTTCTAATATATTAAACTCTACTTTTCTGATTTTCATTAAGTATTTTAGTTTAGAAGTAGTATTGTAGTAATAATTTTAGGATTTAATTAAAACCAAACCTTTATCGACTTTCCAGGTTAGGGCGTGTTATTGTAGACTATAACTTCTCTTGAAAGCCACTACGATTAACTGCGATCTCTTTGGGATCGATATTCAGGGCATAATCAGAAAGCTCTATATTACTTGATAACGATACGTATACTTGCGTAAAATACCATTTTAAAATAATATCAATTAAGCTCTCATTTGCATCGGCATCAAGTTTTTGGTGTCGTTGTAAAGAAAGGGATATAATTAAAAGGAAATAAAACGTAAGCATAAATATTTAGGGATCACTCCTGAACAATGATTTCAATGTTATTATCTCGGATCACATTCCTTTTTGCTTCTACCCCTATCACATTGAGTTGTGTCCTACCAATGGCCTCATTTACTATGGATATAATAATACCCCCTGCAGCTCCCTCCTTCCCAATGATAGTATTAGGATTTCTTTGGTGGATGCATGCACTAGTGAGCATAGGACTTCACATGCGCCTCCATCGACGAGGTTATCTGAGTTTTGGAGGTAACTCGAGAAGTTTATGAAGACATGTTATATTTGAACTCCTTGAAGTTGCTGGAGGAGCCGGACTGTAAACAGATCTTCATGAAGATTGCCCTTGACTGTAGGGTCAACTATTTATATTTTTTTTACAACAAGGACGATTTTATTTTATCTAGTGATTGTTGTACCAATTATATGATTCTCCTGTAGGATAATCAAATTCTGATTTGGATGTTTTTTCCTTCTCTTAGGAACAATGTTTGTGCTATTTTATATTTATCTCTTTTTATCATACACTTTATAATTTGATATTCAAAGTTAACTAACGTTGTTTAATGTACATAAATTACATGAACAGAACACTTGTTTAACATGGATTTACAAAGAGAGAGGCGTATAAAAAAATTGTGACAACTGTTTGTCTAATGTACGAATACTATAACTCATACATTGATTGATCTCCCTACATGACATCATTTTACATTGGTGATAAACGGGTTGAGGAGCTACTAGAAGGACACCCTACAAGATTCAACAACTTGTTTCGTATGACACGACCTATATTTATAGATTTGCTGGATGGATTACATAGGAATCATGTACTTCATGGCTTCTCAAGAATGACAACCAGAGAGGTGTTAGCAATAAACATTTACATTTTATCACATAATGAATTAGCGAGAGGAGCGATTGAGACATTTCAATATCATCAAAGATAATCAACAGATACATTTCAATGGGGATGAAGGCTCTTGCTAGTTTGTCATCACAGATTATCAAGTCAGAGGAACCAATATTTGAGGACTCCAACAAAGATTGCAAATGAACAGCGATACCATTTTTAAGGTAAATCTTTTTACACATTATATCAAAAAGTCAAAATGAGTAAAGTAATTACCACAACTTTTATTAATTTATTAGAACTGTATTAGAGCGATCGATGGAACTCACAAGGACGCATGTGTATCTAATAATGAAAAGGTTGCATTCATTGGGAGGCGTGGATCACCTAAAAAAATGTGATAGTCGTATGTGATTTCAACATGTTCTTTACTTTTGTTATGGTTGGTTGGGAAGACAGTGCACATGACAATCGTAGAGCAACTTCCCTCACCCACCTCCAGGTTTTTTCAAATATTAATCATGTTAACATTTTTTTAAAGTTCATTACTAATCATTTTAGTTGGGATAGATAAATATTATTTGGTCGACGCTGGATAAATCTTACAAAGAGTGTATTTGAAGCCATTTTTAGATACCAAATAACACATTGCTTACTTTAAGAGATCCAAGAATGTTGCTCGGGTTAGAAATGAAATGTTTAACAAGAAACACTCCTTTTTATGGGGTGTAATTGAAAGAACAATTGGAACGTGGAAGAAAAAAATAGTTTATAATGCATGATATGCCAACGTATTTATTTCCGAAGCAAGTGCATATTGTAGTGGTTACAATGACTCTTCACAACTACATTCGACGACTTCATTCTCGACCTGATGTAGACTTCAACGTGGCTGAAAATGATCATTTACATGTCCCGCTTGAAGCATTTGAATATCACATAGAACAATCTATTCCACAGCCAGAAGTAGATTCATAAGAAGGTTGCACTCAGGATGGAAAAGGTGCCGGAGAAATGGTTTAATGGAGCAAGCGAATTACATATGTCATTATTAGATGTTGAATGGATTGACTATTGTTTATTTTATACAATTCATGTTTATTTTCATTTCTTATATATTTGATATTGATTGTTTGGGTTTTTTACGCTGGTTGTAATTAATTTTTTTCTTTTTCTCATTTCTTTTCTTTTTCTTTTAGTGAGTTTATGAGGTCCATGATGAGACGTCTGACCTTAGGAGTTCTTCAAGGTACCCTGCCAGTCATTGTTGGTGTCGCATGTGAAATCTTAGTGAAGGTAATCAAGTTCCTCTCTCTTTTTTTAATCTGCGGTTTTTGAAGTTCTTCTGGATGACTCTTTTTTGTGATATGCATATGTGGCATACAAGAGCTTGGTATTATATGGGTTAAAGACTACCAAAACCCTTTTTCTGATAAGTTCTGTTGTTTTCTTACAATGAAAAATGCATTGGTTGGTATACTGAGTTCTCTGAGACCTCACACCGACACAAAAATATAATTAATTACTTTTTTTTTTATCAATTTCTACTTGTATATATTATGCATTTAATGTTTATTTCTATTCCTTGTATATTTGATTATATTTTTTTTTGGATTTTTTACAATGTTTGTATGATTTTTTTTTCTTATTTTCTTTCTTTTATTTTTCTTTTGGTGAGTTTAAGAGGTCCATGATGAGATGTTAGACCTTATGTGTTCTTCTAGATGACATGTTAGTATTGGTTGGTGTCACATATAAAATTTGCTATCAACTTCCTTACCTTTTTTTCGTCGATACGGTTTCTAAGATTCCTGTAGATGGTAGTTTTTGGTGATATGCATATGTGACAAACATGAGCATAGCATTAAGTAGGTTAAAGGCAACAAAGAACCCTTTTTTGATAAAATCTGCTATCTTTGTGTAGTGACATATTCGTTAATTAGTATATTGAGTTCTCTGAGGCCTCACACCTCCTTAATTATTTATTTTTGAAGAAAATTTCTACTTGTGTTATGACTAATGGATTGTCTTTTAAAACATTCTAGAAAGATGAGCTCAATGATTTATGGTATCTCCCGAGGATTGCTGTGCAACTGTGGACTTCAAAGTGCTCGTTGACATCACGCCAACAATATAGCTACCAAAGACAATTTTACGATGCCTGCAGAGAAGCACAAAGAAGAGTGACATTTTTCAGTGGGCAGAAAGGCTAAATGATTTCACCGTCGAGAGTGATCGGGAATGGATAGTATCCCTAGTGGACGATCTTGCTCAAGACATACGCTATCTCCATTCTAAAAATAATATTATCATATTATTAAATATTATTTTAATAGTCTTTTTCTTTATTTTAGTAACAAAGACACTCACTTTTAAGTGATGTGTATATCTTATTTTTCGCACTGTTCTGAAGTGAAACTTTGCTTCTTAAGTATCAAATATATTGTCATGACAGTTCTGTTGCAAACAACATTACTGCATAGGGGCAGACTGATCATTTATCTAGAAACAATTGTGTCGTAGCTGTTTCCAAACAGTAATAAACAAACAACTATTCACCTTATCCACAACAGCTTCTGCGCTGCAGCTGGCCCAAATAAACATTAAGTCCAAGTTTTATTTGGTTGAACCGATATCTTATATGTATTGCATTTATTATTTATTCTACTTTGTTTCGATTAAAATATTTTATTTATTAGTTTAAATTTAATTGACTTTCGACTCTTGGATCTTGTGAAAGCCAAAAAAATAAAAATAAAAATAAATAAAAACAAGAAAAAAATTAACTCTTTTAAAGTCGTTGAGCCATATAAAGGAAAGCTCTTGATGTTCAATTTATCATTTTATAATTTTTATAAGAAAAACCCAATCTTATTTTGAGATAATTACATAAAGAGCATAAGAAATATTGCTATTTATAAATTAAACATTTATATAATTTTTTGAACTACGAAATTAATGCATATACGTGATCCACGGTGGCACAATTATAAATTTGATAAAAATGAAAATTTTGAAATACGATTTTACCATGATTTTTAATATTTGATTGAGAATTTAAAAAATGAATCGAAGGATGGTTGATTTGTAAATAGCAATGGCCTGTATGTAATCGCCCCTTTTACATTCTTCTCGTTCTCCTCTGCGTCGCGGTGTCTTTCCCTCTGGGAGCAACGAGTTTTGGATCGAGCGTGAGCTGTTGCCTGTTGGAGACTGGAGGGGGGCGATGTATAACGCGATGATGGATCCCGAGATCATGAGGCTTGCTCAGGAACAGATGAGCAAAATGGCACCCGCTGAACTGGCAAGGATCCAGCAGCAGGTCGTCTCCCATCTTCTCTTCTCGATTTTTTCTCTCAGAGTTATGGCTGGTTTTATGTCATCGGATGGGTTTTCCTCTTGCAAGATGAACTCGATTTGCTGGGATGTGTCGTAGGGCATCATCCAAGTTCGATTATTTCAGGATTCTGTGTTTGTCCATCGTGGTAGTGACATGGATTAGTAGCTGTTGTTTCCTGAATGGTTTTTCTGGAATTCAGATAAAAATTGGTTTGTTGTAATTTTTATTTCAAATGATAAAACATTACTTAGGTGTTTTTATTCGTTCTTATATATCGTTATTCATTTATTTAGGATTTTGTATATGCATTTTTAGGTAATTTGTTTAAAGAAAATGAGCACACGTTGGTGTTCACATGCATGAACTTGTTTGAAACTTGATTTAAAAAAAAACTTGGCAATGGGCAGTTGAAGTTTCAAACTCGTCAATCATCAACCATGATTCAAGTTGATTAGTGTTACCTTTGATCGACAAAGCAGAGATTAGAGATATGAATCTCTAGTGAAATAAATTCCATTTATCGTTTTCTTCTCAGTGATCCTTTGAGGCCCTGAATATTTTCTTGGGCGCTCAAAGAAAACTGAAGGATGGAACTTTTATTTATATTTATTGCTCAGGTTTAGGTGAAGATGATGTGCTGACAGTGCAGTGTTAAGGATTTATTGATTAATAGAACAACATGAGTTGATGCATTCTGGTTCAATCAGTTATGCAATTCTACTAGTAGTAAGAAGGAATAATATTGTCCTTTTTTATTTAATTATAACAAACTAAATGTTAGGTTGTTAAAAAGAAAAGTGGCTTGGTAATAATATACAACAAAAGAAGATCATGAAGACTTCAAAGTAAGATATATAAAAATGCAGTTAAGGTCTTTGTTTAATGTTTCTGAGTGGTGGGAAATGATGAAGCCATTGATAGAGAGATAGATTAAAAATTAATTATCTTAGAGGAATAGTGAGAATATTATCTATTGAAAATAACATAGTGGAGAACAGACTCTACGGTATTTTCTCATGCAACAAGGCTTGGAAATAAACTTATAATTCTACTAATTAAAATTTAGTTTAAGTATTGGGAAGTGATGCAGTGCCGCAACAGCCAAGTTATGTGGGCGACATTTATTGTGGTTTCTCCTATATCACATGTTATTCTGTATTGCCTCTAATTTTTTTGCATGTTTGGTTTTTGTCTAATGTACAATACTGTAATTAACACGTGTGTTGTGTTTGGTTCCTATTTGTGTGTAGGTCCTATGACTTTGCGTGCAATCCCATCAACTATACACATGATTTTCTTTGTGACTTTTTTACCAAGTCTCCATGTGACTTCCTTGCTGGTTCTTAAGCCTCTTCTCTATTGGCCTTATCTTCTTGAGATTATGCTACCTCCTATGATATTTTTTATTTTCATTATTTTATATGAAAATTCTACTTCTATATTAGTAAAATGGAAGTTGAGGAGGTTTTAAAAAAATTGAAGTGTGGAAAAGCAGTAGGACTTGATTGTATTTTAATAGAAGTGTGAAAATGTTTAGGAGATCTGGGAATTTCTTGGTTTACCAAACTTTATAGTATTATTTTAAAGACTAAATGTCTAATGAGTGGAGAAAGAGTAGAATATTTCTTATTTTTAAGAATAAAGGTGATACAAAAGAGTGTGCAAGTTATACTGGAATAAGTTAATGTGTTGTACATTAAAGTTACGGGAGAGTGATTGAACATAGGTTATGACTTAATACAAAAATTTCTCAAAATTAATTTATATTTATTTCAGGCAAGTCTAATATGGAAGCTATAGATTTGTTGAGAGGATTTTGAAGATGCACAGAGAGAATAAGAAGAATCTTTATATGTTTTGTATTCATTTAAAAAAGACTTATGATAAGGTTCCAAGAGAAGTATTTTGAAGAGTTCAAGAAAAGAAATGTGTTCTATTGCTTATATTCAAGTCATTAAAGATATATATACTAGAGTTATTATTTGTGTTCGAACACAAGGACGATTGACTAAGTTTTTTCCCATTTCAGTTGCATTATATTAGGGATCAGCTTTAAGCCCATATCTTTTTATTTTAGTTATGGATATTCTTATTAGAAATTTATAGGAGGATGTACCTTAGTGTATGATTTTAGCTAATGATATCCTTCTTGTCGATAAGGCTAGAGAGTGTTCAGGAAAAACTTGAATTTTGGAGGTCAATTTTAGAGTCTGAAGGCTTTCGTTTGATTGGATCTAAAACTGAATACATTAAATGTAAGTTTAGCAGTAGTAGATCTAGTGGTGGTTGTAACTATAGGTGATCAAATCATTAAACGGAGTGAACATTTTACATATGTCGGGTCTATTGCTCGAAGTGATGTCATATAGATGAGGATTTTATGAGTAGAATTTAAGTTGGTGGGTTGAAGTTGAGGAATGCACTGGGCCTATGTGTAATAGAAATGTACAACTTAGGCTTAAAGCAAAATTTTATAAGATGGCGGTGAGACATGCAATGCTTTATGGTTTATGATGTTAGCCTGTAAGAGGACACACATACAATTTCGGTAAGTGTTGCTGAGATGAGAATACTCAGGTGGATGAGTGAATTTACAATAGAGATAAAATGTGAAACAAATATAACCGTGAAAGGGTTGGAGTAGCTCCAGTGGTACACATGATTCGAGTGAGTTGCCTTAGATGGTTTGGTCACATTAATGTCGACCATCTAATGACCCAATTAGGAGAGTAGATGTTCTAGATTTGACTAGTGTTAAGGAATGTAGAGTTAAACCGAAAAAGACTTGACCATGTTGTATAAAGAATGATCATAATTTCTTAGAATTAAATGAAAGTATGAGACTCAATAGGACACAATGGAGAAAAAGGATGCTCGACCCCACTTAGTAGGATAAAGGCTTGCTAATATTGTTGTATTATTTTATATAATTTATAAATAGATGGTTAGGGCCATGTAATAGAAATCTAGTGATAAAAAAAATTGCCAATTTTATTCTTGTGTGCATGTTAAATGTGTGATTTCTTCACGTGTGGTCATATAATTTCAGGGAAAATGTCTCCTTGTATCATATGCGAGGAGTTGCTTTCTTTGCTCTTTTGAATTTTTTTCCTTATCCAATTTATTCTAAACATATTGTTATTGACTTGCCATAGTTTTTTATTTAATTCAAATATGATACAGCTAAGATTTCAAATGTGGTGGAAACATTTCAATTGTTGGTTGATTTTGTTTGGTTCACGTTTCTTATTTTGATTACTTTAAATTTATTCTATCATTTTATTATGATTGTTATCACTTTGTTATTTTCTTGTTTTCAGCCAAAGAAAGTGAATTATTATGTATTTAGTGGTTTGGATATATGAATCTTCATTTTTTGTGTCCTCCAAATTTATTGCATCATCTAATTGCATTAGGAAGCCTAAGCCCTAAATCATCTTTCTTTAAAATAGTACCAAAGTTGGTTGCATCACCATATTAACGAGAACTAGAATATTGAATTGGATAAATTAAATGATTTGATTAGTGATGCAATGTAAATTAAATACCATAGTTTATGGTTCTAGCCAATAATTTCAAAACTGGTATGATGTGTAAAGTTACATGCCTAAATTAGATGGGAGGCATAATATAGGGGACTTTTTAGCATGAATCAATAATTTTGAAAGATTCATCGACTCCACTATTTATTTGCTTTGAAAAGATAAACTTGTTGAAACGAAATTAGTGGACGTGCTCAATTGTTTTGGCAAAGTATTTTAAGTGAACAAAATTAACATGTGCTAGCATGAAATTAACTTAAGGAGGAATATAGGGATGATTACATGATCAATTTAAGTGCCGCAAACAAAAAGATTTTAATATGTTTTAATATTATGCAAGGTTTACTTATTTTGTAGCTACACATGATTAGCTCTAGGCTTTTGTGAATTATTAAAAGATTTGTCCCATGTGCTACGAGTGATCAAAATAATTTTTTTAAAGAGCCATATTAAAACATTGATAAATCACTAATTAGAGATTTCTCCTCTTACAAGGATTTCATTTTCCCATTTTGAGTATTTTCTAAAGGCGTATGTACCAAATATTAATTACCCCTCATGTGAGGTCGAACACTCTCAATCAAAGTTAGTATATGCTCTTGTATATCCAACATTGTAACAACTACTTTGGTTCAAGAGAATGATCAACTTTTTGTGATCGAGGGTTTGGTTGGGAGATTGATGATGCAACCAATCAAAATTCTATAGTTTTATCATCTCAAGTAGGCTATAGATCTTGATTTGTCAATATGGTGGTGAACCAAAACCTAACCTGAAGATACCTATCGGCAAGGATAAGTTCCTTTGTTCAAGAGTACTTAATATACCGTAGTGAAACTAACGGAGTGGCCAATTTCAGATTTTACTCAGATTGACAAAAGGTTTTGTGCCTTTAGTTGCATCAAGCGTATCCAAAAACTCAAATACATATCATTGAAAAACATACAACCTTTGATCATAACCATAATACTATTACAATTATGCTAACCATTCAGTTAGACCCTTGCTAATGTAAAAGTATAAGCTGGTCTTATTTTGACATTATTTAATAAGACATCGGTTCCTTTATGAAATTTGGTCAAATTTGAGTTTGGCATCTTTAGTTGATTCTAAAAGGTGGAGCTTGCTCAAGCACATTACAATTAATATTTTATTATTTTTTATATTTTGGCATATTTTTATTGTTAGTTTGTTTTTTATTTTGAAGGTTTATTTTATTTTATTTTTCCTTATAAAGGACCTTTCTTGCCTAAAAATTTTATATTTAGGTTACTAAGGGTCAGAGGCATTAGGAGGTAGGTACATTAGCAATTTTGGGGGCATAGCTCAAAATAAGATTCTTCAGAGTTGATTATACCAATAGGTAAGAATCTCCTCCCATTGAGATTTGATGTCATCATGACTATCATCATGATGCTTTGATTTTGTAAAGTGGAGCAACATTTGTATCCACGTAGCTGTTGAGTTGTGATTGCTTGGTGATTTCTCTTCTTCACATAGATTGACCAGAGCATTATATACTATAACTTGTTCATTCTCAGTTCTTAGAGCTTTGTAATGCACTAGTAGATAGTCTGGATTGAACCACGATCTTGGATATTTGGTAGATGGTGAGGAGTTTGTTTTAATATATCTGTTTAGTTGATTATGTATGATATTGAGGCATATGTTTTATTATTTTGTGGATTTGAAATCAAATTTAATTATGATCACTTTGTTTTATCTATCATTGAGAGGCAACATTGGATGGCTTCATTTACCTTTGTATTTATGGTGGGATATGCTGCAATAAACATTCACACGAGACGTCAACTGACACTACATCACCCTCATCTCGAGCCTAGATCTGGACCGAACTGGTCCAAACATTGGGAGGGCTGATCGGCCCTCTACCTAGGGAGTCCTTCAAGATTGGGTCTACTTTTATTTATCTAGGGATATATATATATATATATATATATATATATATATATATATATATATATATATATATATATATATATATATATATATATATATTTGTTCCTGATGGTTTAGGGTCAATTTTTTTTTGTGTTTATTTCGAAAAACCTGGCAACGTCTCTATTTTCTTATCTAGAGTTGTATCCAAAAATTTGAGTGGTGTTTCGGCTATATCTCGCTCTCGATGTGGTGATTATCCTTCCTTTTCCCTTCCCTTTCCTTCCCGCATCGCTTCTTGCTGCAACTTCCTTGCTGCCGCCTACTTCCCTACTTGTTGGCACCCGGGATAGAAAGTAACTACTGTTTTCCTTGATCTACCAGCCACCTGCTCCACTTCCTTATCTTGCCGCCGCCCTTACATGCCCTCGGCATCCGCCACTACCACCCTAGATTCAACCTAGTCATGTGTTTCGCATCGTGTTTGTTACAATTTCATATTTCCGTTTGTTTGGTTGTAATTTATTATTTTAATTCAGAAATAATATTATTTTCCCATTGTTGTTTGGTTATACTCCAATGTCATTTGGCATCTTAGTTAGTCTAAACCTATCCTATTCCTATTCTTGGGTTACTAAAATCCCCCTATACCTAACCCAAATTCCACCCCTCCCTTGCTGAATTTTCAAATTAGACACCCAAAATTTTCTTTCCCCACCCTAAATCAACCCCATACAGTCACTTTCACCCCCCAAAACTAAACTAGTCATCCCACTATGGAGGCAAGTGTTGGAAGCTGTGCGGGAACTTACCTTGGCTGAGATGCGGCGGGGAATCTACCAACTTTAGCATTGACTTTGTTGAAATTGAGGAAATGACTCACGAAGAGATCGCCATGGATCGTGATAACGAGAGTCGAAGAGGAGAGTGGGAGGAAAATCTAAAACCTTTCAGTATGGATGAGGAGGGTAGGTCACGACACTTTGGGATTCAATATTAGAAGAAGTCGAGTGCTGAAATGACCGTTGGAGGATAGTGAGACCTGTGAGTGAAGGTATACTTACTTGGTTTCAAGAGGAGAATGAATCCTGATGACTTCATTGAGTGGCTGCAGCTGTCGAGAGGATTTTTATTCCTTACAGGGAGGTGCCAACTTTTAGGAGACTGAAGCTTGATGCCATAAAATTGAAAATGCGGGCTTCTTTATGGTGGGAAAATATGAAAAAAGAGAGAGATAGAGATAAGACCGGAACACGATCATTACATGGGAGAAGATGAAGGAGATGCAGAGGAAGTACCTACCCCTACACTACTATCAAGACATGTTCTTGAAGTTCCACCACCAACAATAAATGAAGTTTGATAGTGGAGGAGTTCACGGCATAATTTGAGCAGCTTATACTGAAGTGTGAGTTGATAGAGCTAGAGAAGCATACTATAGCTAGATATTTGGGAGGCTCGAAGCCCTCCATCAGCAATATTGTCCAGCTACAACCATATTGGTCCTTTGGTGATGTTTAGACGTTGGAACTAAAGGTGGAGAAATAGCAGAAGCAGATTAGGACTCTGCCTTCATTCAAAAATCCACCCATAGGAGGAGCTAGTAAGAGTTCACCTGAGCAAGGTTTGAAATATGTCCAGAAAGGTGATAAAGCTGATTAGAGTGAGAAGAATCCTAAAAGGAGCAGTATATCCAACATAGTGCCTGCAAGAAAGTGTTTAGATGTCATGGATTTGGACACATCACTTCTAACTACCATACTACCAGAGTTGTTTCCTTCACTAAGCAGGGAGTATTAAAAGAAGTGGAATATATTTTTTTTAAGACAGTTGCCAACTAACAATGTGGCAAAATTGGTATATGTTGGTTGAATTTTAATGCGGGTCTCGTATGATTTGTTTGGAAGACTGTTGAGAATAATTACAATCATTTGGCTTTTAGGAGGTTGCATCGTGCCTAAACTTCGAAACTTGCTTTTCGAAAGCATATATTTGAGCTAACAAATGGCAGGGCGATTCGTTGGGATATATTATATAAATTGATTTACATCCATGGGATTAAATTATTAACTTATGGTTTGACTTACTTGAGAATCAATCTTTTGATTGACAATAAAATCTTGGTAGATTTTACTAAGGATGTGATATTGGGAAATTAGGCTGGCATGAAAACTCCTCGGAGAATTGAGTGTAACTTACAAATAGACTCCAATAGAGATATTCTAGTTTTTGTCAGTGGAGGCAACACTTAACTTAGGTAGTGTATTAAGTAGATTGCCCATCAAGGATAAATTGATCTCAATGTGTTATTTGGCAGAGCGACCCATTAGAGATTGGTATTTTTGAATTGGTTTATGGGTAATACTTGGAGAGCATATATCTTACTTCTCTTGGTTACCTGTTGCAAATTGAGTTTATTTGAATCCTCGATAGCTTGGCTAGGAAAATTGATTTTTTATAGGAAAATTGATTTTTTAAGTGGGTTAGAACTTCAGTTGTTGAAGTAGTAGAGGGCATTTGGGTAGTATATTGGTGTTGAGCTATGTATAATTTATCCTCATTTTGGAGGTATTGAAGGGGGATGATATACTTAGATTTCTTATGTGGATATGGATGGATTATCTTGTATTTTTAGAGGTAGTCCATGTTGTTCTTTTTGATGGATTTGATCAATTGTGATTCTTTATCCTTATTCTAGAGGTATAGTTTGATATCATCTGTTAGGAATGGGAACACAATATTTAAGAGTCGTGTTATTGTGGGGGCATTTTTATGACCATTTCTTGCGTGATGTGGTTATAGTTTATCCTTGTTTTGGCATGATATTGGATTACATCATCATTGAGTGATAGCTAACCTCATTTTGGAGGAAACGGGCAACACTATTTGGAGTACTTAGGTAATGTAACATATTTTAGATCACCAATCTCGTCAACCTCAATGTAGGGGGGATGATGAGAGATACATTAGTTTAACCTCACTTCAATAGAAATATGAATTTAGCTTGTTTGCCTGGGGGTAGCAAGTGTGCATGATTTTTATATAGTTGGGTGATTTAAGAAAATTTGCCCACGTAAATGAATTTTCTATTTTCAAAATTTGGTTGAAAATAGGAGCAAGTGCATTTTGAGATTTTTGAAAAATATTCATATTTCTACATGGTCGAATTTAGAATTTTTTTTTTATTGGAGGTAGAGATGGATAAGTGGAGATCATTCATCAACAACATAATTTTTTTTTTGTAAAAGGTGATTTTTTATAATTTGTTTTTTAGTTGAAAAATGTCCCTAAAATTTGAAATTACTATTACCAAGCACAAGGAATTTTTAATTGATTATGTATGTTAGGTAGAGCTTGATAAAAAGGAGCTCCCATAAAAATTTAAAATTTTTTGAGTTGTTTAGAATCTATAGAACTGCAATGACAATTTTGTAATCTTTATGCTTGAGAAAATCCAATATTTTTAGATATTCAATTTTTAGCTGAATCTTTTTAGTGTAGATAGTCCATGAAGAGTGGGTTATCCACAAGTTTCTTGATTTTTGGAGTTTTGCAAAATTTTTTGTTAATATTTGAAGTAAGGGCACATAATGCTTAATTTGGTCAAAATGCAGGGGACTTTTTGATTGTGCTTTGGAGCTTCTTCAAACTTAGAGTGATACTGGAGTTAACCCAAACCACGCCTCAGATGTGTTGCTGAATTTTAAAAATGAGTACAATGACGACTCCTCACCAACAATTACACATAAACATCAAGAAAGAATGCATAAGCAGTCAAACGAACACATAAACAGTAAAACGAAACAATGCATAAACAATAAAGAAATAGTGAATGCAAAATTAGACTCAACGTGAGATAGAACAGTTCTGGAATGTGACGAAATCGGTGCAACAGTCCTTGAAGGTGCTGGAAATCTGCCGTGGGCTAAGGTGAACAGGCGACTGTTAATCAAACGCTTAAGGAGACAGCAGCCTGGGGGTTGCAGAAGAGGGCACTGAAGATCAGCACGACTGGAGGTAGCGCTGGAGGGGACTTCAGGGGGTGGGAAAGGGGGGGGGGGTCAGCCTACTTTGGAGTAACTGGGAGGCACAACAGAGAAAGGGTGAGGCGTAGGAGGGCGGTGCAGCAACCTGGATGGAGGGGGCAACTTGTCCGTGTCGCTAGAGGGAGCTGGGAGTGTAGACGACATGCTAGATGGGGCTGGAAGGGCGACAGTGATAGAGGATGACGTTGGGAGGAGGGAACATAGTAGAGATAAATGTTTTCTTGGCGAGATATAGCCGTAGCACCACTTTGTTGAAGGATACAACCTCGAATGAGGGAGGATGCGGGGAGGATCACCTAGAACAAAAAATCAACAACAAAGATTGCTTAGACCTAAGAAAGTAACATGCATAAATAGGGGAGGAGAGGGAGATAATGAAGGTAAGTTCTTAGGAAGGAAAGAGGGGAAGAAAAGGAAGCGTTTGTAATGGCTAGAAGAGGATGCAGAAGATTAGGGCACGGTATGCGAGGAAGGAGGAGCAAATGATTCAGACGCGTGGAAGGAGGAGAGAATGATTCAGGTGCGGGAGGAGGAGATGGGTGCGAAATAGTTATATTGGACCGATCGGTCTAGGGGAAAGGTTGGATCGACTCCCAATTTTTGTAGTCTAACTGACTGCAAGCAGCTCGCCCCGTGTCATAGAATCACATGCGTAGTATAGTGGTGAGGTGGAGGATGATAACTTTTGCCATTTTGGGTAGAGGAGATAACATGATATTCTTTCCAAAATTGGCTAAGAATTTGTTTGAATATTGTCATCTAATGAGGGTGACTTAATCATGAGCTTAGATCTTTGAGGTTTGAAATGTTAAAAAGGTTTTTCTGATTTAAGCTTGATTATATGAGTTAAACATTGCGTGACTTAGACCTTTGTTATGTTATGGTGGCTTGAGTTTTAAGATGGCATGATATGGTGAGTTTAACATATCTTGCTATTGCTTTGATTCTCCATATTCAAATTCTGATAGTTTTGTTCACTATTTGGAGAATTTTGGAGGATACTCTAGTTCAAGTTTTGTTCGTTTGAAGTATTCTAGTCCTTCTTCTAGTTCCACTAGAGATGTCCGTACTCAAAATTTTATGTGCTTTATGATTTTCTTGTAGTTATGAATGAGGGTTTCTTTTTTTGCTCCATTGTGACTAGTGACATAATGTCAAAAAACATTTTATTTTAGAAATCCTTACATTCATCCAAATTTTATACAGAGCTACATTGTAACCTTTGTTTATGGGGTGATGAAACAGTCCTATCGGCTTATGCCAAACACTTCAAAAAATGGAATGATACTTTGGGCACAATACATAGACATTTTCATGTGACCCATATCTGCCAGGGACATAACTATGCTTTGGAGCAACAAAATCCTTCTTCTCATTAATGTGAATTGGTAATGTTGGATTGTAGAAATTTTTTGAGCCATATCATAGCTAACTATGTTTTAGGTGAAAGCCGGCCTTGGATCTACTAGATTAGTGGACATAAAAATGCTTGTTGTGTGAACTATCACATTGCATAGTATTGATCGCACCTCTTTAGATAACCATATTTTAATAGACATCATATATCTCAGGCTATTATATTTACTATGGAGGGATTTCACATGGATATGAATATGTAAAGGAATACACATAAACTTCTACTTACTGAATTCTCTTACCAAGTAACTATCTTGGAGGTTTTTTGGCAGGGTTATATCAACTTTTGCTCTATTTATAGTGAGGAGCGGAGAGAGGCGCTCTTTATAGTGTCACTTGGGGTTAAATTTTTTTTTGACTTGGTTAATGCTGCAAAATGGGTTGTCCATACAAGTTTCGGTGAGCATAAATCAATTCATAGATTTTGAGAATCAAGTGAGTCTGCTGGCCTGTATATAAATCTGACTAGGTGAGTTAACAAATGCATAGGTTTGGGTAAGTGAGTACATTGGTAGCTTCACTAGCAAGTCTGCAAGTGCTTAGGTTGGTTAAAGGTGTATATGGTAAATGTTTTAACAAATCAGTGGGTGTGTTGGGTCAAGTAGGCAGGTACATGGGTGACTTTATTGTCTCGGCGACTTTGCTAGTAGTCAACAAGTATGTGGGCTACTAATTACATGCTCGGGATCGAGCGGTGGATGGGTTAACAAGTAGGCACTTCTAGGGTGTGTCAATAGGTACACTAAGGGTTTGTTTGGCGCAATTACAGAACTTCTCGACTTTTGTTCACTGCAATTGCATTGTCCTGTGAAGTTCATTGTGGAAAGTTCGTCATGGGAAAGTTCTAGTTGTCTGTTTGTTATGGCATATATGAAAACAATGTATGGGACAGCTGTATTTTGAAAAATGATCATTCTGCCTCTATACAATAAAACTCTTTAAAAGAACATAAAATAATTTTTTTATTAAACAAATTTCTTAAATAATAAATTCACATTAATTAATAATTAAATAGTTTTAATAATTAAGAAAACTTATATTTTTATAAAATAATTAAAAACATAAAAATATGTTTAATAATTAATTAATTAATCACTAAATAATAATATATAAATTCATCTAATTATGATTAATTTAAAAATGAATGAATTAATCATTAATTATTAATAAATTAAATTAAGAAAATTAAAACTATTAACAAAATTAATCCATCTCCTCCCTCTCGGTTTTGCCCAAAGCCATGGCTGGCGGTACAGTCGCGATCAGAGCAAGCTGGGAAGGCAATGGGGAAGGAGCAGCGGAGGCGTTTGCTTCGTGCGAACAGGGAAGGAGCAACGGAGGATCGCTAGGCTGCGGGGTATAGTCGCGAGCTTTGTGTAGAGATGCCGAGACGGCGATGAAGAACAAGGTGAGACGGCGATTTCGAAGAAGGCGCGGGATAGCGTGGGAAAGATCGCTAGGGCTGCGGGGTTCTGCACAACGAAGAAGAGTCTCGGGACGGAACGCTGGGGCTTCTTTCGCGAGGGAAATTATGAATATTAGCGAGGCGAAAGCTTGGGCCACGGGGTTGATTCCGCAGCCGGCTTTTGGCCTGCTTTAGCGTCGAACGACAGCGAAGCGGGGAGTCAAACACTAATTTTTCGCGGCATGGGGCCGCGCAGCGTGAAAAAAGCCGCCCCAAACGAAGCCTAACAGCCATGTGACTTTTCTCTTGTGCCGCTGACTGTACTAGATGACAAATTGTGTGGTCATGTAACCAAACTTGATTAGAAAGGTGGCTGTATACATTTGGAGTTGATTGGTGTTTGACGAGGTAGGCATGCTAATATTCTAGGCTAAGAGTAAGAAAATGACTTGTTGCATGCCGAGACCTCTTTTAATCTCTATCTTCTTGGGGACATGTGGACCACCTTTTTGCTCAACAATCTCAGCTATTTCGACATTGTCTAGGACGCTCCTGCCTTTCAGAATTCCTAGAGGTGATAAACTATTTTGTTACGATTACTTATTTTCGTAGAGATTCTATAAAAGTCTGACATTAATCTTTGTAAATTTTTGGAGAATAAAACTCTCCAATTTCTCATTATGCAAATAACTAATATATATACAACTCAAGCTTTCTCTTAAAATTAGAGGAAAATTTAAATCATCATGATATAAGGAAAGAAATAAAAACATAATAATGGATAATTAAGGAGAATAAGTTCTCCCCATAAATGTACAATAGACCACGGTTTTCAAAACTGCGTGCATATCAACACTCCTCAAGCTGGGGTTTATATGTCATACAATCCAAAATTGTTGTTGAGATCACTAAAGTGGTGCCGAGGAAGAGTCTTAGCAGGAATTTCAGCAATTTGATATAGAGTTGGGATATAACATAGTTGAGCGACCGCTTATTGACCTTCTTAAAGATGAACTGCCTGTCAATTTCTATATATTTAGTTCGATCACGATGTACCAGATTCTTTGAAATAATATTAGTTGATTGACTATCAATGAACTTCTTAATAATGCTTTGATTCTCCATGTGAAGTTCCACCAGTAGTTTCTTTAGCTTCATCCCTTCATAAATTCATTGGGCCAGAGCATGATACTCAAATTCTACGTTGCTTCTTGCCATTATAGCTTGTTTTTTTACTTCTTCAAGTAACAATGTTATCCTAGAAAAATGAACAGTAACCCTTGTTAGATCTTTAATCAGTTAGTTCTCCTACCCAACAAACATCAATGTGGATTTTAATGCCAAATCTCTAAGTTTTCTTGAATATCAATCAACATCCTGGAGTCATCATTAGATACCTCACCTTTTGAAAGACCACTTCTAAATGATTTATTTGGATCATTTATATGTTGGCTTACTACACCCACATAAAAAGAAATGTTAGGTCTTGTATGAGATAAATAAATAAGTTTTCCTACAAGTTGTCTTTTTCAACTAGGGTATTATCCTCTATTTTATGCTCATCGATTGTGATCCATATGAGTGTTTGTTGGTTTGCATGCCAACTTTCCTATCTCGTTTAACAAGTCAAAGATATATTTTCTTTGGGACATGACAATGCCTTTTTTAGATCTAGCTACTTCTATTCTCAAAAAGTATCTTAAAACTCTAAGATCTTTGATCTCAAAATTAGAAGCCATTATTGTTTTGATTATTTCAAATTCCTTTATGACATTGCATGTAAGAATAATGCATATACTGTAAAAATAACTATCATACTTTTTTTATCTGATTTCATAAACAGTGTGATTAGTCCGACACTGATAGTATAAATTTGCAAGAATTGTCTTGGTGAACCTTTTGAACTATGCCTTGAGAGATTGTTTCAACCCATACAATGATTTTTTAGTTTTCACACCAGCTGATGATGTGCTATTCTTTAATCATGGAGGTATTTTCATATACACTTCATTCTCAAGATCCCCATTAAGAATTGTATTTTTAATGTCTAGCTCATGTAAAGGCCAGTTGATTGACAACCAATGAAAATTATACTAACTTTATTAACTTTCACCATTGGTGCAAATCTCCTGGTAGTCAATCAGGACTAGTTGAATCCTTTTGCTACAAGTCTATCCTTGAATCTTTCTATGCTCTCATTAGCTTTGTATTTAATAGTGAATACTCATTTGCACCCTACAATTTTTTTCCCAGGTGGTAGAGTTGATATGATCCAAGTACTATTCTTTTCAAGGGCAAGAGTCTCTTCTTCCATAGCCTTTTTCCATGCATGAATAGATAATGTCTCTTGGATTGAATTTGGAACCTGCACATTATCCAGTTTCTGAACAAAAGATTTTTAAGAGATAATTTTTCATAGGTTACAAATTTTTATTGGGTGTTTTGTGCATTCTTATAACCTTTTCCTCCTGGTGTTCATGTTGTATTGACACAACCTCTTTGAAACTTGAGGTATGTGGAGTTAGTTCCGGTGATTTGCATTCCTAATTTTGCATATTATCCTTTACATGGTCACTAGATTATTTTTCTTTTTTTTTATGGTGTACACATGGAGTTCTTGGTTTTTGGTGGGAGTTATGGGAGGATTTAGTAGAGTAGCAGGTTAATTTTCAAGTAATTTGTGATAGTAGAAACAAGAGTGAGTTCGTCAAGGATATAAAGGAGGCGAGCTCGAGCTTTCTAAATGGTACCCCAAATATGATATTCTCTCAAACTCTCCCCTAAATATTAGATTTAGGGTAATATGGTTGGTTTTCAAAGGATGTGACATACATGTAATTGTAAAATTTTTTGTGCTTCTAGATATTAGCATTTATCCCCCTTTCTGTTTTAAGAATTGCCCACAAAGATACATTTGGTACAAGGGATCAAGTTTGGTCTGATGTAGTTGATATAGATGAATAAAGGTGATGCAAGAAAAAATTGTGGTAGGTTAGATGTGATGGACTGAATATGGGGGTAGGATTTAATGAGGTTGTTGAGAGGTTTGTTAATGTTTAGCATTTTGTTGGTTCTATTTTTGATATAAGTGGATGTGAGAATTGCATCCCCCAGAAGTGTTTGGGTGCATTGTTAGTGAATATAATTGAATGGACCACTTCGAGAAGATGTCTATTCTTTCTCTCAGCCACATCATTTTGTTGGGGTTTGTTAACACAAAAGTTTATATGAATGATGCCATTATTAGTTTTGATAATTTGAATTTTGCTCTGAAATTGGTTGAGGATCACGTTGTGCAATTTTTCAAATATACTGATAGTTTTAGATTTTTCTTTCACAAGAAATATCCAAGTGATTCTGGTGTGATCATCTATGAAGGTGATAAATCACCTAGCCTCACTTGTACTTTTTATTTTTAAGGAGCCCCATATATCACTATGAACCATGGAGAAGGAATATTTTGGTTTGTATTTCAGGTTTGGGTCTATTTGTTGAGTGTATTTCGCAAGTTGGTATGTTTAATACTGATAAGAACTAGACTTTTTATTGATAACAAACGAGGATACTTATTTTCAATATAATAGAAGTTAAGGTGCCCACTGTGAAAATGTCATAAGATAACTTGACTCTAATGAGAAACAGACTGAGATAGAAGACTTGACTCAAATGATTGTGAATGATGGGATAATTCTTTTGAAGTGGGAGTTCTAGTGAGTAGATAAAGTTCATGATACATGTCAGTAATGTCAATCACCTTCTTCGAATCTATCACTTGAAATTCACATAAATTAAGGTAGAATTTAGTAACACAATTCTTATCACGAGTAAGTTCACTAATAGATAGTAATTTGTAGTTAAGTTTAGGAACACAATGAATAGATTGAAGAATAAGATTTTTTTGTGAGTTTCACATTTCTTCTTCCTTCCATACATGAACAGGAGTCATGTGACTCTAACTACAACATTGTGTGTGCAAGAATTGAAGGATTGGAAAGTATTGATATCATCTTTCATGTGATTTGATGCTCTAGAGTCCACTTTCCAATGCTAATTCTTCCTGTTGAGAGCAACAAGAGCAGATGGAAGACAACCGTGATGTGCTAGAAGGCTGGTAGAAGGCTCAGAATAATGTCCCGGAAGCCTTTGAAGAGCTTCAAGTTGTTCCTTATTGAATGGTCTATGTTCATGAAGCTTATCTTTCTTTGAATTTTTGTTTGCTTGATTTTCCCTATCACCTCTGACTTTATTGGGCTTTCAATCTGCAGGCTTTCCATAAAGTTTCTAACGCTTCTTTCTATGACCAAGCTTTTTGTAATGTTCACATCATTGTTTGTTCCTCTTTGATATGTTATCATGAGATGATTTGTGGGTGTATAAAACTGAGGTGTCAATATTTGATGTAGTGGAATTACTTTTCATCATGATTTTCTTTCTACTCTCTTTCCTTCATGCTTCAACAAATAATTTACGATTTGAGGGAAGTGGTTTGGATCCCATGATTCTTTCTTTTACTACATCTAGTTCCTTGTCAAGTCCTAGAAGGAACCTGAAGTTTTTCTTCTGTTCAACAATAGAACTTGAAGGTTCTCTTTCGTTCAACAATGATTTTGTACATAGCAGAGTCTTGTGAGCACCTCCATGTGTTTGTTTTATACATATCTGGTTGGAGCTGGAGAGAGTGTTGAAGTATTGAGTAACATTCAACTTACCCTACCTCAGGTCATATAATTTAGTTTCAATGTCAAATAACTCAAAGTTGTTGTCAACACTTGAATGAGTTTCTTTTGTTGCATCCCAAATTTCTTTTGACATGTTATAGGGATGGGAATTTTCTCCAGTTTTTCTGATCATGAAGTTGATAAGTCATGACATAACCATGTGATCTTCAATCTTCTATTCCCAATCTTCAGGATTAGTGTTTTATGATGCAGAAGTTTCCTCAGTGAGATGATATTTTCTCTTACCACAGATGTAGATGAAGATAGATTGAGATTGCTGGAGAAAATTGTTTTCATGCAACTTGTGATTGGTGATGCATGAAGAGATTTCAGACCTAACATCTTAGATTCAGTTTTAGAAGTAACTTTTGAAGAGGAAGAAGCAACTTTCATTCCATAATTGTTCTCCATGATGAGGTGTCTGGAGGAGCTTCGTCGGGGATTTTCACTAGAGATAGAAAGTGTTTGTCGTTGACACAAGATTTTCACTGCAGAGAAAAACTTTCTATTGCCTATAGAAATTTTGATTGAGAAAGAAATTGTATGTTGTGGACACAAGATTTTCATGACAGAGAAATAGTTTCTAGTTGACACAATAATCTTGCAGATCTGGGATCCCACTAGAAAGAGGAGTGGAAGTTGTAGATGTACTGGTTCCCCCCAGCAACAATTCTAATCACAAAGGAGCTTGGAAGGAAGATGGAAGGTGGTGTGTCTGTAAGAAGCCGCACCTTCTCTTCACAGGAACTCTGGCAGAAAGAAACAGATCGGTTGGATTGATCTGGAGCGTTAAGGATATGATCTGCAAACTAAACAAGTTTTTAGGCAATGAAGCAAGTGCTTGAACGAGCAGATGATCCACGCTTGTAGGGAAGGAGATGATTCAGCGGAGGGCTTGCAGGGACTAGCTGTTGCATGGAGGGGGGCTCCAACGAAGGAAGAGGAGGTAGGGTTTCTTTCTAAGCTCTGATACTATGTAGATTTTTGGAGAATAAAACTCTATTTTCTCATTAAGCAAATAACTAATATGTATGCATCTTATTCTACCCCATTTACAATTAGGAGGAGATTCAAATCATCAGTAAATGGAAAGAAATCAAAAACAATAATGGATAATTAAGGGGAATAAGTTCTCCTCTCAAATGTAATAGCTGACCCACGGTTTGCAAAACCATGTGCATATCAACAATCTTATTTTCAATATGTCTGTTGTGACCTTATTTCATGAATCTGCTACTCCTTTTTCCTTCTTTATTTTTTTTTTTCTACTCATGAATCTACATTCAACATTATATAAACAATCTTAGAAATATTTTCTTGAAGGTACTTTGGATGATGTGATTATGCCTACTATTTATGATTAATTCTATAGATATCTTATCTACTTGTATAATGTACCAATTTGTGATGATTCTTGTATTGCATTATATGAAGCATAAATTTATATTTGATTTTTCTGATTGACCTTAAAAGCTCAATTTGTTGAAATAAATCATTTTTGTTAAACTAGTTGGGTTAACAAGGGGACTGTAGTAGCCGACTCATGCGGGTGCTATTTGTTATACTTCATCCCACGGGGGATTGTTGTGTTGCCTTTGATTCATTTACCCAGCCAGTTCTTGTTTCTCACGCAATTCCTGATCTACATTCAGTTCTTATGCGCTTGTGATTCTTGAACTACGTGCAGTTCTTATGCTCTGTTCTTGTGCAAATATGAACCCTTGCATGTGGGTTCTACGGCTTTGTGTGTAGTTCCCTGCAGGCATGCTTGCAATTTTTTTTGCAGCTCTTTATGCAGATCTGCAAGAAGCTTCCTTGGTTGTTTTTTAGTTGCTTCTTTGTTGAAGTTATATGCTTGGGATTGTTTCCACTATCTATGCAAGTTTTTTTTTTCATATGCCATATGAAAATTTGATAAATAAATAGTCTAATGCATGTAGCAGATAGCTTTCAATCAATAAAATGTTTGTTTCCACTTTCAATTTTGTACGCATGTTAGATGTGTGATTTATCGTGTGTGATACTAATGCGACTACAATAATTTGTGAGAAGTTATCTCCTTATATCAACATGAGGCCTAGATTTTCCTCACTTTGATGAAATTATTTTTCTTAAAATTCTTCAAAATATCTTTCTATTGGCTTGCTGCAAGTCTTAGTTTCTTCAAATTTGATACAAGTATGTTTCAATTATGATGGAAAACTTCTCAATTGCTCAATAATTTACGTGATTTAAAGTTTTCATTGATTTATTTGATCTTTGTTGATCATTGCATCATCATTTGGTGTTAAACAAATTCTAGTATATTAGTGTTTACACCTAAAGAAAGTGAGTAATTGTGCATTCAATGGCCTTGGATCCATGAATCCCAATTTCTTTTGTGTGACTTATATCTATCGCATCATCCGAGTTGCACTAGGAAATCTAAGCCCTAAACTTTTTTTGCATTTGGAAGAAAATGGGCAGATTGAAGGTTACTCATGGACATTATTTCAATGAAAAGATTTACAATAGATTTATCATCCCATGCAACACTTAGTTGGAGCAAAGGGACGATAAAAATTCATAAAATTTAGCCCAAATAATTAGGATAAGGATAAATGATGATGAAGCAAAGCAAAGGCATGCGTTCAAAAGCAAGCATGGCCTTCTAGAATTAGGTGGCAAAAAGTGAGATAAAATTGATGAATTGTAGGTCTATTATCCATGCAATTTTGCTAAAGACAAGATGATGAGTAATAAGCTTTCTATTTTGCATATGATAACAAACTTAAAGTTTAGATGGTTAAAATAGAGAAATGGCTTAGGATTACTATATTGTAAGATAATATCATTGACACCTATAGTGAAGAATTATAAAGTTGAAATTAGGTTGGCTATATTTTATGTTAAGAATTTGGCATTAAAGAAGCTATTAATTGCATATTTAAGCTTGGCAAAAATAGAATATTGAGAGGAATGTATAGCAAAATGGGGAATGATAGATTGAAAATGATTATATTAAGAGTAAGACAGGAATAGCTTCTATTAAAAATAAGTTGGTAAAAAATAACCATTTATTTGGACATCCAAAGAAGGCTAGAAATTGATCCCATATTAAGAAAAATGAAAATTATATTGAAAATAGGAAGAAAAATTGATTGAATGAAGGTAGCAAATTGAACCGTCATTCAAAAAGATTTATATAGATTTAGCACTTCATATAACACTGGGTGGGGACAAATATAAAATGAAGATTTATAATGATAATGCCAAATAGTGAAGTTAACACTTAGTGATGAAGATGAAGCACATGTATGCAGTGCAAAAGAGTTCACGCACTTGTAGAATGAGAAAGCAAAAAGACAGATAAAGTTGGTAAATTCTTGTTTTGTGAATCATCTGGCAATTCCACTGAGGAAAAGAGGAAGAATAATGTTTTCTCTTCTGACAAATTATATTAAACCTAAGGATAGGTGATTAAATTAAAAAGTGGCTTATAAATTCTTTGCAATGACAAAATATTTTTGAGATTGGAAGGTAAGATTTATAAAATTGCAGTTAAGCTATTTTTTATGGTCAATAATTAAGTTATTGATAGCTAAATTATACATGATTGCAGTAGGAATGTTAAAATAGTAATGTGATAAAATTAGAAATGATTGATTAAAAAATGATCATACTAGAGGACTTTTGAGAATTAGGGTTATTAGTTTAGGTTTGGCTCTGAACTAACGTTGTCCTGGCTCAAATAGTCTTGACCAAAACCTTATCCATTTATTATATTGAGCCAAATTGGACTTGATTTAAACTTTCTAAACTTGTTTATTATTTGGATCATGTAATTTTTTGGTACCACGACACATATAACTCAAATTTGACCCAGCTAACTAGAATGAACTCAAGTAGTAATTGTTTCAAATTGAATCATTCAGCTCAAATCAAACTCAATTCAAATAATGAGTATAATTTTGATCCGTACCTAACTTAAATAATGATCAGGTCAACCTGAACCCATATTTTTTAGTCAAGGTTGGATTATGATTTTTTCTAATACTACTAGGGGCAATAACATTTGATGAAGATAAGGCAGTGAAATATATTTTTGATTTTTTTGGTATATCATTAAGGGTAGTAAATGCACCCATAAAATGAGCAATTATAATTCTGTACGAGAAGTTAAAAGAAAATTTTAGATTGAAAGTAACATGAACATCAATTTTTCAAAAAGATTTGTATTGAGCAGATTTAATACCCAATGCATTACTTAAAATGAATAAATGGAGAATGAAAATTCTTATAACCAATCCGAATTTATTAGGATAAAGTTAAATGATGATGATGATGAACTAGCAAAGGCATGTGCTTATGAAATGAGGAAGCGAAAAAGAGGAATAATGTTAATTCTTCTTATTTTAATTGCCATGCAATGCCATGTCGGCCGCTTTAAGGATTGGCTTTTGGAAAGCGTTCTTTTGGAAATTTAATTTAATTTATATATACGCATTGATTTTCGAAAATAAAATTTTAAATTTTAAAATATGAGAATTTGGAAAGGACGGATCCCATTCGTTAAGTGGTTTGAATGAACGAGCGCAACATCGCTCAAGTAACGCATCTATCCCGAAGAATCGACACAGCCTACTCGATAATATCGCTCGATCGAATGAACCACAAAATTCACGACATCCGTTCTGGTCTACGAACCTTTATGTGGACCGACAAATTCCCTATTTAATACAAAAGAATTAAACAGGGTTTATATTATCTGCGGTCTTTAAAACTCTCTATGAGTGCAGCTCTCATAGTTAATTACTCCTCGGATGACCGAAATCACTCGAGAGACTCTCGATTTAGATCTCGGGTTCTATCTTCACGAAGTCAAGGTAGGGTTTTCCAACGAAATTTGAGAGTAGGAAATCCAATAGGTGCAAGGCGCAGGAGGAACGGTTATTTCGGAGTCGAAGGAAGAGGGTAGGGGATGTCACGGATCTCGAGAAGGACTCGGTGACGTCCTGAATTATCCTAAGGTTGGGTTTTAAATTTCGGAAAGAGATTTTATTTTAGTTTCAATCCCGTAGCTTAATTATAGGGATTACGCCAGATAACGCTCTGCATACGCAAACTACCTAAAGGACGGGAGGATTTACGTCGTATCGGGCGACGACCTTGGAAACCTAAGCGGATTAGGGCTTATATTGCACGAAGGTGGCCTGCGAAGCGCCTAAAAGAACAGGTGAGGGCTTATGTCGCACTGTAGCGAACTACCTCGAACACCTAAGGCTTGTTGTTCGAACTGAGGAAGGGGTTTTCTTGAAGGAGATACGAGTTTTCATTGAAGAAGATGGCACCGTCGCCGCACCGTGCTCCATGCTCCACGTCGTTGCAAGATCGCGATTTAGGTTTAAGTTTTGAATTAAAGTTGTCATGCAAATTATTTTTATTTTCGATAGTGTGTCTAGCATATGATGAGAAGTAAAAGAAACGATAACACGAGCATGCTCGTAATGAGTATACTAATGTTTATGCAGAAATGCTAAATGCGTATAAACCGAAAGCAAGTAGTCTAGACTAACAGGAGTAACATGTCGTAAAAGGTGAAACGTGCTAAGGAGTAAAAAGCACAGAAAATGTAAAACATGCCAACGAAGTATATGTATCGAAAGGAAAAATAGTTCTCATACTAGCAGGGAGTAAATGCTAAAGGTAAAGCAAGTGCAAGAGTAAAAAGAAGTAGAGATCGTGTCGTAGAGTACCGTATGTCCCGCTTATCCTCGATGCGTCGTCGCACATTTATTATTATTTTATATGTTTTCTCTTTTTTTATTTATTTCCACGTGTAAGATTTATTAACGATGTAAAAGAAGCGGGAGTGAGAGAAGTAGTAGTAAAAACAACTTAATAAACGAGGTGATTACGGTGTGTAGAAAGAAGACAAAGTACGTAAACTCGATAGTAAAAGCGAAAGAAGACGACGGAAAACGTCGAGAAACGGACGAAAAATCGTAAAAGAAAACTAGGAAATCGAGAAACGAAGAAAGAACGTCCGTAGAAAACTCCGAGAAAAGTAACGAACGAAAACAAAGCAAACCGTAGGAAAACACGGAAAACACTGTAGAAACCTACAAGTGACCCGTAAGCACGGTGGTGTTTCGGACTCGTAGCCGCGCTAACGTCCTGACTCGAGTGCCGACTACCTGACCGACTTTCTTCGAAGGCGGTACTCAATCCGACTCGAATAATCAACCGTGGACCTTTCAGAATTTTCACGCATTTCATTTTTGGTTTTCATGCAGTCAAAACTATAGGTAAGTAGGACTGCGTAGTAGTGTGAGTAGTTTTGTATTTTTCAAACATATGTATTTTTTTGTTTTAAAACATTTCAGCCATAGAGGTTGACTACTCCAAGAGGACTAGTGACTACTGAACTTGGATCGTCTACAGTAGAGAACCCCAGGACGGTCGAATGGCTCCGTGATTCTCGCTCTACTTCTGCGGTAGCCTACGAGACGAGCGGCCCATTCTACTGGCTCTCGTAATTTTTCTCGTTTTGCGAGCCTCATCAATGTCCCCACCGCACTTACGGCGCTAGTTGATGGCCATATATAACCCGAGGAGGTTATACATGCACACCTACATGTCCCTCGTAGTGTGTGGATTAAGCCAGAAACAAGTGAAAACTAGGGACGAGAGGTCAGGAAAAGGAGAGAAAAGACAAGTAAATCACCCTGGACTCCGACCGACCTCACATGTCCCGTGAAAAGGATCTAAAGCGCACCTCGACACTCTCGGAGAGGTGAAGCCTGAGACCCCTAAGAACACACTCCCTCTTCCCGAATAACGGTGAAATCATAAATAAAGATAAAATAAAAAGAAGAAAAGCGCTTTGCCTGGGTCTTGGATCCTGGGTCACTAAACTAGGAGGCTATCACAAGATTCCAAGATTTTGCCTTTACTTTCTCTTTCTCCTTTTTTTTTCTTTTTTTCTTTCCAATTTTCATTTCATATCACGAATTTCGGCGCGAACAATCATTCTACAATGAGCTCTCAGCCTCAGCATCAACTTATCGAGTGATTGCAAATCTCACGTTCACATAATTTTTCTTTTACCAAGCCTCAACATTGAAATTTCGAGAATTAATTGAACGAAATAAGGGATGCCTCCAAATTCGTCCAACCAATTTCATAAGGAAATATAGCAAGAGACACAAGCATTATCACCAACTACCCCACCCACCAAGGCTCGCCACGAGCGAAAAACAAGAGGAGAGGCTCACGGTCGAGGCCAACATAGGGGGGGCAACAGGAGGCGAAGTCCCCCCAACAAGCCACTCACACCAATTCCAATTTACCACAAACACATAAGAACAAATTCCATTAGAATCCAAACAATTCAGCCCTCCAAATAAAATTCCAACAAGGTGCGGCGACAGCCACCACAAAACCCAGAAAACGACCCAAAGACAAGCTAGAACGCCCCAAAAACCGAGAGCAAGCAAAACTCAAAACGACCGGAGAAAGTAGCGAGGGAAGGGGGCTAGGAAAACCGAGCGACAATAAGGCTCAAAACGTACCTGAAAACCGAGAAAACAAAAGCCAACGGAACGAACTCCAAACCTCTTTTAAAGTGGAATAAAACTTGTTTTCAATCAAGCTCCCAATGAGTCGGGATAGGGCTTACTGATTTAGCTAAACGTGAAGCTCGAGCAAACACGTCCATGCTTCCAATACATCCAAGCATAAGCCCCCAATATATTTCAAATGAAAGTAGAAATAAGACTCTCCAAATCGATTCAAGACCTTCCTAACATGCTTTCTTTCTCTTTTTTTTCTTTTTAAAAAAAACAAAGAAGTAGAAGGAGCAAAAGACGAAGCCTCACATGTATATAGATTAAGCAAAACATTTCGTGCTCCACTTCAGATTAGAATAAGTGAAGAAGAAAAAGGAGCAACCACATGCCATATGAAATATTTCAAAAATAAAAAAAATATTCAACAAGAAGTTGGAGAGGGATCAGCTAACAAACTTCCCACCTAGAAAACTCCTCAAGTATAGCATGCCAAACTCATAAGTTAGAGAGCATTTGCAAGGCGAAAGAGAGAACCAGCTAAACATACCTCTTTCCCCACTTCTCCTCTTCTTTTAACAGAAAAACAAACATGAGTTATAATGCCATCAGAGGGGAGAGGAGTATTACTTCCCACTTAAGCATGTAAACATATCAACAGCAAGCACACAAACATTCCTCCATGCTAGCAACGGGAGTGCAACTTAGAAAGAGAGAAAAGGGGGAAGGGGAGTTACCTTGCTTCGACTTTCACTTAAAAGAAACGAGCGAGCTCCCCACGCAAAGCTCGACGAGTAGAACAAACCCAACAATTCCTATAAAAATTTTGGCAGCACTTTCCCCTCACACAGAAATTTTTGGCCAACCCCCAGAGAGCTCCCCAAGTGGGGTTTAAATAGGCAAAATGGAGGAGCACCCAACCCTTTACTTACCTGGAGGTGAGCCAAACCAAAGGAACCGGGAGAGGCGACAAGCTGCGCAGAGAGGAGTGGCGACAGGGAACCAGAGGGAGCAGGTAGAAGCTTTTGCCAGGGGCATACGAGAGACAGAGGGTCACGAGGTCGAAGCTTCACGAGCTCGGACGGGACGATCCGCGCACGGGTGCAGCTGCTCGCGGGAGAAAATGGAGCGGGGCTCGAGCCGCGACCGAGAGAGGGACGCTCGGCGAGGGAGCAAGGACCGAGAGGAGAAAGCTCGGGCGAGGGCTTCACGTGTGCGTGCGTGAGGCGTGTGTGAGGGAAATAGGGATTAGGGTTTTTAAAAGGATTTTAAAAGGATTTTTTTTTTTTAAATAAAATAAAACTTATTTTAATAAAAATAACGACCAAATTTCTCTTCGCAAACCCGCGCTCAAAACATAGCGAAGTTATACGTCATTTCCTAGGAATTCGACGTCCGGACGCAACGGCGCGGTCCGTTTCGCGATCCGAGGTCGTTCGGAGAACCTCGTCACCGGTCGAGTCGTAAGTGCGTCAAGCTCGATTTCGTCGAAATTCGACCTCGATGGCGCTCGTTACGCATTCCGGCTTCGATCTCGATCCGTCGCGGAGAATTCGAAGACGTCGAGGCTGGGGCTCGAGGAATTTGTGCTCGGTGGTGCGAAAGTGTGCACGAAGGCTACCCTGAGGTCCGGTGGTCCCATAGGAACTCGATTTGGAGTCCTAACGCTAATTCCAACCTGCCAACTTGTGAGCGAGAGGTCGGAATTCGTCCGGGATTCGAAAGAGTGTCGAAGCGGTTTCGAACATTCTAAAGACGAGGTGGGTCCAGATCTTCAGGAATCCAAGATCGTCGGGGAAGCTCCTAAGGCTAGAACCACTAGATCCTAGGAGGAAAACTAAACCTCGACAAAAGCGAGGTCAACAAATGGACCCCGATAGGTGTGGTGCGCCGGACAGGCACACCGCGCGTATTGGCGTTGACCGAAGAAGATCAACAAACCAACACAAAGCCGTCTAAGTAAAATACTCAGGACAGGACGCGAGAACGAGAAAGAGAGTGAGTAGTCTCCGCTGGGGAAAAAGAGGGGGAACTCTCAATTAAGAGAGCCGCGACTTTTAATTTCCGACTTCAAATTTAATTTTATGCAGAGAAAAGAGTAGGGCGAAGACCCACCCAAATGCATTTGTATCTTTGAGAAGGATGTAGGGCTGAGCCTACCTCAAATGTGCATGCTGAGAAAGAATAGGACGGAGCACTATGCAAAATGCGAGTGTTTCAATTTCAAATGCAATTTCGATTTTGATTTCGTGCTGTGAAAGAAGTGGAGTGAAGGACAACCCCGAATGTCGAGAACATGCAAAGAAAGGGAATAGGGCAGAGCCTATCCCGAATGCCGAGAGTATGCTTAAGAAGGGAATGAGGCGGAGCCTATCCGAGAGTCTTGAAGCTGCGGAGAATATCTTGAGATGGGAGTACGGCGAAGCCTATCCCGAATGCGAGAATATCGTCGAGATTCGTTGAGAATCTCTGAGAATCTTGACGGAATCGTCGAGATATCTCTGAGAATCGCTGAGATTGCGCGAGATTCTTTGAGATTGTCGAGAATCTTTGAGAATTGCTTGAGAATATGCTTGAGAATTCGTTGAGAATCGCGAGAATATGCTTGAGAATTGCTTGAGAATCGTTGAGAATATGCTTGAGAATTCTTGAGAATATCTTTGAGAATTCTTGAGATTGCTTGAGAATATCTTTGAGAATTCTCTGAGAATATCGTTGAGGATTCTTGAGAATATCTTGAGAATATCTCTGAGAATTCTTGGGAATGCTCGAGAATCTTTGAGATTCTTTGAGAATCGTTGAGATTTTACGGATGCATAGATCGTGAAGAATTTTGTTGAGATGTATTTATGCGGAGATTCAAAAAGTTTTGTTGATATTTGGGAATGCAGAGGTTTATGAATGCTAAGATCTGAATATATTCTTGAGATTTATAATTGCGGAGATTGAAGACATTGTTGATATTCGTGGATGCGGAGATTATGAAAATATTTTGTAAAGTGCGGAGAATGTTTGTAGAAGTTCAGTACGATGTTGAATTTTATTGAAATGTCTGTGCAGAGATTTTGAAAATTCATAAGGTGCAGAGCTCTTTTGTTTGTTCGAATGTTGATTTTTTATTTTGGGATTTGGACCCAGTTTAAGACAAGTGCAGCATCGGTGCTTCGTAGAACAAAACTGTCTTTAAAACATCACGATGTGCAGCATTTCTTGAGGTATCGTCCACCGACTGAAGGTGCGTGTAGAGAATAACTCCCTTTAAGGTGTCATCGGAATTATATTCTTTCAAGACTTTATAAAGGTGTGTTATCTCTAAAGACGTCATTCTTTGGAGAGAACAAAACTTCGTAGCTTCGTTTGTAGCGATCACCAATTTGATACGTTGCAGATTCTGCAAAGGTTGTTGAAGTTGACTCGAGAAGTATTTACGGCGTCTTTCGAGTTGAAGTTGGAGTTGCATACGAGAAATCTTTCGACATTCTTCGAGTTGAAGTTGAAGTTGTATTTCTTTGGGCGTTGAAAGACACGACTTCGGGGTCGAATTTTCATTAATTGCTTAATAACGTCGTCGTTTCTTTAATTCTTTCTTTCTGAGCTTAGCGGATCCCAAAATTTCATGTCACGTGATCGAAAATATTTTTCGTTTTCAAAGATATTTCCGAGCCAATTAATGACCGACTAAAAGGTGTAGAATCAACTTGACTCTTTCCAAAGCATAATATCGGAGGAAACCTTAAGGTATCCTTCCGAGTTTCATTAATCGGAGGAAGATTAAGACAGCGATTTTGATTATATGCTTGCCTCGAAGCTCTTCTCGGGGAGCATTCTTTTTTTTTTTTATTGTTTTTTTAGCTCTTCTTTTTTTATTGAGGATTACTATATCTACAGTGAAGCACGGATTAAAGATTTTGAATGTCCGGATTGTGACACGATTTTTGATTGTGTGCTCGCCTCGAGCTTCTCCTCGGGAACACTTTTTTTTTTTTTTTTTTTTTGTTCTTTTGTTTTTACGAAATTACTTGTATACAGTAAGACATATTTACGTTAATGATTTTGAATGTCAAAACTCACTCAACTAATAATTCGAAATGTCCCTGATATGAATCACTGGGATATTATAACTTATTCGAAAATCCGGACTCGACATGCATGCGAAAAATTAAAAGGCCGTGATATCCGAAGTCGATTACTCGTATTTCAACCACACTGCTTCATTTTGAGATCAACTTAGGACCCAGTCCGAATAAAGAAAACAATTCAGTTATTAGGGCATTAATTCCATTCTTCCCTGAGGTCGAAGTCTTAGCAAAACATTCGATTTTGAGCTTTCCAAATACTGAACAGTTCTGAACAAAAACAAACTCCTTGTCATTCATTCATTGCTGATAGGAAGGATGGTACGGACCAATGCGATCATCGTTGAGCAACAAAAGTAATATAACGACAATCGAAAAGTGTCTGTCCATTGTCAGTTGCGTAGGATTCAATTGAAGCAAACAAATCGCCGAAATCATATTGATAGAACCTCTTCGAAGTTCTTTTCAAATATTCATCGGGGATTGTTACACTTCCATTCTTGAAATTTTTCTCCGGCCATTCTTTGAAGCCGATCTGACCTTCGATGGTGTGCCCAAGCATTCTCGTGATATGGGCGATAGTTGGGATGATTCTTCTTGTTAACCTCCGCCGGCTTCTTTGCCTCGAGCAATCCGAACTCGGGCTTCTTGATCGAATTCCGGAACATCCGTACTTCTTGCTTCATCATTGAAGGGATATACTTTGTTCAACAATCGGTCATAGGCCGACCCCGCCTTCCATCCGTCGGGAGTGGCTCTCTTGGGACGATCGATTGGCTAGTGTTCTTGATTATACCGCCGGCCGAATCTTGTTGGACATCTTGAATATATTGCGGTGGGTGTGGAACATACCACCGAGTAGCTGATTGAATCGAGGAGCGGCCGATCATCTTCTTTACGTGAAAATCTTGACCGTAGCGAGGTGACCGATCTTCTTCGTGACAACCGACCGTATCTGAGGCAGTCGCTTCTGCTTGATTGTATCGAGGTAGCTGCTCGGTCCGTATCTCTATCAGTCGCTTTCCTTGTCAACTATTGCCATTATTTCCGACTTCTCGAATGCTTTTGTTGTTACGGGCTCTTCACCCTTTTCTTGCGGCTCTGCATGCTCGATCTCTTCTTGCGATGCTGCGGCTTTGCTCGATGGTTTCTCGAAACGACTTGATGGTGAGTCCTTTAAGCATGAAAGCTATCGGTCCATGGATATTCTTGAGTAAAACCTCGATCGCATGTTGCTCCTCGCGATCGGGGCTCGCATTTCATGCTCGAGTTTCTCCACCGTAGAATATACTCTACTGCAGTCTGCGTAGGTTTCGACGCTCCATTACTGAGATCTCCGATAGTAATGTGGTGATGTACTCGCAGCAAATCTCTTCACGAACAAATTCTCCGACTACGTAAACGTCTTGATCGACCCATTTGGCGATTCGCGTACCAATCAAATGCAATCCACGAAAGCTCGCTCACGAGCCGACGGAAAAGTAATGCCTCGCTACCCCGCGTTGCGAGCAGCTTGCCGGAAGTGTGCAACATGCTGACGGGGGTTGCCCGTTCCATCGAAAGTCTTAAAGATTGGTGGCACAAAACCTTTAGGATATGGGACGGAATCGAACTCCTCCGGGTAGGGTCTACCCTTTGAAATTGACGTGCCCCCTTTCGATTGGGCTAAGGCTTCCTTTACCTGCCGCTCGACCAACTGCTTAATGTCTTTTTCGGGCACCATATTCGGAGTTGAATCCTTCTTCGGCGGCCCATCTTGGCTTGCAGAAGCGACTTCCCTTCGTTCGTCGGTAATGTGGACAATCTCCGGCTGGTTCATCTCCGGGGATGCCACCTGCTGTGAGTGCGACTGTCCTTGCATTATAGCCATAGCAGTCGTCATTTCTTCGATCTTCTTCTCGAGACGGTCGATAATTTCATCTTTCGTTGGACGACCCTCTGCCACTCATCCATTGCGTTCTCACAAGAGAGTGTCGCTCGCGGCTAACATGGCTCGGGTCTCGATGACGTTGATTCTCGCGAATTTGCCCTCCATGTAATCTGTTAGGTTGTAATCTTCATCTTCAAAGTCTTCTTTCCGATCTTTAGACAGTCGTGCAATGTTAGCTCGAAGCTTTTCCAAAGCGGACTCGATTGACTTCCCTTTGATAACTTTAAGATCAACCGGGGATTCATGAGAAACATCACTTGTTTCCTCGAGCAGCGGTGTCGTCGTGCAGAAGCTAATGGAATCACTCGACATCATATTTATAGAACCTATTTCAGGTCCTTTTAAATATTCATTCGGGATTGCTACATTTACGCTACGAAATTCTTTTCAAGCCGATCCTCGAGTCGAAGCACTCCTCGATGGTGTGTCCAACGAACTCGTGGTATGGGCGATACCTTGGATGTCCTTTCTTGTTGATCTCGTCGGGTTTCTTCGGCTCGCAGTAGTCGAATTCGGCCTCTTGATTAGATTTTTGAACATCTTTGCCACGAGCATCATCCTTGAAGGAATAGTTTCTGTGTAACCGATCTGACGTTGCTGGAACCTTTCTTCCGCTTATCTGGTATGGTCTCAACTGGAACGACTGCTCATCAGACCGTTGCGGTTGCTGTCGCGGCTGATTGATCTTCAGAATTCCCTGATTGCGTTTCCATTCTTGTGCCTTTGTCATCTGCACGGACTTTGAATCAGACTCGATTCTGAACTTAGGAGACGGTAGAACACAAGCCTCGACTGACTCTTCCTCATGTAGAATATCTTTTTCCTTGGTTAGCGGAGCGACTGGTACGGCGGTAGTGAATCCGACAGTAGGAGCAGAAACGATCTCGGGAGTAGTCCGACGACATGCGAGTTCTTTTCGATCCATTCCTTCTTTGGCATGAGGAGTTTCTCGACGGTCTTCGGGTTGAACATTACAATAGGCTTAACGGACTTGCTCATTTCAGGCTTCGTCATCTCAACAGCCACATCTCCGAACTTGACTTCAACGTCGTTGAATCCTTGTCCAAACTTAATGACTGACAGCTCAGGCAGCTCATCTCTGTTGACGGCGAACTCTACTCCGGAGGCGAAAGAAAAGATCAACTTCGGCGAAGACATCGTTCCTGGCATTTAAAGAATTTCTGGAGGTCAGTGATGTCCCGGTGTCTTGCAGTTTCAACGAAAGTACTCAAGCTGCCGCACTTGTACTGTAAACTGGGCAAATCTCTTATTTTGTTTGGTGTTTCCACCTTATTTTATCTTTATTGTCCATTTAATTTCAGGATTTAAAAGGAAGGTACAAGGGTAGAGATTTGGTTCGATTCGCCGATACAGAATCGAACCCGGAAACACGGAGTGAAAGGGAAGTCGGGGCCCGATCCCGAGCCGAGTCGCGAGCGCACCTCGCGCACTAACACACCTATCGAGGTCAGAGCCCGCAAGATCAAAAGAAAAGCGCTATGGTTTCAGAACCACTCTGTTTAAAGGTGATTTAAACGAGACGGTTACGAAATCCAAAGAGTTGACCTGTGTTTGCCAAGAAAGAAATGAGCAGAACGAATGACGGAAGAATGACAATCCGGACTATGAGGACATGGACGCATCGTCGATGTGTGAAGATAGAAACCTTTGATTTAATGGAGAGTAGAGTTTTTCCCCAGCGGAGTCGCCAGAAGTTGTCGGCCGCTTTAAGGAGGTTGGATTTGGGAAGCGTTCTTTTGGAAATTTAATTTAATTTATATATACGCATTGATTTTCGAAAATAAAATTTTAAATTTTAAAATATGAGAATTTGGAAAGGACGGATCCCATTCGTTAAGTGGTTTGAATGAACGAGCGCAACATCGCAAGTAACGCATCTATCCCGAAGAATAGACACCTACTTGTCAATATCGCTCGATCGAATGAACCACGAAATTCATGACATCCGTTCAATTGCTGCGAACCTTTTATGTGGACCGACAAATTCCCTATTTAATACTGAAAAGATTAAACGGGGTTTATATTATACTGGAGTCTTTAAAACTCACTATAGATGGCAGCCTCATAGTTAATTACCCTCGAACGACCAGAAATCACTCGAGAGAACTCTCGATTTAGATCTCGGGTTTCTATCTTCGCGAAGTCGAAAGGTAGGGTTTTCGAACGAAATTTGAGAGTAGGAAATCCGATAGGTGAAGGGCGCAAGGAGGAACGGTTATTTACGGAGTCGAAGGAAAGAAGGGTAGGGGATGTCGCGGATCTCGAGGAGGACCTCGAGGACGTCCGAGCTATCCATGGTTGGGTTTTAAATTTTGGAAAGAGATTTTATTTTAGTTTGATCTACGAGTTAATTATAGGGATTACGGCTTGCATAATGCTCTCGGTATCGCAAACTACACAAGGACGGGAGGATTTACGTCGTATCGGGCGACGACCTCGGAAGCCAAGCGGATTAGGGCTTATATTGCACGAAGGGGTGTGCTGAGGCCTAAAAAGAAAGGTGAGGGTTTATGTCGCACGGGGCGAACTACACTCGAAACACTAGAGCTTGTTGTTTAAGCCAAGGAAGGGGTTTCTTGAAGGAGATACGGGTTTTCTTTGAAGAAGATGGCCGATCTTGCCACTCGTGCTTCCATGCTCCACGTCGTTGCGAGATCGCGATTTAGGTTTAAGTTTTGAATTAAAGTTGTCATGCAAATTATTTTTATTTTCGAGTGAGTGTGTGTAGTTGTGACGGGAGTAGTAAAAGTAAACGATAACACGAGCGTACGTTGAACGATGAGTATACTAATTTATGCGGAAACGCTAAACGGTAGTATAAGCGAAAGTAAACATGCCTAGTACGAATGTGATGCATCATGTAAAAGGTGAAACGTCTTAGCGGGTAAAGAGTACGAAAATGTAAACACGCTAAGCGAGTATATGCTGAAAGGAAAAGCAATGTCAGTAACGAGGAGTAAATGCTTAAAAGTAAAGCGAGTGCAACGAGTAAAAAGAAGTAGAGGCTATGTCGTAGGAGTGCCGTATGTCTCGCTTATCCTCGATGCTTAGTCTTCATTGTTTATTATTATTTTATATGTTGTCTCTTTTTTTATTTATTTCTGTGAAGATTTATTAGCATCGAAAAGAAGCGGGAGTGGGAGTAAGTAGTAGGTAAAAACAACTTACTAAACGAAGTCTTACGGTGCGTAGAAAGAAGACAAAGTACGTAAACACGATAGTAAAAGCGAAAGAAAGACGGCGGGAAAACGTCGAGAAAACGAAGAAAAATCGTAAAAGAAAGCTAGGAAATCGAGAAACGAAAAAGAACGTCCGTAGAAAACTCCGAGAAAAGTAACGAACGAAAACAAAGCAAAACCGTAGGAAAACACGGAAAACACTAGAAGAAACCTACAAGTGACCCGTAAGCACGGTGGTGTTTCGGACTCGAGCTGTCTTAATGTCCGGACTTGAGTGCTTATTCTTGACCGACTTCTACTGAAGCGGTCCGATCCGACTCGAATAATCAACCAGTGGACTTTGTAAATTTTCACACATTTCATTTTTTGGTTTTCAAATGCAATAGTATAGGTAAGTAAATTTGTGTAGTAGTGGAGGTAGTTTTGTATTTTTCGAACATATGTATTTTTTTGTTTTAAAACATTTCGATCACTGAGGTTATTACCTAATGAGATTAGGACTACTGAACTTTAGACTTGTCGGCAGTAGAAACCCCGAGGACGGTCGAATGGTTCCGTGATTCCTGCTCTACTCTCTGTAGTCTACGAGACAGGCGGCCGATTCATGGCTCTCGTAATTTTTCTCGTTTTGCAGCCTCATCAATGTCCCCACTGCACTTACGGCGCTTGCTTGATGGCCATATATAACCTGAGGAGGTTATACATGCACACCTACATGTCACCTGTATGTGTGTGGATTAAGCGAAAACAAGGTAAGCAGGGACGAGGGGTCGAGGAAAAGGAGAGAAAAGACAAGTAAATCACCCGCGGACTCCGGCCGACCTCACATGTCCCATGAAAAGGACTAAAGGCACCTCGACACTCTCGGAGAAGGTGAGCGCTAGACCACTAAGAACACACTCCCTCTTCCCGAATAACGGTGAAATCATAAATAAAGATAAAATAAAAAGATAAGAAAAGCCATTGCTTGCCGGATCTTGGATCCGGGTCACTAAACTAGGAGTGCTATCACAAATTCCAAGATTTTGCCCTTTACTTTCTCTTTCTCCTTTTTTTTTCTTTTTTCTTTCCAATTTTCATTTCATATCACAAATTTCGGGGCTCGAACAATGTCATTGCAACAAAGGCTCTCGACCTCAACATCAACTTATCGAATGATTGCAAATCTCACGTTCACATAATTTTTCTTTTACCAAGCCTCAACATTGAAATTTCGAAAATTAATTGAAGCGAAATAAGGGATGCCTCCAAATTCGTCCAACCAATTTCATAAGCAAATATAGCGAAGAGACACAAGCATTATCACCAACTACCCCACCCACCAAGGCTCGGCCGAGCGAGAAAAACAAGAGGAGAGGCTCACGGTCGAGGCAACATAGGAGGGGCAACGAGAGGCGAAGTCCCCCCAACAAGCCACTCACACCAATTCCAATTTACCACAAACACATAAGAACAAATTCCATTAGAATCCAAACAATTCAGCCCCTCCAAATAAAATTCCAAACAGAGTGCAAAGTACGAGCCACCACAAAACCCGAAAAACGATCCCCAAACACAAGCTAGAACAGACTTCAAAACCGAGAGCAAGCAAAACTCAAAACAGATCCGGAGAAAGTAGCGGAAGGGGGCTAGGAAAACCGAGCAGCAATAAGGCTCAAAATGACCCCAAAACCGAGAAAACAAAAGCCAACGATGAACAATCCCAAACCTCTTTTAAAGTGGAATAAAACTTGTTTTCAATCAAGCTCCCGATGAGTCGGGATAGGGCTTACGGATTTAGCTAAACGTGAAGCTCAAGCAAACACGTCCATGCTTCCAATACATCCAAGCATAAGCCCCCAATATATTTCAAATGAAAGTAGAAATAAGACTCTCCAAATCGATTCAAGACCTTCCTAACATGCTTTCTTTCTCTTTTTTTTTTTCTTTTTAAAAAAAACAAAGAAGTAGAAGGAGCAAAAGAGCAAGCCTCACATGTATATAGATTAAGCAAAACATTTCGTGCTCCACCTTAGATTAGAATAAGTGAAGAAGAAAAAGGAGCAACCACATGCCATATGAAATATTTCCAAAAATAAAAAAATATTCAACAAGAGTTGGAGAGGATCGACTAGCCAAACTTCCCACCTAGAAAACTCCTCAAGTATAGCATGCCAAACTCATAAGTTAGAGAGCATTTGCAAGGCAAAGAGAGAACCAGCTAAACATACCTCTTTCCCCACTTCTCCTCTTCTTTTAACAGAAAAACAAACATGAGTTATAATGCCATCAGAGGGGAGAGGAGTATTACTTCCCACTTAAGCATGTAAACATATCAACAGCAAGCACACAAACATTCCTCCATGCTAGCAACGGGAGTGCAACTTAGAAAGAGAGAAAAGGGGGAAGGGGAGTTACCTTGCTTCGACTCTCACTTAAAAGAAACGACAGAGCTCCCCACCAAAGCTCACGAGAGAACAAACCCAACAATTCCTATAAAAATTTTGGCGACTTTCCCCTCACACGAAATTTTCGGCCAACCCCGGAGAGCTCCCCAAGTGGGGTTTAAATAGGCAAAATGGAGGAGCACCCAACCCTTTACTTACCTGGAGGTGAGCCAAACCAAAGGAACCGGGAGAGGCGACAAGCTGCGCAGAGAGGAGTGGCGACAGGGAACCAGAGGGAGCAGGTAGAAGCTTTTGCCAGGGGCGTACGAGAGACAGAGGGTCACGAGGTCGAAGCTTCACGAGCTCGGCTGGGACGATCCGCGCCCAGGTGCAGCTCGCTCGCGGGAGAAAATGGAGCGGGGCTCGAGCTGCGACCGAGAGAGGGACGCTCGGGCGAGGGAGCAGTGACCGAGAGGGAGAAAGCTCGGGCGAGGGCTTCACGTGTGCGTGCGTGAGGCGTGTGTGAGGGAAATAGGGATTAGGGTTTTTAAAAGGATTTTAAAAGGATTTTTTTTTTTTTAAAATAAAATAAAACTTATTTTAATAAAAATAACGACCAAATTTCTCTTCGCAAACCCGCGCTCAAAACATAGCAAGTTATACGTCATTTCCTAGCAAATTCGACGTCCCGGACGCAACGGCGCAGTCCGTTTCGCGATCCGAGGTCGTTCGGAGAACCTCGTCACCGGTCGAGTTGTAAGTGCGTCGAGCTCGATTTCGTCGAAATTCGACCTCGACGGCGCTCGTTCCGCATTCCGACTTCCGATCTCGATCCGTCGCGAGAATTCGAAGACGTCGAGTTGTGGCTCGACGAATTTGTGCTCGGTGGTGCGGAAAGTGTGCACGAAGGCTACCCTAAGGTCCAGGTGGTCCGATAGAACTCAATTTGGAGTCCTAACGCTAATTCCAACCTACCGACATTGTGAGCAAGAGGTCGGGAATTCCGTCCGGATTCCAAAAGAGTGTCGAAGCGGTTTCAAACATTCTAAAGCGAGGTGGGTCCAAGTGCTTGGGAATCTAAGATCGTCGGGGAAGCTCCTAAGGCTAGAACCCTAGATCCTAGGAGGAAAACTAAACCTCGACAAAAGTGAGGTCAACATGCCACTAGAGGAAAGATAAGAAATAATAATTCCTATTTTAGCAGATTATAATAATCAGATGTTAAGAGGTTAAAATAGAGATGTGGCTCAAGATTAGCATGGAATAGGGGAACTTTATAGAGACATAAAAAATAAGATTTATAAAATTGCAATTAGCTTAGCTTTTGTTTATGGTTCTGAAGGTTGGGCAACAAAATAGTCATTGATAGCTAACTTATGCATGACAAAAATAAGAATGAAGTAGGAAGTTCTTGATCCAATAAATGCTTTATTTTAAATACATGTTTCTATCATAGGTCTAGTATGTGTACTGTACTTGAACAACTTGTCTTAAATTTAACAAGAGGCTGCCATTTTAACTACAGTATTTGTGTATTCAACAAAAATGAATTGAGAGAATGATTCATGAAGCTGACCCATGTTATTGCTAATATTGATGATCAAATATGCTGCTTTCCTTATTATTTATTTAAATTTCAATTTCTAATATTCAATTTCTAACTTTAAATATTAAAGCACGTAAGAAGCAGTATTATAAGCATTATTAAATGATCTCTATGACTTTTCTTGTGGTGTTTAATTGTATCTTCAAATGTATTTTTTCATTGATAGAAACATGTTAAATTGTGCATATACTAAAAAGAAAAAAAAAATATTGTGCTTATTACTAATACTTACCAGGTTGCCCTATTGATAAGAATCTGAAAAGTTTTGCCAAGATTTTGGGTTTGTCCTGTGCCTATGCCATAATGACTCTTAACTTTGAATTCGTGGTGGCCAAAATAATAATTATAATAATAATAAGCAAAGAAAAAAGTGCTTTTACTATGATGATCATTCTTTGTCCAATTCAAAATATTATATATATTTTTTCTTTTTGTTCACCGATAATACAACTGAATCCATGTGAAAATGTAGTATTTTCACTTTTTTTTTTTTTTTAACTTATGCTTCATCTTTTTAGCTTAAATTGCTACTTTTAGTTTTTATTCTTATTCTCATCCTTAACACGAATGCTGAATTTTATAGTTCCTTGGGTTGTATTTGATCGATGGCAGATGTTTTCGAATCCTGAGTTAATGAAATTAGCAACTGAAAGTATGAAGAATATGAGACCTGAGGACGTGAGACTTGCAGCAGAGCAGCTAAAACATACTAAGCATGAAGATATTGCTGAATTGACTGAGAAGATGGCCAATGCTTCACCTGAGGAGCTTGCATCTCTCAGGATGCGTGCGGAAGCTCAAATCTCCTACCAAATTAGTGCAGCTGAGATGCTAAAGAAACAGGTATCAAATTTCTTCCCTTTTGATTTTTATCTTTGGGTTTAGCTACATGAGATTGGTCCCGGGCCCCCTCCTGATGCAGTAAAGCAAATCAACCCAAAGAAGTTGCATCTATTGATGTAACTTACATTGTTTTGTAACGAAATGATAAATCTTAACAAATATCTCAACCAGTAGGCATTAAATTTTAAACTTAATTGATGGATCAATTGTAGAAATATTCATTGAATTTAGAGGGTATGGTAAGCTGCGTATATGCTCTTTTTAGGAAGATTGTACTCTATTTAAATGAGTTGATTTTTGGTTTGCATGAGTATTTAATGAATGTATGCTATTGACAATATAGCCTAATTTGTAGTTGAACTTGAAAAGATTCGGTCATGTGAATTGTCTCCGTAAGTTTTGTCAAGTAATGACTTGAAATTCAATTGAAAATTCTGACAAAAGATAAAGAAGTTTCATGCTCATACTAAGGTAAAATCCCTTCCATGAGGAAGTCCTTAGAATTTTGGATTTGGTGAAGTCTATAAGAATTCTAAGGTTTAACCAATGAGAATCTTCCAAACCATCTTTGTAGCAGACAGCATCAGATTTGTAGTCATTCGGCAATTTTATCACCACTTTGAAAGAGCCAATCCATTAGAAAAATCCTATCCAAGCCTTTGATATGAATCTTCAATGTCCAAGCCTTAAATCAAAGCATCATAAATTCTGCTTTTGTGTTTCATTAAGTGGGAGAGGATGTGGTGGAAATCCACTTTGTCTTGTCTATAGCTGGACTCCAAGTGTTGGAGGACTGACCTATTCACCATAGCAACCCACTAGGGGTCTTACACAAATACTCTTTATAGAGGGAAAATGCCTTAATGAGGATTGATCTTAGCTTCAGGATGCTATGGACTGGTTCATGGGAGATAAGGTGGCTTAGTACCAGTGGGACTGGGAAAGAAAGGATAGAAAACTATGACCGACAAGATAGTTATGAATATCAAACACTATTTAAGTTAATCTGCTTTGAAAACTATGCATTTGTGTCACTTGATGGTGGCTTAGCAAACAGAGCACTGCTCATCAACAAATGGCTACTATTTCTACTATATCGTGCAAGTTATCTGCTTAACCCTGACTATGATTTTTTTTATTCAACTTGTGAGGATAAATCAATGTAGTTATTCCGTTAGTTTTTGTTGCAGTTAAAAATTTGTAAGCATGCCAGTATTTATTTTTACATGTGTTGCTTCACCGAAATAGAGTTATTTGTTTCAAGCAAACACTTGTGATCTTAACTATGAGCCCTATTCATAAGTCTTACATAAAAAGACAAAACAAAAGAGTGAAACAATCATAATTCCTTCTGTTATTTATTTATTTATTTTTATTGTAATACATTAATCACATTTATTTTATTCTTAGATAATTCCTTAACTTGCAATTTTTTTTTTTAAATTTTAGAGCTACCATCATATAAACTCAAATTCATCATTCATGAGTGAAAGGGTTATCTTGCTTAACTATATTCCCTGAAAGAATTTGTGACTTTAGCACTTAGAAATAAATGAATTGCATTCAACAGATATGTTGGTCTTTACTATTCTTTTGGTTTTTTTTTTTTTTTTATTTTTTATTTTTTATTTTTTATTATGGAATCATGGTTCCATCATCTCTGCATCATGTGATTGGTGTTGCTTTACAAAGTAAAAGTATTTCTTTTTTCTTTTTTACCTTCAATCAACAGTGATTACACAGTGCATTGAAACAAGTATTTTGAATCATTTTGCAACTATAATTTAAATTTTTTTTCTTAATTAGGCTACCATTTTGTTCTCTAGTTATTTTTTATCACAATTTTTTCACTGTGCATTTGGGTTTTACATCAATCTTTATTGACTTGCTTCACTGTAAAAGTGGACTTCATTTATACTTGTCTTTTCAAGTATACTAAAATGTAAAAAAACAAAGAAAAAAAAATGTAAACAATTTTTTTGTTGGAAATAATTTCGTTTGTGTATCTACAAAAATCTTAACTATGTTCAAAATAAGATTTTAAATATTAATTTTCATCATTTCATATATTCTTAATTACCTATTAACTATATGTCAACGAAAGAATATGTAAATATTCTATTAAACACTTATATGATATATTTTATGTTAATTTTGACTTTCAAGTAAATATAACCTTGACTTTTCATGCATGGCTAATTTTGTTCCAAAGTATCACATCTCTAAATCCCAAACAGAACTCATCTATAACAATGACAAATAAATGTAACTGGTTTCAATTTTATCTACCAAGCAAATTTTGATAAGTCAATGACCATCATTAGGTGATGCCTCTAATATTTTCCCCATTTTTTCATTCATTGTTTATTTACCATTGCCTTTAGTTGTTGTATATCATGAACCAAATAATAATCCTCTACTTTTACTTAACAACAATGCATTTTTTCTTGAGTTAGCTCTTATAGATTGAGAAAATCTTGGGCTGTCATGCTTCCATTTGGTACTTCGAATTGAGTGGTAAAGTGATGTGTTTCAATAGATGCCTTTTTTGGCAAGTCTAGCTTGAAGCTAGCATAGTTAGTGACCTACCATTATTAACTGCTTCATATCACTACTCATGCACTTGTTGAAAGAACTTTCTCGATTAAATTTTTTTTTAGTGATGTTTTGGCCATTAAATCGTCCCTGAAAATTTCATCATGTACAAATATTTGATGTTATGTTCCTGCTTGAGGCTCCCTTTCATGTTGACCATGCTTGTTATCTTTATTATCCAACCTTTCTTGTTGTAGGTGGGCAATGGTAGTAGATATATACTGTGCCCTCTTGCTAATAGCGATGTATAATGAGCGAAACATTGAATATGCATCTCTGTAGTAACATCCATGTAAGTAAACTATGATTTGTTGTTCAAGAAATTTGATACTTTGAAAGATCCTAGGGGACCTATTATGGCATTTGATAGCTACCAAATTTGGGGAAGCAGTTTTCCAAGAAGTAGACTCACTTATTTTGGTTACCTTGGAAGTTAACTGAGTGTTCCTATATGTCCCAATAACATTTATCTTGCTTTATTCGTAATGAGAGACTTATTGTGATCTTGCCTTTAACCAAAATCATTTTTAGTTATTTACTTTCCTTTTTCCTATTTCAACTGTACGACTGTCAATAACTGATATACATTCTTTTCATATCTTCCAACCTTTCTCTGATGCTTTTTCTTCTCGGTTTGTACATTCAATATATCACCCCATTTCTTCCTTTATTGCCTTTTCTTCGGTTTTTTCTTGCTTTTCTTGCTTTTATGGTGTCTTAATTGGCGTGATTTATGTTGGCGGAAGCTTGAAAGCACATTAAGTGGAGAAGGTGTTTGTGTGCAGAAGAAAATATTGAAGTGGTAAAACAATTGCAAAGATTATAGTGATGTGAATATCATTAAGGGGGTTTGATTGCACACCTTTTCTGATACATAGATCAACTGATTGGGGCATAAGTTGGCCAAATACAAATGAATGTTGATTTTTTTTTTGCTTCATTTCTTCATTGTTTGTGTTTGGTCTTTGCTCATTAATATTTGAAACATCTCTTTTTGTGTTCAGTTTATTATTGTTTCACTTTTTCAAACAAACATATCAATTAAAAATAATTTTTTTAATTTGAATCCAAAAAAAGATGAGAAAGAATCAAACTAAATACCTCACCATACAAACACGATGCATAACACCATATGCATCTACTATACCATTTGTATATTTTTGCGTTATTTTCAAAAAAATCATTATACATATTTATTATTTAATAATGGTAGGGGTGTTAATTTAGGTTAGCTGGTTGGGTTCGGTTTCGGCCCGAAAATGACCTAACCCGAATAGGGTCAACTCGAATCCGACTTGAATAATTAACGGGTCAAAAACTAAGACCTAAACCTGAGCTTGACCCGCCGACCCAAACTCAACTCAAACTTTCGTGCTTATTCAGGTTATGTTTAGTTTTTCGTGCTCAACCTGAATTGGTTCCGAATAATAACCGGTCGAATTCTCCGACTCGAAGCCCACTCGAAAAATATTCGGGTCAATCCTACTTGGATTTTTTGAGTCAGGTTTGATTTGTGTTGGCGTGTCAGAACAATTTTTGAGATCCCTCGTAATAGATATCTTAATGAGTTTTTAATGGGGCCCAGTAAGGATTTCAACGTAAATATTGTGTTCATGCTCAACTTTTAAGTAAATGAATGAACCAAACATGAGCTACTCAACAAATCAAACATGAGTTGTTCGCAAACATTAAGATAATTGGAAAAGCGTAGTGGTGGGCATGATGGTTTACTTGACCGTTGGATTAGTGTGGGGTTGGGAAGGCTGCTAGAAGATGAGGTGGCGGATATCGACAGAACAAGATATTCACCTTGTATGGTTGGCTGTGCTTGTTAAATGGAGGTTTAAGTTTTACCAAAAAAAAAACACTGACCTAAGAAGATATTTCGTCTGGTTAATTGAGAGAATTTTCAATGTTAGTAATGGTCATTTGACGCGTGATCAGATGCTTATGCCCTTCTTGAATAACACCTCTTACCTTAGTAAGACTTGCTTTTTAGATTTTATTAATGTTTCTTCACATTCACAGGCATCTATTTTCTTTTTTTTAGGTTAAGGTACATAATTATATATAAAGCTAAACATGGTGCTTTCTGGAATTAGTTCTACATTTCAGAAAGAAGCTTTTTCATGTTCATTCCTAATAAAGATAAGCATGGTGCTTCATATATTGTCATGCTCATGTTCATTCCTAGAAAATGCTTTTTTTAACCTATGACTGATTTTGGCCCGATCAATATGTCAACTTTACGCCTGTGTATATGCTGTCTCACTTAATGCACCTATGCCCACACACAGATGAGTTCCATACAACTTTGTGGAGATATGCATTAGTTACCTTAACAGTTTATCAATTTTCTTGTGAAATGACTATAGTTTGTTAACTTCTTAATCCATATTTTTTCCTAATAATGAGAAAAGCTTGCAATCTTTTACTGGCGGGTGAGTGCAAAGCTTGAATCTTTTCCTGGCGGGTCAGTGCAAAGCTTGAATCACTTAATTGTCCGTGCCATTAATTAGTTATTTTTTTCAAATTTTTTTTATCTATTGCTTTAGTTTTATATAAATCCATTTTCTGATTTTTTTCTAAGTATTGAACATTTGCTTACTTTTCATTGCTTATATATTTTTGTATTGATCATACAAATCTTTATTTTTTTCTTCTTCTCAGGGGAATGAGCTTCATACCAACATGGAGTTTCATGAGGCAGCTAATAAGTATTTACGAGTATGTTGTACTGCATTTAAATACTTGCTTTTCTATTGCTTCTTTGTTCGAGTCTTATATATCATAAAAATTTGTCCACTTATATACATAACCATTAGGCCAAAGACAATTTGAAAGGCATCCCCTCAACCAAATCAAGTACTCTTAAGTTGCAATGTTCTCTTAACCTCATGTCATGCTACTTGAAGACAATGCAGTATGAGGATTGCGTCAAGGAAGGCTCAGAGGTGTGCTTTGCAACATCTTACCCTTCAATTGTTTAAATTCATGATTGATGAAGCAATCATTGATGATAAAGTATTTACATCTCATTAACTTCTCAATTTTTTTCAGAAAACTGCTTGAAGTTTCCTAAATATTTGATTCTTGTTAGTATTTAAAAAATCAGTTCTTGTATTAGTTAAAAGCTTAGGCCTTGGAACCTTGGTGGCGGGCTTCTTTTATGATTTATGAACAAAAAACACGAATATGTTCTTTTATGTTTTTTTGTGACACCATAGAGGCATTTGTAAGCACAAATCAACACAAAACCTGGCTGAAGCTTGACTGTCTTGGATTTAGCTTTCTCACTCTTTCTATGTAAGTTATTTGCGTTTCTAACTAAAACGTGAGGCATGGTAATGGCACATGTTGGATATTCTATTGTTCCAATTTGGTTTAGGAAAGTAGTGAAGCAGGAATGTCAAAAATGCCTTCTTCCACTATCTTATCTGCTAAACGTCAAAAATCTTCTTTTCTGGGATTTTTTCATCTCTATTAAATTCTACCGTCAAATATTTATTCTAGTCTCTCGAGCATGGACTATATAGAATAGATCAAGGAAAAAAATATTTGAACTATGATTCATTCCTATTATTCAGAGCTCATAACCAGATTATAAAAAAAAGATAAAAAGGCCTTTCCTAAATCAAGCAATTTTTCCCTTCATACTTCTGAAAATTGAATTGCATGTAAATCATAGAAACTATTCTCAATTACTGTTGAATCATTTCTACCAGATTTTTTTTTTTTATTTTCATTTTGTTGTCTCCATGTTGACCAAACAATGGATTTTTTGATAATGACAGTAATCTTCAAAAGTAGTTGTTCGTGAATTGGTTGAGAAGTCCTGACTGTGATGCTGTATCATGAAGGAATTTCGGACTAGCAATAGAATGAGAGCATGTAGTGTGATGGTAATAGATAATGAATAGAAGGGAGTGTTCAATTTTAGTGAGAATTACAGGGAGCCGTGAGTGCATGATTTAGGTAAAGGGAACATGTGTGGTTAATGATTTGGTAGTTCAAGTGATATAAGAGGGATTTGGGTATCGGTAATTTAGTGAGTATGAAAATGATTAGAGATTAAGGATGTTGAGAGAATGAGGGAGTATCTTTTAGGAGGAGAGAATGGAAAGTTTTTTGAGATGACTGGAAGGAGGGCAGTGGTTCAGTGACATGGTTTATGAGAATGAGAGCGAGAGAAAGGCATTAAGAATGGATGATTAAGTGAGGTGTAAAGGGAGAAAAATTGAGACTGGGGAAAAATAACCAAAGGAGGTGAGAGAAGATCAAGAGAATCTTTAAGACTTGATATCATGACTCAAACCCTTATTACTTTAATTGACTTTCGTAGAAGAGTATTTTGTCCCCCTTATAATGTGTTGGCCAATGCACCGCTCTCTCTCTTCTTTTTCACTTTCTTATGTTTATCTAACACTATTAAGTTTAATTCTTTTAGTATAAATTTCAATTATATGTTAGTAGGGTTGAAATTGGGCCAAGTTGAGTCGAGTATTTCAAGGATTGGACAAGACTTGGTTGAATTATAAGTTGTCTATGTTCAGTTCTAGCTTGAGCCAAGCCTTCATATATATGGTCATAATTGGCTTGCTTAAATTTTTTAATTATCATACTGATTTGTATTTAGTTTGTTTATATCAGTTAAATAAACTAAAACTCAACTGACTACTTGATTTTTTATGTACAATTAAAATTTGAATATGTACCCAATTTTTCATATGAAGTTATTAAACAAGCTAAAAGGTAAAATGAGTATTTGATTTTTGATATATAGTATATAACATATGATTTACAAATTTAAATAAGCAATTGAATAAATTTTAAGTTGACATCTAATTAGTTTAGACTAAGTGAAGAAAATAATATAAGTTGCAAGTAAACTTCTTTGGAATAAAAATTACATAAATAAGTACTAACAAACTAATTCATTGAAATAAAAAAATAAAAGAGAGAGAGCGGTGCATTGGATTATAGGCAAATAAAAAGAAATTGCATTAAATTTATAGGCATATATATTTTTTATTGTAATATTTATTTAATAATTAAATAAGTTCTAATTAATTAAATTTTGTTTAAATGACATATCATAAAAGTATAATACATTTAGAAGTTACTTGACGAACAATAAATGAGTTTATTTGTGAACATTAAAATCAAACGAGTTGGACTATGTTCAAATTTGATTTATTTGATCTTCGAGTTTTAAAAACTTACCTTTGTTTAGTATATTTAATTAACATGATTGAGTATTAATTGATTTAAGTTTAAGTTGCTCATCAAGTGCATTGTTTCATTTACAGTCCTGTATGTTAGCTACAATTATCTACTAAATGGAACTAATTATAATCTCAGATTTTAAAAAATGATTCGAAGAATGTCAAAGCTCTCTATAGAAGAGGTCAAGCTTACAAGGAACTCGGAAAATTAGAGGCAAGTCTCTCTGCTATTTTCTGCTAAATTTGCTTCCTTTTTTGAATCTCTATTAGATTAGCTAATGCTCATTAACCACACGTTTTATTGGAAGGCCTATATCCAGTAACTTCTATTTTCATCAGGCTGCAGTATCTGACTTGAGCATGGCTCATAAAATTTCTCCAGAAGATGAGACTATTGCAGGAGTCTTAAGGTATAACCCTATTTACTAGAATTTAATTTCTCATATAGGAGTATATCATATTCAGTTATGCCATCACAATATTACATGTATGAAAAATTTCAGAGATGCTAAGGAGATTCTAATGAAGGATGGAGGTGTAAGTACATCACAAGGTAGTTTTATTTTCTCCTTATCCCTACCTTTAGTTCTTTGATTTTTCCTGCTATTTTATGATTCAACTCCACGGGAATATGTTTGTAATGGATTGAAACCTTTAAAGAAAGTTTTTGGTCATATTCCTTCCAGGAGTTGTTATTGAGGAAATAGACGAAGTGGAAAGCAGAACAGTGCCATCAAACAGTCATAGTACTGTTGAATATTCTGTGATGCAGCCAGCTGAAGGCTGTGAATCCAACCCAAACGGTGGATCTTATGATGAAGTTTCTGCGGCGAATTCTGAAGCTTTAAGAACTTTCAAAGAAGATCCTGAAACCATCAGGTTTAACAACTTATATGTAATGTTTTATTATTATTATTTTTATTTGTTTCTAAAACTGACCACTGCACTGCTCTTATATTTTTTACTATATGGGGATCCTTATTGGCACTCTCCTATGATTGTGAGAATATTTCAGGTTATTCCAGAAATATGTCTCAAATGCTGATGCAGAATCCCTTTCTGCCATGGGTCTTGATAAAATGTCTCCTGAAATGATTAGAACTGCCACAGATATGATTAGCAGCATGAAGGCTGAAGAGCTTCAGAAAATGCTTGAGGTTGCTTCTTCACTTAAAGGAAATGGGTCGCCATTCTCAAACATGAATGGCCATGGCATGACCCCAGAAATGATTAGAATGGCTTCAGAAAAAATAAGTAGTATGCCTCCTGAAGAGCTCAAGAAGATGTATGAATTTTCATCCTCCTTTAATGGGAACAGCATAAAAGCTGCTTCTGTTTTTAACTCCCAGATATCAGAAAGCACCGCTCAATCATCAGTTGCTACAGTTAATGCAACGGCAGGAACAAGAGATATCAGTGGACTGCCTTCAAGTAGTGTTCCGAGTGAGCCACCAACTGATTTGCAGGAGGCCATGAGGAATTCTATGAAAGATCCAGCGATGCGGCAGGTTTGTTAGATCTTAATAGATGTTCTTGTCCTTGGATATCTTTATTTCTCCAGCCATGTAGCCTTTTACTGTTCTTTTGCAAAAATTTGCTTGCAGATGCTTACATCTATGGTGAAGAACATGAGTCCAGAAATGATGACCAGTATGAGTGAACAGTTTGGCATGAAGCTCTCCAAAGACGATGCAGCAAAAGCCCAACAAGCCATGGCTTCACTATCACCGGAAGACCTGGATAGAATGGTATGAAAGCTTCTACCATGCATAATTGTTTTACTCCATATAATTGTTTCTTATTAGCTCCATATATTTGTTATTGCAATATTAACTAAGATTTTTAGAGCCGGATCTAACATTGAACTGGTGGAAGTAAGCGTCAATGGTCAACTGAGATCTAGTTGGAGAGTTCCGCCATGATGATATAATTCTCATTAAAAAATATTATGGTATTTCTAATAATGATGATAAATAAGTGATAACACACGCACACGCACAAACACAAAATACATACACACTTATATATGCATACTCATATATACTATGTAACATAAAATATACTTCACAATTTTTATCTTTTTACATTTCTAACACCTAAAGTTTGATATTTACACTTATAACACATTGTTGTCTTAATCGTAAACATAGTGATGGTTCTTATGTGACATTAATTTGAGTGGTATGCATGTAGATATGAATTTTAGAATTTAGATATGTAAGATATGAGAATTGTGTGGTATGTATCTAAATGCTCCCAAAATATAATGTATTTACATGTTGAAGTCTAAGAAATACTGGATTTCAACATCATCTCTATTACAATTTCTAAACAAGCTTGCTCCACCACTTACAGTTTTATGGCTCGAGGAATTTGGTTGCTTGTTTTTCCTTGTTAATCCCATTTACCTGGAAATTCAATTTTTTAATCCGACTGAATTGTTTTGAAGGGCTAGTTCCCCGTCCAACTGGTCTGATTAAGTTCAACTGCTCGCATCGGGTCTAGTTTTCACGACTATGATATGAATGCTAAATGACGAATTTCAAATTACCTCGCATTGATCTCCATATTTTTATTTGTTTTAAGCCTTTGAATCTGATTTATTCAGCATGCAAATTTTCAGATGCGGTGGGCAGAGAGAGCACAGAAGGGATTTGAGATTGCGAAGAAGACTAAACACTGGCTCTTGGGAAGACCTGGTATGGTACTTGCCATTGTCATGTTAGTCTTAGCCTTCCTTCTCCACCAACTGGGTTACATTGGTAGTTAAAAGAAGCAATTCTACGCCACAATGATCAGACGTTCAGCTCATTTCTAAGGGCATCTGTAAACCACAAAAGAGAGCTTATAGCTTTATATGACAATATCTTCATATATTTTTTATAAACCTGTGAAACCTGCAACTCTTTCATGGTAGTTTGCCTTAGAAGATCATAACAATTAAAGGCAACTGCCCTTGCTACATCGACCGGCGACGGTGTACTCGAAAGCATTCTTTTTGTTAACAAAATGTGTTGTATTTATTACTGCTAATAAAGTCATTGTTCTCCATTTTACGGATGTATTACTTATTTCGCATTTGTAATTTAGTTATATACATTATATTGAATGTGCCGTGTAGATTTAAGATATATATATATATATATATATATATATATATATATATATATATATATGTAAAATTATATAATATTTAATATCAGGTAAATTAATTGAAATTAAAATTGATAAACATTGAAGACCATGAAAGCAGTTCTAAGCACTCTCTCTCTCTCTCTCTCTCTCTCTCTCTCTCTCTCTCTCTCTCTCTCTCTCTCCTCTCAATTAACAATTATACTTTCTTGGTGTCATAAATTTAGGCATAAAAAGATGCGTTTAAGTTTTAAAAAAGTAGTAATTTTTATGTAACGGGAAAGGTTTAAAGTTGTTACGCATGCATATATGAAAGATTGCATTTTAAATTTGTAAATACATAAGAGTTGTGTGTTCTATCTGTGAATTTCTTTGCGTTTATCAGGAATTATCGTGCGTGTTATTCTAGGTAATATTTAGAGTTTTGTCACGAAGGGATTCATGGTGTTATTTTGCTTTTGGTGTATTCAGAGTGTTATCTTTGCGGTACTGTGGGAGTTACTATGTGTTACGGTGTTAATTAGGTTTTTAAGCATTTCATATTGGCGGTGTTAATTTGATGGTATTGCGGGAGTTAGAGTTCGTTTGGCACGACTTATTTCGCGCGGCGCGGCTCCGGAGCGTAAAAATTACGTGTTTGGCGCGCAACTTCGCGGCGTGAGGAAGGCGAAGCAGGCGAAAAGCGGACCGCGGGATCGACCCCGCGGCCTCAGCTTTCGCATCTGGTAAATGCCAAAATGCCCCGCGCGCTTCCTACTCCTACCTTCGGCGCCATTTTTTCCCTCCAACCGCTTGTGCAGCCCTAGCAGTTCTTCCATCGCTGCTCGCTCACCTTCGCGGCCGAGACCTCGGAGCTCTCAGCCCATCTCGATCGGTGATCTCGTCTCCGAGCTACGTAAGCCTCTCCTTCTCGGTGAGCCATTTCTTTTACTTCCTGTTCCTCGTGTTCTCTTCCTTCTGTCTCCCTTCGATCGAAGCCTTCAGCTTCAACTTCTCCCGCACATCTCATCTCGCCGGTAATCATATTCCCAACACCCTGAGCTTCAACTCCGCCACCTCCGCCGCCTCCGCCGCCGATTCGAACTGCCAAATCCACCACCGCCAAAGGAATGCGAGGAAAAAAGGAACCCGAGCAAATTCGATTTTTAACCGAGCGTTGGCTTTAATTTTAATCTTTGATTTGCAAAATTCTGATTGCAGTGGGTTTTTATTGGTTTGAAGGGGCTTCACATTTTTTATGCAAATTTTTCTCGTAAACTCCTCTTCTCCATCATCCATTGCGTGGTCCTGCTGATGACTTGCAAGCTTCTGTGATGATTTCCTTGCCTCTTTTGTTGTCGTAGTGTATTTCTGGAAATCAGGTAGAATGGAAGGGGAGAGGCAACCTTATGAAATTAGGATTGTTGTTGTAAGTTTATAGTGGGCAATTTAGCTAGATTTCATGTCAAACCGAGCATAGAATTTATCCTCACTAGGATTTACGATATACATATTTAAACAGATCATTAATTACTGCTTTTTGCCAGTCTTAGTATGGTGAACTCATGAATAAAATTTATATGTTGCCAGTCTTAGTAAGGCGAACTCATGAATTTAACCATGTTGTCTTACCATTAATAAAATTTATATGGTGATGATGTGGGTTCTTAGGCTGGTCTAATTATTCTTAGCAATCATTGCTGCCATGACCAATCGAATGCTTCTTTATTTGTCTTAATTTTGTGGATTTGATTTTTAACCAAGCCCTCATTTTGTTCCCGGCTTCTCATTTTGTTTTTCTTATTGGATTGTAGTCCTTTCATATAATATCTTTTATAACATTGCTGCAGATGTAGTTTTTTAGTGCTATGGGAAAAGTGCAACTCTCTGAGTTGCTGTTTTGAGCTCTATATTAGTTTGTAATGAAATTCCATACTTAGTGGTGTTGGTGATTTTACAAATCAAGCATGAAGGCTTGTTGCATTACTATTTTATTTATTAAACCAATTGAATTTCTTCTAGTTTAGCCAATGTCTTTAAATGTGCACTTGGAAGTGCGCTTTACTCTGCGATGCAAAGCATCATGATTTCATGATGATTGTTGAGAACACTTGACATTTTGGCATCCTCGAGTCATTTTATCCTCTAATAATGATGGTGATGTATCAAGAATTGATCGGTGCTCCGCAAGCAACTTGCTTAGCATTCTGTTACTTATGAAGCTTTATTTTAGGGATCGGTCAGAAAACTGCTTCTTTTTGTTATGTGGTGGCCTTTAACGGTCATTTTTCATTCCTGTACTTTTGTGCTACTTTGGGTTTTTTCACCATATTATTCAGTTGAGGATGTTGCAAAATATGAATGGTTGGCGCTTACGTTTACACACACCACCTTATGTTGTTCCTGATGTTATTTATTCTATCATCTTTCTAATGTCTAATTGTTTTTAGTTTTGTGTTTCTTGACTTTGTTCTGTGATAGTATTAACATGACCACTAAACCTAGAGAGGTTGCTACACCTGCATTGTGGGAAAAGGATATCAAAATAATATTTTGTGATATCTCATTAAAGAAATTGATCGTGGAAATAGGCCTTCGACTTGTTTCAGTAAGGAAGGTTGGGAAAATATTGTCAGGAATTTTAAAGAAAACACTGACAGGGATTATGAGAGGGTGCAACTGAAAAACAAGTGGGACCAACTGAAGAAGGATTGGAAAATTTGGAAGGACTTGAAAAGAGGATTTACGGGTCTCGGTTGGGATCTAGTGAAACGAACAGTTGCTACACTCGAGGAATGGTGGACTGAAAGACTTGCGGTGAGCATTGCTATTTAATTTAATTGTTCTTTCAATATATAGTTTATTCTTAATTGTTTATCAATTTCAATGTAGGTGGTGCCCGCTGCAAAGAAGTTTAAGCTATCTGGAATTGAGCCTGAATTCGAGGAGAAACTTGACCGCATGTTCGAGGGGGTGGTTGCAACGGGAAACTTCGCATGCAGCCCGAACGAGGCAGGGTTTGCTGGCAATGCCGTGAATTTGGGAACCCCTGGAGATTCAGTTGATTTCATCGACGTCCCTAGCACGAATCAGAACGAATTTGAAACCACTATTCGTTCGAAACGTCCGAGGGTTGATAAACGAAATTCTGGTGCTTCTTTACTCAGAAAAGAGTTATCCGAGGCGGTTCTTGTTTCAAAGCGGAATGTCAACCTTCGAATTCAACCACCATTGAGGAGGCACTTGAAATTCTAAACACTACAGCTGAAATTTATATGGATGAAAATTTATACCTGTTTGCAATAGAGCGATTGAGGATCCGGTTCGTAGAGATCTTTTGTTAAGATGCCGACTTCCCGCGAGTGGGATATATTCAGCGTTTTCGCGAACGATTGAACATTTGAGATGTTTTATAGTTTTCGTAACAACAACATTTATGTTGCACTACTTTTCTTTTTCTTCCCTAGAGTTGTATGCGTGAACTATGATTTACCTTTCTAATTTCATGCAATTTCTCCTTTTCTAATTTCATGCAAACTACATTGTACCTTTCAAACTTCATGTATTCTTCTCCTTTTCTAATTTCTTACAAACTAGGATGTACCTTTCTAATTTCATGCAAACTTTGATTTTTGTAATTTCATGCAAAATTTGTTGTCTTTCTAATTTGAAGTCTAAAACTCTCTTGGAACTAGTACCGATCACTATGGATGCAAATAGAAGAAGACGAGATATCGGTCCAAATGGATTCACGCGGAAGAATGCGCGAGGGATGTTTTTGACTGTAATGTGTACAATGTACGAGTACTACAACTCATACATTGATCGGTCGCCATGCATGACATCTTCATACTTTGGCGACAAATGGGTTGGAGAGTTACTTGCGGGGCACCCTACAAGATTCAGTAATATGTTTCGGATGAGTCAGACGGTATTTATCGATCTTCTGGAATTACTCGTGGGAGCTCATGGACTTAATGGATCTTTGAGAACCTCTGCACGGGAGGTGCTCGCAATAACACTCGTTCATATTATCTCGAAATCGGTCTATGCGAGGAGCGATGGAGCGATTTCAGCACTCCTCCGAAACAATAAGCAAATACTTCTCAATCTGATTGAGCGCACTTGTTAGCCTATCCTCTCATATCGTCAGACCCTCGGATTATAGGTTTGAGCGGACACCCACTGAGATATCACAAGATGCGCGATATATGCCCTTTTTCAAGGTATTTCTCTTGGATGTGGTATAGTTAATTTATTTAAAGTCAAATCTAACATTAACTTAACCAGGACTGTATCGGTGCAATTGATGGAACACATGTTGACGCACGTATCTCAAATAATGACAAGGTCGCATTTATCGGTCGTTGTGGGAGCCCTACCCAAAATGTAATGGCCGTACGTGACTTTAACATGTGCTTTACTTTTGTTATGAGCTGGTTGGGAAGGCGAGCGCACATGACGAGTCGAGTTTTTAAATCGCGACGCGGGATCCCGATAAGAACTTTCCACATCCACTCGCGGTACGCTCGAGAATGACATCATTGTATCCGTAAAACGAATCTCAATACTAATTAATATTTTCTTCGTGGAAATACTACTTAGTCGATGCTGGTTACCCATTACAGCGAGGGTATTTAAAGCCATTTCTCGATACAAGATACCACATTCCAGACTTCGCACGTGCCAGCAACGTTACACGAGGCAGAAAGGAAATGTTTAATAAACGACATTCATCGTTACGTGGTATCATTGAGAGGACGTTCGGTGTGTGGAAAAAAAATGGGTGATACTGCGTGATATGCCTCCTTACAAGTTCTCGAAACAGGTGCAGATTGTGCTTGCTACAATGACTCTCCACAATTACATTAGGAGACATAATTCTTGTAGTGATATCGACTTCTGTTTGCGAGAAGAGGATCAAGAACATGTGCCCACAGAAGCATTTGAGTATCGTGTAGGTCGATCTTTGCCACAAGAAGATAATGAGACTTCCACCAATCGTACCGTAGACGGTGAAGGTGCGAGCGAGATGGCGAGCGCGAGGAACAATTGCGATGAGATAGTGGGTCCGTCTTTGTCCCGAGGATAATTCGATGAGCTAAACTTCAAGCTTGAAAACAGATCATCTATTTTGTTTGGATGTGTGAAGCAAAAAAAAAAAAAAAAAGAATCATCTATTTCGTTCATTACTGATTTGAAAACTAGTTAGTATTTATTTATTTGGCATTACTATTTTCTCTAGTGTCTAACTTTTAGCTATCAATCCTAAATTCCAACAATTTGATCACATTTTTTCAATTTCTATAATAATTATGTTCTGCATTCTATTATTTTAAGTTTGAGTTTTATTTAGGTTTAGCATATGATTTGTTGTAATATGCAGTCTTTTAAATGAGATAGAAATGCTAATTTGGTTATGATATGTTTGGTTGCCCGTCCAGGTCCACATGCAAATGCTCATTCACATCATGTCTACTGATAAATGCTAATGAGCTTAAGATGTTGAACGATTTGGGTAATTGATAACTGAGATAATTTTTTAATTTTAAAGGTGCTATTAGCTCTTTGATAAGTTCGTTTTTTTTTGTGTTGTAGAGGACGCAACTTTGTAATTAAATTTGAATGCTCTTTTAAATTGATGTTTAGGTGTTAGATATGTAAATTCATATAAATTGAGTGGTACGTATGTAAATCTTACTATTAAAATGCTGCTATTACTCTTTTATTTCAGATTTTGAAGAAAGAGATTGGTATGTTTGAGCTCCAGTGGTATGGTTTTTGTATGTTCAAAGCACTGACAAGCTTGCATAAGCAGATTTATGAATTGCAAATGATATTCTTGAAATATTGAACACCGAGTTCTTGCTTTATATGAATGTGTTGTTTCATTCCAGATTTATGCTTAAATTTCTTGTCTATTCCATAGCCAAGTAAACTAGCTGGAATTCCATGTTGTTGGAATTATTGCAGTGGTTTCATTGCTGGAATTATTGCAGAGTTTAATCGGAGAGATACGCACGACCTTTATTGGATAGCTTTGATTTAAGGAATTTGAATAATGTTTTGTTTTTCTTGCTTCCATTTATGAGATGGGAGAGCAGAACTGTTAATTGCCACTAGAAGAATCTGACCCACAACTAATTTTGCTGATGAACAATAATTTTGCACAAATCATAGATGGGGCTGTATAACTTCTTCGGCCCACTACTCTGCAAATAGGTCATATGAATGTGTACTTCCCCATTGCTCCATCCTCTCAACTGGCCTTGGCCTTGGCAGACAGATTTCATTTTATAAATGATTCCACTCCAGTATTATATACTCCTCAGCCTAAGGGGAGATTTTGTAACTTATTTTCTTGGAATTGGCATCATAAATTTGCTTTGATACTTTCTATTATAGTTGAGATTCATTTTGAATTATTACAAGAAGAAAACTATTTGTTGTCTACATAATGTTATTTAAATTATTACATGTATATTTTTATGATTATTGGTATTATTTTAGTTTGAGACTTGCTGTGATAAGCTAGCTCTTATTCACATGTTCTTGCTAGTATAAATCAATGGTTGATAGAAAATATATTTCTAAGATAAATCTTAAGCTCTTGACACTCCTGTTACCGACATAACAAAATACTTCAAGGAGTGTTTTGAATTCATTGACGAAGCAAGGCAAGCTGGTGGTGGGGCATTGGTGCACTGTTTTGCGGGAAGGTCAAGGAGGTATTCTGATTACTTTTGGATGTTCCCACTAGTTGTTCATGAAGATGCGTTGCTATTTAGATGGTTTATATTGAATGAAAAACAGTGGAGTAATTATATTTTTATTTTTCAACTGCAAAAGGGGAAGCATTCTGTACGTAGATGCATGGTTTGGCTAACTTTGTTAGCAACAAATTTGAATCAGCATAGGCATGGAGTTGGAGTTTGTTTCTGAAGATAGGTAGACCTAACTGTTTTTCTGCCTTGAATATACTTGATAAGTTTCTTGACTAACTGAAAGCCGCGCTGAGAGGGACGATGCATGGTTTGGCTAACTTTGTTCGCAACAAATTGAATATCTGACCTTTTCAATGTTAGATACTGCAACAAGCCAACTAATCGTTTGTATAACTCGCGTCCCGTTGAAGTGTTATCTTGGAGAGGGAGGGGTTGGAGACAGGTTTGCAAAGGTGGCCATGCCTGATTGAGTGAGGATGTCTTCAGCATAGGGTAGCTGGATTAGATGGAGAGTGTAGCTGTTGTCTTGCTGTAAAACCCAGGAAATGAGAAATGTTGCCCAGATTTTTCAGGTTAAATCTGTTTTGCAGATGGTTGATGATAAAGGTGAGGAATTTGGAGTCGTTTCTAGTGAAGAGATATCATCGATGTATACAAAGATGTATACTTGGGTGGTGTTGCTGTAAAAACAGAAAAGGAATGGGTTGGAAGAGCTTGGTTTAAATCCCAGTGTGGTGAGATGTCCGGTGAGAGTGCAAACCATTGTCTTTAAATCCCAGTCTACAAATACCTGCAACTGCACCATTTTATATGTCCAATAATCTAAATAAAATATTTTTTAGCACGGTCTGTTCTGTTTAGAAATGAATTTCAGCTGCTAAAGTTACGAGAATGCGTCGCTTAAATTCATTTTCTAAACAGTTTTACAATACAGGGGTAGCATGGTCATTTTTCTTGAAACACTGCTTCACATACTGTTGTCAGAACAGCACTAAATAGATACGCTAACCTTCAGTTAGCGCTTTCCCCGCATGCTGCTTTGGCAAAGACACCATAGTCGAAAAGTCGAGAAGGCTCGCAATGCGCCAAACAGAGCCTTAGTCTTGTAGTATCGGGTTCTTTTCGGGGTTATTTTTTACCATAGGTGCTTTTCGTGGTGTTTTTTCCTCATGTTATCGGCGGCTTTTTTTCACTGTTTTGGTGTTGTAGTGTTCCATGGGTGTTATCCCTGTGTGTTATTCTCGACGTCAGCGCCACACAATTCTGGTGTTATTAGTGGTGGTACTACAGGTTATTCTCTTTGCGCGATTGGTGTTATATGTGGTAGTATCCCGGGTGGTATTTGTGATATCCGCGGCTTGGGTTCGTGGTTCCGCAATAATTCGTGTTATTCCTCAGCGACTTATTCCGACTCTCCGCTCCTAAAAGGAAGCTTTCTCCTCATATAACCTCCAAGCATCTTACATATGGCTTTTGGAAGATTTTCTAGTTTTTGTTTTTGGGTATTTTGTACTTTTTTTTTTGTTGCGTTGCATACCTTGTGAGTGAGTTCCTTACACCAACTCATTAAAACCTATGTATCCTCTTTTAATTTGCCTTTGGGCTTACTACATATATACATATAACTATTTATTGGTGGTGAATTAACACTTGTTGAGAACTTCGCGCTATATAAACTTGAAAAAAGACGATATGAAGACAGAAAATAGAATTCTTATGCTATTGTTATCCTCTAAGCGGTAGATTTATTAAAACGCCAAAAAATGATAACAAGTCACCAATATGATACTGTTGGAAGCATGCAATCAAACAATAGTATTATATATTGAAGTAATTGCCAAGATGGACCAAATGTGGGGGGAGTATTCAATGCACACCTTCTCAGCAGTTCAAAAAATTTTCAAAATTTTTAATCATACAGCTTAACTAAATGACATGTTGTCTCAATAAATTGGGTGTAATAACTTCCATCCATATAAAAAAAACGTAGTTAGTCTCATAAGAGTGGCACTAATGTGCAATATTCTAGAGTATGAGGGGCCATCAAACGGTCTTTTTAAAATAGTTTTGTACCCTGCTTCTCACCACAGAGAAAGGGCTAGCATTGGTTTAAGTCTCGTGTATACCGCGCTACTTTCATTTTACAAATAGTGTTAAGATTTAGAGTCTGTTTGGCGCAGCTGCAGCTACGCTGTCTCGTAAGTCTCTGCGCGAAGTGCTTCGCTCTGTTTCGGCAAGTTTGCATGAGAACAGTGCATAGCACTGCTTTCTGCAGAAACGACTATATCGCCCACATTTGGTAAATCTATTTAAAATAAGATTGTAACGATTACATTTTGAAACTTCATATGCAAAATTAAATTGGGTGGCATGAATGTATTAAATATATTTTCCATTAAAGAATTTACATATTATTAATGAACTAATTACTTTAAATAATATTTTAAAATACCGATCAAAACTTAAAACAGAGTTGCTAAAAAAATAGACTGTGAACTGTAGTTTCCATTTTGTAGTGTATTACAACAATAATTTATAGTTTACATAAAAAAAATTTCATAAATCATGAATAACTACTTTTAAGACTAAATTTCAATGAAGACGTATCCAGAATTACAGAAACACATCTCAAGTAACATCTAGTATCAGGAGAGAAAAAAAATGTAAAACTATTACAAAAACAAATACCAAGATAATAATGTTATTCTTAACATTCACACGGTGTAGCTCCCGTGCTAGCCTTTTCTCAAGTGAAACACTCCACTCCCGACCATCGTCATCGGTAGAATCTGCCAAAGTGTCTGCCTAACAGAATAATTTGCACTGTACTACGATGTTATGTGGGCAGCTATAGAATTTTCTCCCGAAGCTGTGCACCTTCCTTAACATCAACATAGTAGTTTGGAGGCCACAGTGACAGAGCAATCATCGAGATGTCCCGGACATCCTTGAGCTCATATTTTCTTGATTGCAAGAAAAGAAAAAATAGCTTATATTACTTGTTCAAAAAATCATAACTTTTTATATTTGTGAGAACATCAAATTGCAGACAAAATTCATAAATGAGATGGCTCACCGTCAAATTTTACGCATACAGAACATGAAAAAAAAACAATAAATGACAGTTGATTTTTGTGTCACACAAATATCTATAAGGAATGCTCATGGCAGTAGTCAACAAAATGAAATTTCTCTTTTAAATCAATCATGAGTTACAATAATTTGATCATTATAACAAATTACAAAGAAATCAATCACCCTTCAACTAATGTAGTGTAAATTTGTTTTCGAAGGGCAGCTATTTCATTTGCACCTTCCCCCTCATTTGTGCAAATGGTGGAATGGTTGTTGTCCTCTCGTGACAGAGATTGACCGATGCGGTATCCAAATGCTTCTGCAGGAACTTCATGTTCATTCTCTTTGGCACTGCGGAAGTTAATATCAATTCGAGATGGATGCCACCTAATATAGTTATCAAGCGCTATCGTGGCTATCATAATATGAATTTATTGGGGAAACAGGTAAGGGTCATATCTCGTAGTATCACCCATTTCTTTTTCCAAATGTCAAAAGTCCTCTCGATAAAGTCTCGCAAGGATGAATGTCTTTTGTTAAACACCTCATTTCTGCTTCGCATAACATTACTGACTCTTTCAAAATCTTGTTGTCACGGTGGGGTTTAAGATACCCTAGTTGCAATGGATAGTCGGCATCCACCAAATAATACTTTCCTGTCAGATGTTCCACCTTCAGTGCGACATATAAAGGAAAACCAAATTGATTTCGGTATGTCATCCCGATTCTTTTTACTACCAGATTTATATTGTAAAATTATGCTTGTGTTAATTAGATTATACTTATATATTTTTTTATAAAAATATCATTCTTTACAACAACGCCAAAAACTTGATCATAATGTAAATAAGAATACAACAATGATCATTTAATTTAGGGATTCGATACAAGTATACGTATTATTATCAAGTAACATAGGACTTCTGATTATGCCCCGAAATATCGATCTTACGGGAAAAAAATGTTTGGGTATTAAAAATAAAAAGGTTTTTAGATCACAAATTCTATTTAGGAAATAAACTTAAACGGGGTTGGATATCAGATAACTTTAGAAATGCGATTTTGTTTTGGTGTTTTCTTAAATTATGAAATAAAGTAAACAATTTACTAACTATAATGAGATTTTTGTAAGATTAAAGAAGTATATATGAGAATATATTTTTCCTTATCATGAATAAGTAATAAGTATAGGAGTTATGTTGTGGAAATATTCAAAATATGTTGTGTCAAATATGAGCAATTTTATTCTCTGTCTTTACTAGAGATGCTACAAAGAACATTAGCTAGTTTAAAGTTTGAATAGTTTTGAAGAGGGTTTAGGTAGGGAAGATACTAGCTCTCACTCTAGAGTTCCCTCCTTTCCCTCCACCTTGGGGCTAACTCCAGCATCAAAACATAAAACAATAAACTAAATTAAGGGCTTTAGTTTGTTACCCTAAAGTCTCTAACTCTACACCCATGAAAGTATATTTCCCTATTTATTTGCACAAAATTATATGAATTCCCTTCTCATCCATACAATCCCATGTGATTTCTATCTATTGTTGATTGAGACAATACTTAAAGATCTTACATGTTCTCACAACAAATGTTAACATCTTAATTGGCCAAATCAAAAAGTAAATAAAGTGCAAGGATTAAATCAACACAGCTTCTTCCAACATTAAATATCAATACTTCCACAACTTTCATCCAACACTTAATTACTTTTCTTTCTAAGGAAAAAGATAAAGAAGACTACTCATAATTCATGGAGAAAACATAAAAGCAAGTAGTTTTAAAATTAGAAACCATGTAGTAAATACAAGAAGTCTCAATTAAAACCAAATGAAGTACAAAGATAATACTTATCTCAAATTCCTCTCCACCAAACTCTTGAAGTTTCTTTGAATCTCTTCCTTTCTTTTACAAGACTCCCTTAGACTAGTCGCCTAACCCAAGAGGGTTTAAATCTTTCTTCAATAATGGATTTTTACTTAGGAATCCCTACTCACATTCTCTTTCACTAGGAATGAGGAAAGTGTGAAGAAAACCTAAGTAAGAATCCTACAACTTCTTACTCTCTAAACTCTATAAAAACACACTAAGTCTACTTTCTAACAGCCTCTGTGCACACACACACACTTAAAGAGAAGTGTCCATAATCAGTGAATTTATCCAAGAGATGCATTCTTTCAAGTATATTTTGAATGTCTTTTGGCACCCTTAATCAGTTACCCACGTTTGTACCAAAGGATGCCTCAAACACCTCTTCAAAATCTGCCCAAAAATTCTTTAAAGTTTCAAAGTAACTACTTGGCGCTTAAGCACAGGGTTTTGGCGCTTAGGCACGTCCTTCTTTGTTTGTTGGCGCTTAGGCGCCCAAGTTCATTTTAACACCTTCTTCATTTATATTCTAAATTTGATCATTTTTCACTCATTTTGATATATTTGGTCCATTTAAGTGTACCTGAAAAAAAAACACACAAATACCTCCATTAAAGTGCAATATCATCAAAAATAGGTATAAAAAAGTGCATAAAATATTATATATTTTATTTATATCAAATTCCCCCAAACTTAAAAATGTTACTTGCCTTCAAGTGGCACCACAATCTTTCAAAACCAACATAAATAAATTAAGTGAATGAGTTTCTTTAGGAGATTCTAAAATTTTGTTCTAGAAATGTAGTACTCCAATTTAGAAAAAACTTTAGTAAATGATACCAATTTAAATTTCATAAACTTTCTAAAGTGAAAAAGTATGAAAATTTGAGCTTATATCTAATTCAGAAATAATTGTAAAATTTTCAAATATAGAGTTTAGGCATTCTATTTTCTTTACTTCAAATTTTTATTAAAAATAATTATACTCACTATATTATATCTTTAAAATTAGGAGTTTCTCAAATCTTATGCATTAAAAAGATCATATATGGAACCATGTTGACATCACTTTTGGTTAAGGTTTAGTCTGTCCTTAGAATAGCCTAGGGTCTAGCCATAGGACTCTCTTAGTGACTTTCTTAGAAGAATAGTCATGGAACCCTTTCTCTTAAAAATTCAAACTTTTCTCACTTCACTGGGAGTTTTCATATGCTTAAGGACTAACCTCCTGTTTTTGGGAGGAAGAGACCAAGCATAAGGAAGCCCAGGAGAAGTTTCCTATAGGTGGTCAGATTTTAGTATCTACCCTGGGAGGTCTGGAGCTTACACCACACCACACACTCACAACCCTAAAAAATCCCTAAACAAAGCACATAACCTTTGATCCCCTAAATCTTTTGGAAACTCGTGTAAGTGGTTTTCCCAAGCCATTAGCCTCAGGCTAGGGTTTGGCTATTACTAGAACATAGATGACCAAATGAGGGTGACCCTTGGTCTATGGCTCAAACCAAACAATGCCATATCACCCACTTTCAACCAATCCCATTTTTCCCAAGCATTCCAAATTTCTAACCTCTTTGTCCCAAAATACCCAAAATACCCAAAAACCCTAAAATCCCCTAAATTTTCCAAAATTACCCAAATTACCCATAAGTCTCCAAAAATCATTCCAAAATATCCCTATCACTCAAATTAAACAAAATTACCTAAAATTGCCAAATTTCCCAAAATATCCCCAAAATGCCCCTCTTAGCCCAAAATTCCAAAAATTTCAAAAATTCCCATAAATTACTAAAACCTCCCAAATATTTCAAATTTCATTTCACTCAACTACCACATGACCTAATTTGGCCAAATTAGGCCAATTTAACCAAAAGCCCCAATTTTACCCATTTAACCCAAAAGTGCCCAAATTAAACCCAATGTCTACCTAATTGACCCCAATCTTGCCCAATTTCAATTATAAACTTTAATTCAACATATCAAATGTCAATCCAAACCAAATACAAGCCCAATTTGACCCACATTTGAGTTCAATTTCACTTGAAACCCAAAATCCCCAATTTTTCCTAAATGGCCCAAATCCCCCAAATTGACCTAACCTTAATCAATTTCTCCCCAAAATGAATTCTAAACCCTTCATAACACTCCCCTAAACTGAATTGAACCATAAATTACCCCCAATTTGAGCCCAAGTCTCACCCAAATCAACTATGTCCAAGATACCCAATTTTGACCCAAACATGCCATATGTCCAAAATCTCTCAAATTGATTGCCTTACTCCTAAAATTTTCATCCAATTAATGTTGGGAACTCTTTGTGACATCCCATAGAACATTTGGAACCTTGAATTGGACCAAAACCCCACTCTAGCCCAACCTAAACCCAAGCTGAGCCAACTTGCCCCAAATTAACCAAAACACCAAACCAAGCCAAATTGACCTACCAAATCAATTCAACACCACTCCAAACTTCCTCTAAACACTTCAGAAAAATCATATACACCATTTTGAACAATCATTTGGGTCTAACCCAAGCTTAAATCCAAGCTAGCCTAACTTGAACCCAAATGACCTAAATTGAGCGTATGGCTTAATGTGACCATATCATCACAAATGTGACCAACTAGGTCCACCACAGCCACCAAGTGACCCTTAGGAACCACCCTAGACCTACCTAGCCCACTCTACTTAAGCCATGGACCAAAGATCCCTTAAATTAGAGGATCTCCTCCTTTAAATGGCTAAATCAAGAGATATTTGTAATAATCCTTTCACCATTTAAACTCATGGCACTTGATGGCCTGCCCACCATACCACTGGCCACCCCCTTGGCCTGGCCGGCCGGCCTAGTGGTCGAAAAATACTAAAACTGAGAGCCACCCATCTCCAATTGAACCCAAACTTACCTCCCAAGTTGTCCAGCTCTGATTAGCTATTGGAGCTGATCTGCCCTCCACCTAAGTAGCTAAATACACCCAAAGCCATGCTCTGAGCTCAGTCAATCGGTCATGGCTATAAAAACCACCCCTATGCTAAAATGTGTATGTGTACTAAGAGGGGGGTTTTGGTGCAATTTTCCCTGTAGAATGGGCTCCTATTTATAGAGCTCTGAATTTGACCAGGGATTGCTTAAGGCAACTCTTCAAAATTTGTCCAAATTCAATGTATCTTCTAGAAGGTAACGATCGCGCCTAGGCGCCGGACTCCGTGACCAGGTCTTTCGCACCTCTTCACTTTGGGTCGCACCTCTTCACAATTTAGACCGTTTTCTTGTGTCCAAATACATTGTATCACATGTCCTATATATTATGAGTAACTTCCAGTCTTCTAGAAGCTCCAATAACTGCTTAAAATCGTTAAAATAACTGCCCAAAGTCATCAAAAAATCTTGACACCGTCTGTATCAAACTGGTGCTTAGGCGTCGGATTCTGGTGCCTAGGAGCCAGGCCAATAATTCCAAAATTTTGCTTCATAAGCTTTATTTTTGCTCCTTTTTTCTCCTTTTTTCCTTCTTTTTCTTTCTTGGAATCTTTTTAAATCATCTACATCCAAAAACATAAAAATATCTTTCATTAAAGCATAACATCCTTAAGAATTGAATCATAAATAAGGCATAAAAATGGGTATCTTTTTAGGTAGATCATATATACAAAGCAGCTCACCAATCGATAGCTTGGATACATCACTCACAGATCGTAACCTTCTGTTTTTAAAATTTATCAACAAAACACATAAAAATCTCGACTTAGAATGAAGATAATGGCAGATCATCATAAATGATATGTCAATTTGTAGAAGTTGATTTAGTTATGGTCAAATTATGAACATATCAACAGATATCTCTAGCTCACAAACATAACAACCAGCTAGCCAAGAAATTCTATGGCCCCTTTGTATTTTAGAGAAATCCCCAGCAAATCATAGCAAAATAACAAGAATCTCAACTGTAAAATGCTAACAGGGTGGCTACGATTTTCACTTTAGGGTAAAGGCCACAACCTATTTCTTATACACAACAAGAAAGACAAATGCAGTTGTACCCCACCAACAGATCATAGCTACACATCAAGATTCAACCCTCTAATTTATTATTCAAAACATCAAAGATAAACACAGCAGTACCCTAAAGAAACCACCAGCAAATCATACCCACATAACAACAGATCTAACGGGCAGGGGGCAAAATTTCTTACCCTTGCTGTGAGGAGATCAAGAGAACATAAAGACAAAGATAAGAAGAAGAGGAGGAAGACGATTAGGAACCGTCACCAACCAGAGAAGAGGAGGGGAGGAGAGAGGATCACAGGTTCTCTTTTAGAATGTTTTTTTTCCTTAACACTTTTTTCCTCCTATTATTACTCAACGTATTATTAAAATTCATTTTTCTCTTAATTGTGAGGATCATATTATCTATAATCATTCTATATTTGGGGATTTCTCTTTGGAGTGTTGTAACCAAATCATGGTAAAAAAGAGCCTAATAGAATCTTTAAAATTATTAAGGATTATGTCATTTCTCCCTCCTCCACCCATCTTTATTGGAAGATTTTTCATAATTTTATGTTGGTTGAATCTCTTCTTTGGAATAAAAGGTTTTTTCCATGTTTTGTGAATGCTTCTACTACTTGTAAAATTTTATTTTGGTACGTTGATCTATTTCAAATCTCTAATTTTAATCCTAAATAATTTTGCTTTCACTTATTTAATACATGAGTTTGTCACCATTTAAGAATATATATAATACTATAATCCCCGCTCCCACCTTCTGGTTCATATGGAAGGAATGAAATAATTTTAAACATAAGAACATCATGATCAGTCTTATAAGATTTTACCATTTAATCAAAAACAAAATTAATCTTATATTGTAATTAATTCTTATTAAAAACTTTAGGGACTATAGGCATGTTGTTCTTTTTATTAAGCATCCATGTGGGCAAAATCTTTTATTAAGTTACCAAAATTAACATTGATTGCTCGATTAATAATTGCTTGTGTGATTGTAGTGGTTTGTTAAGGAAATCTAAAGGTAACTTAATCATTACTTTTACAAGACCTTTGCATACTTCAGCATCTATTTTTGTTAACTTGCTTTTAAAAAAGAATATCCTCTTTAGCTAACACTCTTCACCTTTAATCCATTTGGATTGAAGCTGACTCCCTCTTATCTGTTAAGTTATTGTTGAATTAATCCACTGATGGCTCATTTCAAATAGTTTATAGATATTAGGATAGGTTAAGCTAATTTTAACTAGTTTTAACTATAAATTGGCTCACGTCTATAAAGAATTTGATGCTTGTATGGATTACTTTTCTAAAAAAGCCACTACGTTGCTTGAGTTCATAGATTTTTCTAATGCATATGTATTTAAGGATTTGAAAGTTTTTATATATATGGATAAGTTTAGCATCTTTTACTTTAGAAAAATCTAAACTTTTGCAAATGTTTTGGATCATGAAATAATTTTGTAGGATATGTTTCCTTTTGTTATTGCTCATATTCTGGGGTGCTTTGCAGTGTCGGCCTGTTAACTCTTTTGTTATCATTGCATTCTAGTTGTTTTAGTTGCATTAGTTTTTATTTTAGGTATGATGACTGTTTTTAGGGTTTGGTTATAATGACTATGAAGCGATCCCTACCTCTCTTTATGGTTAAAGTTTTTCAAGCTATTTATTTATGAATAGAGGTTTTCTCTAGGTTGAGTTGTCTTCTTTGGTATATATACCTTCTCATGTTTGAGTAGTTGGCGACTAATAGGAAGGTCATTTTACCTATATTTTTATTTTTGAAGGGTAAGATATTATTGTTCTCATTAATGCTTGACAATTACCTCTATTTAGTTACCCCTTCCCTAGTGGATTGGAAGTGACTTGTAGAAAGTCTAAAAACATGGAATGCTGCCTATGTAGAAGCTATGACTTCTTAATTTCTCTTGAGTTGGAGCCCGTCTATATTTACTATTGCCTAAGCTAGTGCTTATTTAACTATTTTCTCAGGTTTTTTATTTTTTTTATGTAGGCAATATAGGATTCATGTTACAACTATTATGGACATTTTAGAATATCATATTATTTAATTTCCACATTTATTTATTATTAATATCTTATTTTTCCATCCTAAGAGGTGTTGCCTACTTATTTTATTATCTCAAGTGTTAACCTATGATAAGGTCCTTATTTTTACTGGTTTATATGACTTTTTATTGAGTGTGATTGAGACATATCCGTGGAACCTACAATTTGTCATTGGGTTTTGAATTGGCCTTAGTTGTGGAATTTTTTTAGATCTTTATTTCAATTTATATATACTGCTTATAGTTTTGTACGATGGTGGTATTATCCTCTTTTTTATTCTTGCATGATATATCCCTCTTTATTTGGAGTTATCTTTCTTTCAATGAATTCATTTACTCTATTAAGGGTTACTTAATGTTATGTTTGGAATTTTACTTCTTTGCTTAGCCTCTACTGTTAACCATGGGAGTCACCCATGCTTTAGGATGGTTAGTCCTTTCTAATCTTTAGGCCGAAGGTTTGCACAAATGTGGAACCAATTTATTCACATCAAGGATATGAATGTTTTTCAGTGTCTTTTAATGACATGTTGCTTTAAATGTATAATTTACATTCAATTACCTCGATTTCTTCTTAAATAGAATAATGCATTTGAATTTTTAAAAATGATCACCATGCTTCCTAATATGAAGTAAAATTACATATAGTTTTCTGTATTAAATATCTTATTAATTCTCTCATTTATTATGATAATACACTTAAATAAAAATGTTTTTGATGGGTCATGCAGAATATAGGGCTTGTGGCACTCAGAGAAGGAAAAGAGGTGAATTTGGAGTGAAAATGATGAAAAATTGGATTTCACATATCCAGCCCCGTGTCATTGGATCATGGATATCTAGCTTGCAGTAGACCTGAATCTAATAAATACAACTCAGGTGCAGATCGAGATTTAGCAAATCCAACCCATATGCAAATTTGGATCTAGCAGATCCAGCCACACCAATTATAGGTGAATCCACAACATATTTGGCATTACCATACTTATTTCAGGTGTGGCCACGCCATTTTCAAGTGCGACCATACCAAAAATGGCATGACCATGCTAGTTTTAGCTGGGACCATGTCGTTGGATGACCATAATCATATTTTGTGGGATTTCATGCCTATTTTAGATCTATTAATAGAATTTTGAGTGATTTAATGACTATTTTGGACCTGTTGATGGATTTGGAGAATTCACATGCTTATTTTGGACTGCTAATGTAAAACCTAACTATAAAGAAATTTTTTTGTCATGATAGTAAGGGTTTTCTCGGCTTCTTGGTCTCTTCTTGGCCTTTGGGGACTTTGGCCTTTTGGGTTGAGGTTTTAGGGGCAGATTTTTGTATTGTTTTCTTTCTACTATCATGTGTTTTCTTTGTGATAGTCTTTGAGAGCTTTCAAAGCTTGTAAGGAGAGTATGGACATTAGGAGGCAGTTGGGGACGACATTTCAAGGGTTGAGAGCTCTCCCTTGAGGATCTTCTTCCTTGCTTAAGGTTAACGTCCTAAGGACTATTTTTTCGGGTTTTTTTCTTTTGTATTCTTTTATGTTGTTTGGAGAGGATTATAGAAGAGAAGAAATTTATGCTGTGAAAGAGGGAACACTCTATCTTATAAATTTTTACCTTCGAGTTATGCTTGATGATTCTGGTGGATTTTTTTTCTATAGTTCTTTTAATCATGCATGAATGATTTCCTTTTCACGTCTCTATGATGTATGGATTGTGATTTCCTACTTTTTTCGAATGATTTCTTTCCATGTATCATTTTCTTGAGGAATCTGGGCTTACCATTGTTTTGTTAACCATCGTGTTTCATTTATTCTTGATCTAGTAAAATAGGTTATTAACAGATTTCATGATCTGTGACTCTTGCCCATTAAGCAGAAGAATGAAATGTTTAACTACAAAATCCAGTTAACAATATGCATAGTTTATCCAGATTTTAAAGCCTAGAAAGGGATCAGAAAAGTAATACAGAATGTTATGGGGATTGAGGGAGCCTCAACTTTATGGATTCTAGCATACGTTTGACCTAGGCATAGGCATAAGGAGGATATTGACCTATTGACAACCATCATGTAGGAAAGTGTCTTGGAAGACCATGAACCATCGTAATACCATAATCATAGAGCTGCAAGCCTCACATCTCTTGAAGAACCCTAAGATTTCACTGTTGTCCTTTTTCTTTGTTTTCCAATCTCGCTTCTTTTATTTCTTTTTTATGTAGAATTTTAGGAATTCATATATTGTTTTGGTCAAGCTGAACAAGGTTTAGAAGTTTAGCAAATTAGATATTCGTCCTCCAGAATAATTCTTAGCACATTCCTCTACGATTGATACACAATACTCTTTAGTTGAATTATTACTTTGACACATGCTTGCGTGGTTCGGCCTACTTGCTTCACAACTACTTTTCGTGTCGTCACTCTTCCACATGGATGCTTGTTGTTTGGGTACCTAGTTGGATTTAATTTGAGGTTTTTTCACTAATTCTTCCTGGTACCACATAAGTTCTCTATTTCACTTTTTATTATACTTCTCGAAGGGTTCTATCCCAATATTTTGTCAAGTTATTTGTTGATCTTTATAATAATTTTACCGGATAGAGTAGATTTTCATCCTAATTGGTTTAATTGTATCTTTGAAGTTAAAGTATTAGAATCCCCTGAAGATGGGTCACATTTATTTGGTGCTCTACATGTTTTTGTTGCTTTTATTATTTGAGTGAATCCCTACTTACTCTCTCAATTTTGGTTTACTTTTGGCTACAATCTTTAGTCTTTGTGGTTGTTTATGTTTCTTTTTCACTGCTATAAATGATATAATTTTTCGTTATAAAAGCTTTGTAATATTTTTTTCTTTTCTTTTGCTGGTCTATACCCCTTAGTTTTTCTTTGCAGTGTATTGTATTTTGAGTATAGTTGGGGTTTATGGCCCTCTTTTATATTCTACTAATATTTTAATCAAATTGGAATGTGTTGTATTTTCAGTTGGGGTGACTAAAGGGCGTAATCCCTAAGCCAAGCGTCCTATCAAAGAGAGTAGAAAGTGAGCATTCATCATTCAAAAAAAGAAAAGGAGAAAATAAAAGGGAAGAAAAGCAAACCCTAATAGAGCGGGTAGGAACAATTGAGAGCGGTGTTCCTAAACCAAACATTTAAAATTTTAAAAATCATTTTGTAATTAAATTATAATTGATAACATGAATAGCCAAAGTAATGATGCCAATTTTAAAGTACAACATTAATTCTATGCACTACCAAGAATTGCTCAAATTATTATTCAAGATACGCATGTATATAAAATTTGAACATATTTATTTATTTAATAATTTATATTAAATGAATCATATTTTTTAATTCATTTTAATATTCAATGAATAAAGAGATAGGGAAACAGAAAGTCAGCATCCCGAGGGATATATTAATGCTACAAATAGTTTAATTGATTTCGACGTTTCTGCCTCTCCCATTAATTAATACGTTAAAAATAATAATTTTTTTCGTAGATAAGTTAATATTAAATTAATAAATGATGACATATTTTAATAAAAAAATATAAGAAAATTACGTACCCACCAAACAATTCGTAAGGCCCTCATCGATTTGTCGGCCTTGGTGGTTAAACAAATGAGCCGGGCCCACACTATTGGAACTCTTCGATGCGATCGAAGGACATGATATCAGCTACATCCAGATATGATTTTAAGGGCCATTTATATGCTAATCACCTAATTCTTTTATATTTATATTTTAGTATTACTCCAATTTTACACTCCAAATTTTCGTATCATATCAAAATTATTATTATTTTTATTTTAGAAATAAAATACATCATTTCACGTATAAAAATGTGATATATGCGCGCGCTGTGGGTATTCCATGGCCTGTTGATATAGCAACATCTCTGAAGGTCGTATGTCCCCAAAAGTAGCGGGTTCGAATCCTTCAGTAGCAGCGAGTTGTCGCTCATGTCAAGTGGGACTCAAATTATTTGCACACCGGGTCGTCCGTAAGCCTAGCAAGATTGAGCCCATAGGGAGAGTTGGGGACCTCATGCCCCGGCCCATTCTTTAAGATAGATAGATTATATATATATATATATATATATATATATATATATATATATATATATATATATATATATAAGTGTCAGTTATGTAATTTGTAGGAATTAAATGTTATGAAAATCTTTATAATTTTAAATGATCACTGGGAATAAAGGCTCTCGTAGTAAGATTATGAGCTAACGGGGTGAATTTTTATATTTTGAACATTTTCAGCTTATTTTTAATATAATCATAAGGAGTAGCAATTGTTTATGTATTTATTTCTTACTATTATAAAGGGGATATTTATTGGCAATCGCTCGAATATGAGTTTGCCAACATCTCGCTTGTCAAGATGTCATGGTATCTTATGTGGCTCGGAAAGGACGGTATGATGGCTTGGAGAAATTTTTTCGTGCGGACTCCAGATGTAGAGCTATGTCCGAAGTTTTATCAAATCTTATTATGTGGCCTATGGGTCTACCCCTATAATGGATCCACAAAGGTTTTTAGAGTGAAACCGCGAAGATTTTTTGGAGTTTATTTTAGTTTTATTGTGGTATTAACTACAATAACTCCGCAATAACTCAACAATGCAATAACCCGACAATAACCCGCGCGGTTCCATTGGAGTGGAAACAGTGGAGACTATTGAGAGGTTATTGCCTGATTATTGCGAGGTTATTTCGGTTTTATTGAGGTTACAAATAACCCCGCAATAACCCAGAAATAACCACTCACTCCATTTCAATAACCCCCACAAATACAATAACCCGCAATAACCCCCGCAATAAACCCGCAATAACCTCTGCGGTTTAACCCCCAATAACCCTGCAATAAACTTTGCGGATTCATTCTGAGGTAGGGTTGATGTATGCCACATAGTAATATTTTATAGGACTTCGAACGTAGCTCTACATCCAGAGTCAGCAAAGAAAAATTTCCCGCCTGACGGAGTGGATTAATAGGTTTGTAATCAAGCCCAACCAAGTTGAGTAACTCAAGCTCTCATATTTGGCTCAAGCTCTTGGCTTTCACAGGTATACTTTTTTTGCTTCACTTCTTTTTGATTTATATCTGATGTGTTTATATTAATTAAATGAGTATTTCTAAAAATTAACAAACAGGCTAAAAATTTAAAGGAACAATTGATAGTTCTTATAAAATTATTAATAAATAATTTTATAATTCTTAATGAAAAGGTAATCGAATAAATTAAGAGTTAGTATATACTATTTCAAACAAATTAAATGAGGTAATAAATAAGTAGCAAATAATTTTTTTTAATAAATAATAACATTAAATTTATAAATAAATTAGTTAATTGAAAAAAAAATTACGAAAAAATGGTACTAAATTAATATGTCTATTCACAAATTAAAAATAAATTATTCTGAAAAAAATAAAAATAAAATTATAAATAATTTCCTTAATAAGAATCAATTCATATGAAATAATGAAGTCGAAACCATAAAAAGGTGAAGAAGGGTCGAGTGTTGAGTGCTGAGTGCTGAGCTATGGTTCGTGATAAAGCGAAATAATAATTAAAGATATATGTTATGATATAATTAAGATTATATAATAAATAAGAATAGATTATATAATTATATAATGATAAATTAATTAATATTAAAAAATGTATTGTATTAAATATGATGGATAATAATAGATCATACATATCACATAATTTTATGTACTTGCATATCTTAGACCTACTTTCGGATCTACAAACATAACACTTAATTCTTTAATATCATATTAAAAAATAAAATCTTTACCATTTGTTTTGGTTCGTTTTAATTCAGAGTCGTCAGTCTGTCTATTTTTCTTCTTATAGTTCCAAATAGTCGTCTTTCTTGAACCATCAAGAATAATCGGAAAAAGAAGAGAACATGGAAGATAACAAAATTAAGACGAAACCAAGCAAAAAAATTAAGTTAAAAAAACATGGAGAATTTATGTATAGTAATCCTCATGTGATAGATCAAGAGTGTACGTCCAAACAAAATCAAATCGAAACATCTTGAAACACATATTTACGAAAAAGTCCCCTACGAAGCAACCCATACAACCACAAAACCAAAAAATTAAATTTTGTTCTAAGTTCAAAAGCAACTCAAAGGAACATCTTCCATTGGTTAATGATATCTTAGGGGATACCTAAGAATACTCTCACTAATAGAAATTATGTTTACATTCAAATGATAACTAGCAAAAGGGGTGAGTCAAGGGATGGTTCTTATATAGGAGCATACTGATTCATTCAGAGCTCATGTCAAGCCATAAGAGTATAGAGTGAGTCTCTTACATCCTAAACAGAGATGTCTTCTTGCCAAATGAGGCCTCATGTGATAAACAAGTCGTCTCTATAGGGATGCTTCAAAGCCTAACCGAGTCATAAGGACAGAGAGTAAATCACTGGGCGATGACGTATTGACAATCGAGGCTTATGAAATGACATTAACAAGGTGTCAAAAGTGTAGAAAGGGCTCAACGGGGGTATGCCAAAACAAAGTACAAAAGTCATAATAGGATAGAGATAGCCGGGTCGAGACACCATAGATCTTTCATCCCAAACTATTAAGACCTAAAGTTTACTTGTTCATGAAGTTAGTTGACTCAACCCAACCTGAGATCTTTTGTTAGAAACCCATATACTGCGTCATCCAAGGAAATTTTGGCAGCCAAAAGGGCAATGGAAAGAACCCCTCTGACCCTCTATAGGTGGAATAGGTAGAAGTGAAACTTATACCAGCTAATAAAATGATAAGAGACCACTATAATAGAAAGGAAAGAGAGGTCTGGCTACAAAGCAAAATTTCTCTCACAAAGAACTTATACCTCATATGGGTCGAGGAAGCCTCTAACATCCTAAACGTTCTAGACAAAACATCCTAAAAAGTATGCTTGGCTAGGTGTGTTGAAGAAACACAGGGACTCCTCCTCGAGACATGCAGGATGATGTAATTATCTAAAGAAGTCCTAGTGTGGAGATCCTATTAGTATGACTCAGGTTAATCACATGCAACACGAACCATTTTAAAATCGACCTGAAGGTCATGCTAAAAAAGTAAGTGCAGGTTTTGAAAATTGTTAAATTTTAGTCCAAAATTTTTATTAATCTCAGTCTTTTATTATTCATATTTTTATAGAAAAATATATTTTAGTCTTAAAGAGTCTATATTACATTTTCATAGAGCTTCCCAGACAAATCACAAGTCAAAAAAGAGAAAATACCAGCACCCAACATAAAATAAACAAATTTTATATAAATTAAAAGAGGCTAGAGCTGATATGTCAGTAACATATCCTAAAAAATGAAAAAAGGGTTGTCAGGCGCCGCATATACATGTACGGTCCTAATTCTATGCTGGAGCCGATATGTCGGTAACACATCCTAAAAAATGAAAAAATGTGGTCAGGCTTCACATATACATGTACGGTCCTAATTCTATATAACAAATGTAAACTTAGAATTAAGGTATATAACACGACCAACTGCTCCTAGCCACTATCACGTGGGTTCACAAATCAAGCATCTTGAACCCTTTTGCATGTACCTTATTTCTGATACAGACTTGTCCTAAGGATTTTAAACGAGTACATTTGAAAGCCTTAAAAAAGACTTGGCCTATAACATGATATCACATGAAATAGTATAATAACTCAAGTCCGGTGGGAAGAGAACTTAGCAGCAACTGTAGAAATGATGTTAATGTAAATCATGGCCCGTCTTCCCTTATTGGACATGGTTCCTTGCACAGAAAACTAACCTAATATGCTATTTCACATACTTAAACTTGGTAAAAAAAACAAAAAAAAAACAAAAAAATTTTCTAGCCAGGCACAAACTATCAATAATAGCCAGACATGTAAGAATCTTAACTAAACCCTACAACAAACATCTAAAGCAAGGTAGTTTGACACTTACATTTATGTGTGTGTAAAGGTGTAGTTAGAGGCCATTGTATGATTTTGATGGGGTCGCCGTCTCCAGCTCCATCCTAAAGATTTAAAAGATCTAATATATTTCATTAAGTGATAACTCAAGTGGCGCATATTAGAGTTCTTAGAATCTTAACAAAATTATACACGTGCTATTCAAAATGTAATAACTCATATTTCCTGATGAGATATATTCGCAGATAATGTCTGTTAAAGCATTGTGACTGACCCAACCAGTAATTACATAAATATTTATATTTCTTAAGATTGTCAAAAACTTGTCCCAAATTATATTTAGCAGTTAGCATGAATAAATGAATGATTTAAAAAATATATAATAAGTCTTTACACTAGGGGTACTACGCAATTGTACGTATCATTTCAAGTAATGTAGGATTTTTCGTAAAAACCACAGTATCGATCCCATTAGGAAAGCTGTAAATCTTAATATTAACTTGCAAAACCTCTATCTAAATTACAAATAAATATGATATGAGATAAATGTCGAAATGTTTGCAAAAGATTAAGACTAAATTTAAGCAGAAAATAAAAAAAAAATTAAAAGTTTAATAAAGCTCAGAAGACTAATAAAGTATAACTGTGAGTTTCAATGTTATGAAAAGATCTTTCTTCTTGCGAAGAGATATTAATCAATGTAGGTTTTGAATGATTAAAAATATAAAATGATGTATTGTGACAAATAGAACCATACATATCATTACCCCTTCTCGGTGCTAACAAATAACATTAGCTAACCTAAAGTTTATCTCTAACTTGTGTAGTAGTACTGAGTAGATTATATCCTCTCACTTCCAGATTACTCACTACCCTCTCTCTATAGGGCACACTAGGGACCCTTAGATCTAAACCTAAGATTGAATTGATAAAAGAATCTAGCATGTTACCCTATAAATATCAATTCTACATCAATCAAAACTTATCTTCTTATTTATTTGCACTTCCCCTTAGACGATCGCAGCGGCTCTTTTCAGTGTGAAGAGAGGCATTTATAAGTTGAGTGAAGTCATAGCCCTCACGGGTCATTATGTTCCTTAGCGAATTTTAACCTCACAAGTGGCCAATTTGTAAAGTCAATGAAGAATCAGTGGAAATGTCATCTCAATTTTATCAATAATAAGAAATTCTTAAAACCATTCTCATCCAACAAGATTAATTCCCAAATTTAATGAGAAAGAAAGGCAACTACTCAGAATTCATGGAGATAAAACAAAAGAACACAATTTCTATTGAAAACCAAGCCTTAACAATAAAAACTTCCACACAAATACAATATATCTTATGTCTTCTCCCCATGCAATTCCTGAAGTCTCCTTCATGTAATCTCCAAACTCTTACACAAACTCTTACTCACATACATACAAACACACAAAAATTACTCACACACACACACTAAAATCCTCTTCAAAAGTCTTCCTCTCAAAAGTCTCTCAAAAGTCTCTCAAAAGTTTCCTTTTTCGTTCAGAATTTGGCTCTTTTATTAGATCTCTGAAAATAACCAAGGGTTGCTTCAAACATCCTTTCAAAATTTGGCCAAATTTAATGCATCCTCTAGAAAATTGATTACTGGCACTATAGCACCAGTCTGGGGCATTATACACCCCAGACTGGCGCTCAATAGATGACATTATGGTGCCAAGAGTGGCTCTATAGCTTCATACAAAATTTTTCATTTTTGCTTCATTTTGCCCGTATTTACTTTAAATGTTCAATTCATGTATCTGAGACCAAAAATATGCAAAAACCTTCTTTAAAGTGCAATATCATAAAAAATGTACATAAAATGATCATGAAATGCACACTAAAATTAGATAATTTTCAGATGGATCAATTCCCTCAAACATAAACATCACTAGTCCTCAAGTAACTCCTTATACTATGTAAAATTTTATAACTTATGGTAGTGAGTTTAATTTAAAGATTTATATATTTAATGTAAAGAACTCCCCCGGACGTGGAGTGGAGACAACTTGAAGAAGCTTATTCCTTAGAAGTGTTCATGTAAACATAAAAAGGAGTATCATTGTCCATGTATAAATTCAATTAATGCAATGAAAGTTATAGCTAACTAATTTTGTTAGAATAATGCACAGGTCCTTCCGACGTTTGGGAAACTTCTATCAATCATACCATGATTGATATTAAACATAGAACTCTCTATTCCATTTGAGTAACAATTGATGATCATTCATTAATAATTATCCCATTTGAGGCATTAAAGTGAGAAGAAAGAACAATAGAATGTCACAATGCAAACTGATCGGTCGCGCAAGCAACCAAGTAAAGAGAGTATTCGCTACAAGAAAAATGGAACATTTCATTCATTTCGATTGAAAGTTTATAACATCTAAAAAGTAATAAATAAAAAAGGTACATCTGATACATACTTTTCAATAGAAACCATCTTCCATGATAGGGACCCTCATTTTTCTCGCTCTCGTCTAACAAAGAGAGAAACCCGGGGAGTGAGAGAGAGCTCGAGAAAATCGAATGCTCTGTGTTGAAGCTCACTCATCGAGACACCCATTCTCCTTACCCTCCATCAACTCATACCTCCCCCACAGCAGAGGAAAGTGTCAAAGCTGAAAAAGTACCAAAGAAAGGGAGTGCAGCAGTTAGATGACCTATCCTTTGGCTGGCTGCGGTAAGGAAATGATCCCACTCTGAGCTGCAGTTGTCAAACAGATATGGTGCTCATTGGTAGCGTATCATCAACTTCTTTAAGGGGTGCTCCATCCATTCGTGGAGAGGCTTTTCATCCAGTGTGTTATCCATATCTACTCCCTCAATTAGCTTCTCAAAGTCAACCAAACCTTTGACAGCAGCTGTCAAACAAACATATTGCATTCCCTAGAAACGTGTTGCCAGTGTAACCTTTTCCCATGGGACACATCACCCGTTCGCAAGGGGTGATGACCCCGATAGTTCATCTCCTCTGATTTTGCATTCTTCATCCTGGAGGAAATCCCCTCCCTTAATAGCCAACTCGAAGAAAGAGAAAACTAGCACATGGCCCAGCTAAGGCTCGTTGTTTCTGTCAGTGGAAAGTCACCTTTGCCTTGTATTCCTCACAAAGCTGACCAGGCTCCCATTGCTCTCCACTTACTAGCAATTTTCTTTTGAGTGTGAGTGCGATCAGCGAGAGGCCTCCTCCTCTCTTTTTATAGCAGGGTGAGGTCAGTGATCCCAACAGTGGTCTCCTGACAAAAGCCTGTCAAGGACCCACCAAGGGAAAACAACAGGGCACAATGACGGGACAGTTCATTGGCTGACTTCCAAAAGAAAATGAAAGAACAAAGGAATCTGACGTTATAATCATCACAGCCTTTAATACTGATCTATTGTGGTCAAGTGATAAGCGGTGCTGCCAGGCCAGCCATAATGTTCGACCGTCGTTTCCCCATGCCTGGGGAACTCAAATCGATGAATGAACTGAAGGACCTGATCGATGGCTGGTTTCGAAACTCGATGGCCAGAGGTATTGAATAAAAAAATGATATATTATGATGAATCAATTGATTTCGTTTGCGCCACCATTACATTGTAAACCCAAACCCCTGAGGTCAAAAAGTCCCATATATGGTTCTCTGCTCACTAGCAACGAGATATGCAAAAGAGTATAGTGCAAATCATCCTGCAGACAAGTACCTGGGAGTTTCCCTCGCAGGTGGCAATAAGTTCTCTACCTAGCGAGAGGAATAACACTAACCAAGGAAAAGATCTAATTGATCAAGTGTTGTGGGGGTAGGCAATGATCTAGGTACCCTGGTAAACCAATCAGTCAATGTATATTAGTCGAACAACATGAAAAATATTTGAAAGCATGATTTGACTACCAATCAACAATTCGAGTCGAACAAACCCTTTAAATTAACAGTCAGTCGACATGAAATCATCTGCTATCTGAGATTCGTAATTTAGCCTTGAGATTAATTGTAGCACTTATCAGCGATAAGATCCACGGTATGTCATAATGATCGCCTCGGATGCGAGTCTCTCCGGAGGTGACAATCTTGTCGAACATGATAAGGGAAATATCTCCATCAATCTACTATTGCGATAAACTCACTTTCAAGATGAGTACACAATTAATAGAGTTGCCATCGATTCCGAACTAGTTCCAAATAGGCAGAACTAACAAATTTTTCTTATATGAAAAAGAGAATTTTGCAGGTATATCTTTCTTTCAACTTTATATATATATATATATATATATATATATATATATATATATATATATATATATATATATATATATATATATATATATATATATATATATAGACACACACACACACACACACACACACACACACACAAGTTTTTTATGTGAAGCTAGGTTTGTACGGGTAACCCACCAATCTTAGCTACCTGTACTGTCCTCCGCTTCAGAAAATTTTTCAAGCCCATCTGGAATCAAGGCAAAGAACTCATCCAGGTTGGAGAATTTGGGATTTACAAGACTGCGATGAATGAATTGTTGAATGGCATAGCGTACCCCACACCTAAGTTGCTTCGCATGCCGTCCTTGTGCTCTACCTTGGAAACAAACGAGGCAACCTTTTTTTTCAACTATGCGATTTCCTTCTTCAATGCTTCTATGGTATCAAGGGATTCTTGATTAGCCTTAAGAGAATTGTCAAATTTGAGTTCCAAGAGGTCCCAGTCGCCACGAGCCCTCCCCAACTCCGCCTTCTGAGAGGCAATCTTAACCTTGGCCTTGTCCAAAGACCTCTCCGACTTGAATAGGGTCAGTCCCTGAATTTTGGCAAATCTCTCAGTAGCAAAACCTTCCGGAGTTCGACCAAGCTTCTTGAACCGCAACAACTTTAGTATGAGCGATTACATGCCCTTGTTCCCAGACTACTGAAACTAGTCCCTCGACGTGTTCAAAAGACTGAATTGCTTGTCGGTGTCGACCTACATCCAACAGTCTCCTCCGTACATGGGCACCCACTCAAAATCCCTCCACCTTTTCAGAGGAGGGGCAGGAGGAGCTTCCACTTTTTCCACCTGCCCTTTTCTACCAACTTTAGTCTCTTCGGCAATCGAGCCTTACTTGTCCTCAACGATCACGCTTGTGTCAAGCCTACGAGTCAGAGTTCCATGGAAAGGCATTTTCAACATCTACCACTCAAGACCCTCAAACAAGCCTACTTGATCGGCCGTCATAGGTTCGGGTCTCGACCGTTTTTCTTTCTTTACGATATTTTTCTTCTTTACAGAGGCAAGGATTCGGTCATAGCTACCAAAACTTCTTGTAAGGACGTCTGGTCACAACTAGTCGGCCAATAGCTTTCACTTGGCGAGAGCGATCGTCGCGCGACCGATCGCCTTGGTCGATCAATCTAGAATACATCGACAAACTGATAGTTGTTGTATTACACTCAAATTGAAATGCAAATCAGATATTAAATTAACGTATTAATTGCATCGAGGACAGATTCAATAACCGTTCTCTCATTTCTATAATTATACAAATAAATCTCTATAAAAGAGGGGTCTGAAGATGATTAAAGGGATATTTTTCCGGACTTCTCTATCCGGAATTCCCCAACTCCTCTGCGCTCTCTCTCCTTCTTTTTCTCTCAGCTCCAAACACTCTATGATTCGGCAATGATTAATTTTTATTTTCTGCAATTCAGCTGAAATTATGATCTTCTTTCTGGATGAAGTTCCCTCTGTCTCAGGCCACTATCGAGTTTAGCGTTCCATGTCTCTACACAGATAACTCACGATCAGCCTTACTTCTTTTGGGCTTGTTATATTTGTTTAACTTTTACTATTTGTTCGGATTATCCAGGAGGGACTCTAGTTTTAAAAGTAATGTTTAATACTGAGCTCATTTTTTATTATCTTGCTATCTTTTCTTGACTTTTGGCTTTGCCATTGAATTTTCTCTTCGGTTGAGATTAGACCTGCCCAAAAAGAAGAAAAACTGTGAGAGCTATCCTTGCACAAATTTTCTTCGTGAACTACTGTTTTCAGAGAATATTGGCTCCTTTGACCATCTTCTCTTCTTCCTTTACGTCTCTCACTCTGTCTCTTCCTCTCTCTAAGGGAAATGCATGCACCTTTAGAATGTTCCTTTCATTTACCTCTGTAATGGGACCATTTTTTCTCATAATATATTCTAAAGCTAGCAAATTTGAGTACGTTTAACTGCAATTTGGGCCTTTGTTTAAAATTCTAGCCGATGTGGGATCAATTTAAGCCTCGTTGCCTTTAGTTTGTCGTTCTCTTGAATTGGTAGACGGAGTAAATATGAGCAGACCACAGAAGAACGTGAGGTTCATCGCCGGAGTTGTCGATCCGTCCACCAACAAAAAGTAATGGCGGAAGAGGAGATCTGGCGGCTAGTAAACCGTGAAGGGAGATCTCCATGGTGCCAAACAGTTAATTTGGCGTTGAGAAGTTGTAGACATATTAAAATAATACGTGAAAATATTCTTATATAAATTAAATCAAGATATGCATAGAAATTCTTTGATTTGCTCTACGATTAGCATTACATTTGATGAGTTATATTTCTGTGATCTCATAATAAATTGGATGATTTTAAGATTATGATGATATTGTGATAGAAAATTTCTTATTTATATGTGGAATCCCGAAATGTCGTCCAAGTGATGCCCAAAAAATATAGTTGGTCGGATGAGAGGAATGAGGGTAAGTAGGAGAAAAAAAAAGACAAACCACAAGTAATGTTGATTCTCTGTGAATAGATTCAGTAGACTTTCCAGTGGAAACGACCCTTCTATTTATAGATCGTAAGGGGGCTAAAAATATATAAGATTGTCTCTCAATTGGAACATTATAATTAATTTATGAGTTATTACACATTTACATATTTTGTAACTGATTATGACATCTTTTGACCCACGATACGCATCGTGGTCCATTCCATTTTATGCATCGTCTCTTGTCATTGTTTCATCGTATAGTCGTTTAGTTTGGTCGTTTTGCATTTACTCGGTCAGCTATAAGTTATTCAACTGACTCTTCCAAGGAAATCCATCGTGAAGACTCATTGTCCTCAGGATGGATTATCCCATATGTAGAGGGTGCATCACTGTAGTCTGTTAGACAACCTTTCTTTGGACAATAAGTTTTCATAGAAGGTCTGCTAAGATTTCTGCTATTGTTGATCTTTCTCATCGATTAAGTTGTCATCATCTAGGTGCATAGCGTTCTTTGGCTCGGACGAACTTTAATTCGGTCAGCCCCAAAATTCGACTGACTAAATTGACGCTAGACAGCCCGATTCTTTACTGCCTTCTTTGCACAATCCGTTCAATCTCTTCGAGATTCAAGAATGTCCTCAAGAATGCAATCGCATTTCCGATGTATATATTTAGTTTCTCGATTCTCTTACTTCTTTGAAAATTACAACTGTCATAGGAATAAAAGAATTAAATAAAATGATTGCTTATTTAATGACTAATAAGTACTATCAATAATTGTATTCCCTATATTTTTGTGATGCTTTTCCCTATAAAAGGCATGATCAACTATTATCCTCTTCAATTCCAGAATCAACTTGCCCTTCAGTCGTTTGTAGCAAACAACGAGGAAGTCGAGTGCTAAAAGATCTGTGAACAAGTAAGCACTGATGAGGGCCTTTGGGTACTTCTAAACTTCCCTCATTAGTGGGTGAGAAGAAGAGAAAACTATATATTTAGTTTCTCGATTCTCTTACTTCTTTGAAAATTACAACTGTCATAGGAATAAAAGAATTAAATAAAATGATTGCTTATTTAATGACTAATAAGTACTATCAATAATTGTATTCCCTATATTTTTGTGATGCTTTTCCCTATAAAAGGCATGATCAACTATTATCTTCTTCAATTCCAGAATCAACTTGCCCTTCAGTCGTTTGTAGCAGACAACGAGGAAGTCGAGTGCTAAAAGATCTGTGAACGAGTAAACACTGATGAGGGCCTTTGGGTACTTCTAAACTTCCCTCATTAGTGGGTGAGAAGAAGAGAAAACTGGAGAGTTCTCGACCAACTCCAAACAAGAATACTGTTGAAGAGGGTCGGCTGATTGAGAAGAAGCCGGTAGATGAGAAGCAAACGACTGGTAGGGTTGACCTAAGGGATTAGGCCTAAGGGGTACAATTTAATGAACTAGGTGGTGACTAAGAAGAAGAGGGCAGAAGAGATTGCAGAATCTTCTGAATCACTGTAGCTATTAGAGGTGGGAGACAGATGGGAGTGCACATCACTGATGTGATTATCTTAGCTTCTAATACACTTCACCAACAATCGGTACAACTGTTGCCTTTGGATTGGGAGCCTGTAGAGGTGGTTGCACAAGCTCCATTGTCAAAAGGTGCCCTACCTTATCCTTTGATCGGTGACATTGTCCTGGGTGATGTTCCTCTACCTATTGGGGCAAGTCTCCGTAAGTCAGAGATAGAGAGATTATAAGTAATTTTTCTTCCTTATTTGGTTTGTACCGTTCACTATAATGACCTGCTCTAATGTTATCGATGAAGTCATAGAAATCGTGAAATCCCGGCTTAGAGGGGCAGGCCAACCTCTTGCTCCGTAGATGCCTGTTGACCCGACCCGCAATAACGCAGTAAATTAACTTCCAAAAGATGGCCAAAAGCTTGACCCGATTTCTAAATAGCGGCTAGTGTGCAAAATCTTAAATGATATAAAAATTAGAAAATATTTTACACTCTAAGGAGTACTACTGCAAGTATACGTATCGTTTCGAAGTAATATAGAGTTTTCTTTAAAAACCCCAGAGTATCGATCCCACGAGGAAGTGAAGTAAGAGGTCTTTAGTTAAATCTAAATCCTACTCCTAATAGTCCTTAGTTTGGAATGTCGATTAAAATTGTGTTTTATCTAAAAACTACTCCTAAATGCAAGTGTTTAATGTAATAGTAATTATAACTAAGTGCGAATAATAATTTAAAGATAACCCTTTTTGGATGAATTGGTTTGGAGAATTTTGAGATATTAAAAACTACTATTCTTATGTAATGAAATAGATAATGTATAGGATTGAGATGCATTTAATATTGTATGTGCAGAATAAGAGGCAATCCTATTCTTTACCCTAGTCCGGGCATAAAGAACATTGAGTAATCACTATGTTTGGTTATCGAATCTGCTGGTAAAGCTTGGGAGGATACCGTTTGCCACTTCGGAGCTCCCGCGTTCCCCTCACCCGAGGGCTAACGTCTACACTTCGAGATCCAAACGATAGGACCGAATCGAGGATTTGAGCTTCATCGACTCTAAAATCTCCGATTCTACACCCGATTAATATTATTTCCTGTTTATTCGCATTAAACTTCTATGAACTTCACCATTCATGGAATTTAAATGTGGTTCTTACTTAGTTGTAGAAAGCTATAGCTCTCTCGGATTGTATGTTTTCGCAACAAATTTTAACATTACAACAGGCGCCTAATTGCAATGTAAATGAAGTTGCAAGTAAAAACCATCACATTTATATCTAAATTAACTTCAACATGCATCACAAAATCCTAAGCACTGAATTTACTCATTAGAAAAGAAAAGTAAATTGAAAACAATGGCATAATCATCTCATGTCACTATTTTCAAAGAAGAAGAAAGAGTAAGAGAGATACGTCACGAAAGCACGAAGAAAACACAGAGGAAACTTCATTTAAACAAAACGAATCCACTACATAAATGTTTACAAAATCATAAGATAATGAAGAACAATACTTAGCTTTTTCCACTTTGAAAGAAGAGGAAGATCTCTCCCACAAAGTCTCCCATCGATCCATACTAATGCTCGTACAATCCCTTACAAATTCTCTCAAAAATCTCCTCTACAATCTCTCCAAAAGGGTAGAAATCTATATTTCTACTCTTAATCTAAGAATCCTAAACATTCCTCTAAGTTTTTCTCTAAATTTTTTTTTTCTAATCTTCTCTTCATCTCCTTTTTTCTAACATATATTCGCCATTTTTAAAGAGTTTGGACGAATTCCCAAGAGTTTCCTTACACACCCCTTCGAAAAAGTTGTCCAAATACGTCGAATATTGGCTAAAACCGCCAAAAGTCGGTTCGTGGTCGTCCGGGCCGTCTCGGCGAGTTCGAGCTCGGCTCGTCGGCGAGCTTTTCGGCCACTTTTCGGTGGTCTCGGGAAAATCTCGCCGTCGGCGAGATGCGGCTCGAGCAGACCTCCACCGTTTTGCTCCGTTTCGGGCCCCGTTTTAGCTCCGTTTTGCCCGTTCGATTGCATTGTGTTCGTAAGAGATAGCCCCTACGAAATAAGCATAAAAACAACCTTTCTTTAAAGTGTAATCTCATTCAAAAATATGCAAAAAGTATAAAAGAAATTAAGCATCGAAAGACTTATCGAAAGGTGTCGTGCGAATTTCATTTCTCGCTCGTTTTTGCTCCAAATTGCACCGTTTTTGTTTCCTTTTGCTCCAATCGCCATTTCTTGTACCTAAAACCAAAAAACATACAAAATATCTTCCTTTAAAGTGAAATATCATCAAAAAATGAGTAAAATAATATATCAAAAAGCATATATATTTTAGGCGTGTCACCTGTTGAGCCTTCTACTCTCTCCCAACTGAGGCAACACTTGACCATCCTCCACCTCCTAGTCACCGAGATTGGAAATGGATGGTCGGCCTGGCTTCCACAAGTCGTTGGCGCGGTGACCATGGTCAACTTTACCAAGGCAACAGGATTTTATAGGGAGGACATTAGAGGGAGACCACCATATCATACTTCAAGGTGGAGATGGCATCCCTCTATGCAAATATGGAAATCCACTGGACTAAAGCAGTTAGTCTTCAAGGTAAGCTCGCAGAAGTCGAGACAGCTAGTTTAATCTTTAGTGTCTGAGCTGAAGAGGAAATGATAGAAAAATAAAAACCTATAATTTATAAAATATATCACTAGTTATAAGTATATTTTTAAAAGACCCCGTCCTCCTGTTAATGCTCTTAGCAGAAGCGCTCCGCTCCACCACCCCCCCCAACTGACATCTTTCCCATCGATGGTCTCTCCCACCAGCGCTTCCCATTCTCATGAGCGTCAATGAACGTCCCACCCACCAAAAAGGAGGCGCTCATGCTCAACCTCCTTTTTGATTGCTCAATGCCTAGGGGCTTCGATCCCCTCATGCCACCCCTTGCTGTGTTGAACGCCAGCTGGCTCCTGTCAGCTGTGTCTCATTAGTGGACTCATTTTACACCGGTAAAAATATATATAAAAAGATGCATTTCATTAAATAAAATACTAATGATATTTTTAATATTGTGGTAAAAGTTTTAGTTTCATGCTTGTAAATATGAAATATGTGAATATGTAACAAACATGTGTATAAAATGTAAGTCCAATTGTTTCAAAACCATTTATAAAGTTCTATAGTTTCAGCCTTAAATCTTCTCCACTCTCTTGCTCCTCGGCCATGCTCGCATAACTAAATCCTCTCCCACTCTGTTCTGATTCTCAGTCTTTGTAATCAATGCTGACTGATCACTGAAAAATTTATTAAGAAATTCATACCTATTTTTGATGAAATTGCACTTTAAAGAAAGGTATTTTCTTTATTTTGTTGCAGGAATAAAGAATTTAGGTGATAAAAGCTAAAAATCATAAAAAGGAGCGTGATTTGGGCAAAAGGGAAGAAAATAATGCAATTTGTGGCCGAGTCGCCGACGGCGAGATCGAGCCGCCGACGCGGCGAGGTTACGAGGAGACATTTCGAAGGATTTAGAACCGTCTCGCCGACAACGAGCCCGAGCCCGCCGACGGCGAGATAGCGTGGTTCGAAGACCTTGCTAGAAGCCTCGCCGAACAGGCGAGGTAGTTCGTCGCCGACGGCGAGATAGTTCAAATGGCACAGATACATTGAACCTGGACACCTTTTGAAGAGATGCTTACACACCTCTTGGTCCTTTGCTCAACTCTATATATAGAGGCCGAAAATCAGTCTTTTAATTGTCTGTTGTGTGTCTTTTGTCTTTAAGTGTAGTCTTTGTGTGTCAAATTGTGTCTTGAGTGAGTTTAGTGAGTAATTAGTGAGTCGTGCTGTACTGGAAGGAAGAGTCAAAGGAACTACGAGGAGCTCACAGTGATAAATCAAGATAAGTATTCGTATTTATCGTTTTTAACTTTAAATGAAATCCACGCTTGGCTTAGTTCCTATGCATTCCGAGTAGTGTATTAGTTTTCTCCCGTTTATGAAATTAAGTGACTCGATGAACTAAAAATAAGTACTTTTATATATATTAATAAATTGTGATAATTTTTACTTAAAACTTAATTTACTTTCAACCTGGCTATTCGATTAGTTAAAATATGTTGAATATCAACTATAGTAAAAATTACATCCGATATTCGGGGAATTCAAAAGCCTTGGACAGGAAGGTGCGAAATAAATAGGGAAATAATATCATCTAGGTGTAGAATTGAGCATTTTAGTGCGACAGATTAAAATATTCAATTCGGTCCTATTGCTTTGAGAGCCGAAGTGTAGATGTTAGCCCTCGAGGCGAGGTGAACGTGTGAGCTCGAAGTGGCGGTCGGTATCCTCCCAAATTACAACGCAGTATCTCGCAGTCAAACATAGGATTAATCGATATTCTTTCGCACCTCGACCAAAGGGTAAAGAATAGGAATGCTCCTATTTGTCACAATACCTTAAAATTATCTATTTAAATTCAGTCAATCACTTAAATTTACTAAACAAGGGAAGATACTTTTTCGAATAGTTAAGACTTATTTAGCGAATTACGTTTAATTTCCTGCACTTTCAATACGTATTAATTTTCTACTTAGTTAAGTTACCCAATTAAAATACTTAGTTTACTTTATTGCGCTTAAATTTAGAATTCCAAATTTTCGTATACTTATTTTAAAATTATTATTATTATTTTAAAATTAGTTGTTATTTAATTTTCTCTTTTCCCCGTGGGATCGAGTAACTGTGGACTCCACTCGAGCCCGCATGATTACTTCGATACGATACGTATACTTGCGTAGCATCCACAACATAAACAATTACAATTCTATACATATAATATAGCGGGGTCAAGTTTTTGGCGTCGTTGCAATTAAATTAAAAATATCATAATAATAAAAATTGTGGGTCACTGACCATGGTCATAAAGTCCTCTCGTCTCCTCTCACCGACGAAGGAAACTGAAGGCTACTGTCAGGGTATGATGGACTTCATTGTCTGCAGGATTGGCGAAGCATTCTCCTAAAAACCACCCAATCTGACTCCGCTTTCAATCTCTCCAACCTGCCATCTCAACTTCTTGCTGTCTTTGAATGCCACCATCTCCTATATCTAGCGCACACCGAAGGTTTGGTGACCTGTTCCCATCTCCCTATTCATCTATGCTTTCTTCATTTGTATTTTTCTTCCTTTTTTGCTTTATTATAGATTTTAGTTGCGAATACGAAGGATGTGATTGGATTAGCTAAGGGTGCTAATGAGAAGGATGTGTGTGTTCAAAGATCAAGCATCAAGGATGTGCAGATTGGCAGTGTTTTGACAGCAATAGAACTCCGCTCATCCATTTCAGTCTCCACCGCCTCACTACCTATTTGGTCTGACTTTATTTAGTGTTTTAAAAATAGGCAATAACATGTTTTTCGTATTATTAGTATTTAAAAATAGAAGTGTTCTCTAAAAAATAAAAAAAGTAATAAAATAAAAAATAGATAAATAAACACTATTTTTTTTATTTCTTTCCTATTTAAAAAAAAAAACAAAAACAAAAAAGTCCCAAACATCCTCTAAAGAATGATATTTTTAAATAACACTAATTTAAGAATCTATGAGATTTCTTAAGGGACGGAACGAAAGGAATTAAGAAAATGGCTGAGTTGTTAATCATTAATGATAATTGATCCCGTTATGACATTTAAACACTTCTAATCCATTTCAATAAGCAATTTAATAAGCTAGAACCCTACAAAAGTAACTATTATTCTCATGAGATCTCAACTAAGCTATGAAATTACTTGAGAGCAAGTAATGGAATAATTTTTGGAATATTGACATGCCTCAATTTTACGTGATTTCACATGCATTTTACTTGTTATATTTACTTATTTATCTCAGATTTACACTTGAAAAGGCTTTTATCAATATTGTGTATGTTACAAGTGTGGAATACGAACAATTTGGAACGAGAAAAAACAATGAAAAAGTGCCCTAAAGTGGCATGAACACATCATCTAATCGAGTGTATCAGTGTGACCATGCCATGATCTGGTGTGACAATGCTAGATTTACAGACCCGCATCATAACAGAATCGGGCGTGACCATGCCTCCTGGTTTATAAACCTATCTTGACCACATGAATGAGCGGGAAATCATTATGGAAAGAAATTTCCTTACCAAATTTGGGGACCCATTATAAAATGATTCTATGGGTTTCCTAAGAGAGAGGAGAGCTTTAGGACAGCTAAAGACAGAGAATAGGAGAGATTTTGAGTGTTTCCCTTAGGGTTTCTTCCTTTCTTGGAATGAAACCTTTGGGTTGAGCTTTTCACGTGGGATTCATGACAGTTTTGAGAGATTTTATATGAGAGGGAGAGGTGTTGCTCTTGTGGAGAAGATAAGATTTGATTGTAAGTTTTACGTCATGTTGTACTTTGCAATGAAAACCTGCATGAATTTCTTATCTGTGGTTTTATCGACGATGCGTGGCTAAACTTTTTTTCTTGTCACTATAATTTAGGGGTAGTAGTTTTACTCCTAGTTTTATGAAATGTTTTTCTTGTAGTATTTTTCGTGCTTTCATGGCTTATGTTGTTGATTAACCTTCGAGTTTCATTTACTCTGATTCTGGCCAACTAGAATGTTAAAATCCTTCGTGAAGTTATGACCTCTAACTATTCTTTAACGGAAATGAAATAGTTAACCACAGAATCTTGAGAGGATATAAATATTCTAGTAGGATTCTGCAACATTTTATTAGTATTAAAACATTTCTGTGGAAGGCCATAAGGATTGAGAAAGCCTCAACTTCATGGATTCAAATCTTCTTTTAACCAAGACATAGACATAAGAAGAACTCATATCCTTGGTTGACAAATATCACATAGGAAAATATTTTAGAACACCACGATCCCATAATCACAGAGATACGAGCCTCATCACTCTTGAAAAACTCTTATGCTTTCTCTATTTTCTGTGTTTCTACAGTGTGCTCTTTGATTTGTTTTGTTAGGATTTTAGGATTCAAACCTCTCTTAAGATCATGCTAAACTAGGTTCATAAGATTAGTAAACTAGAGATTTTTCTGCAGCAATAATTGTTAAACCTTTTCTCATGGGATCGATACACAGACTCTAGATCATTTACTACTTGACACGTACACTTAAGTTGTACGATCAACTTATTTCATGGTAAGTTTTGGCACGTCACTCGCAGGCTTCCATTCTCTCCTTGCTTTATTTAAAGCGATGTCTGAGACTTCATCCTCGGCTTCTGCACATTAACAAGTGCACCACAAAGTGTTTCTTAACTTAGCAAAGGTCCGAATAACACCAACCGACAGACTAAGAAACCACCGAAGAGCAGACTCCTTAAGATTTGTTAAGAAAAGCAGCCACTTCGTTGTGTCATTGATTTGCAAAACTCCGGCTGATTATTCAAAAGAAGCCACATGATCAGCTAGATCGTTCTTCCCTTTGTAAGGGCGGTCCAAATGAAAAATCCTTCACTTTGTTAGAGGTACTACCACCATGATCTCAATGCACAAACACCCACTGTGAACTACATTGATGTTGCCTCCCTTTATTGTAATTCTTCTTCGTAGTCTGCTCCGCTTCATATCGACACTCACCGTACTACTATTTAGAATGTTGAATTCAAACTTGTCTTTCAGAACAGGCCCCGAGAGTTAGAGCTGAGAGGAGAGAAGATATTAAGAGTAGAGATAAAAAGAGAAAATTCCCTTCATTTACGTCCTGACCTCCTATTTATAGGGGTCTACAAAATACGATTATAGAAAAGAGAGGGAACAGTTATAATAACCACCCTAAATAACTAAATTGAGTTGTATGTTGAGTGAAAAATGTGCTATACAACAAAAAAAAATACAATGTCTATCGACCGCCAATTGCTTCGATTTTGGTTGGTCATGTAAAACGATCACATATATTAGATTGATTCTGCCGAGGGGATTAGTCGATTAACCAAGAGAAGCTGATCAATTACGGTAAGAGGTCCGTTGATCGATAAGTCTGTCGATTGGTACGTATGTCGATCGATTTCACTGTGTAGTCGGTCGACTTCTTGGCTAGCCGACATCCCACTTTTTAGCTCGGAATTTTGATCCTCAGGGTCTTCATTCTAAGCCGCTCGATTTCTTTGAGATTCATGTTAACTTTTTTGCTAACTATATTGACAGAAATATCTATGTTCAAAAGTTATTTTTTTGGCAATACTTTGATGTTGTTAAAATTCATTGTCTCCGAGGTAATAATCACATTTAAAAAAAAAAGATCCTAAGCAGTGAAAACATATTTATCTACAAATTGCTCTTTATAGCCATTACTTTAAGAAAATTATATACTAAAATATTCACCATAATACAGAAGAGTAAGAATTTTATATCGTACCTTTACATGAAGTTCAAGTTCCCCCGAACACCAACATCTGATTAAGATCAACATGAGAGATATCAAAATTTTTTTATAACAATTTCAAAGTGATAAATAACCACAGGACATGATCGAAAAAAAAAATAGTTATATTAGTTGAGTTTATTATTGTGTGCTCTTTCATTTAATTGGAGAAGATAAAATTATAAAATAATACACTAATGTCAGTCAAACAATATTCATTGAGTAGTAATAGTCAGACCTGCCCATTATAATTAATGAAGTTGGATGTCAAGTAGATATATAAAATTTCGTAGAGCCTCAGCCTATTTCTATATTTAAATTTTGATCCCATTCATTATTTAGAATGTAATTAATTTAATGACTTAAAAAATAATACAATAACAAAAAGAAATCATTTATTCAATTATTATACATTGTAATTTGCAACTGGCAATTGAATTTTAATATTTAGAGTAAAGTCGATTTTATTTTTAAACGTTATCTACCTCCAACGCATGACGCTTGCTGACATCACGGCCACATGCAGCGCCGCTTTTTCTGTATTCGTAGGGTCATTTTTCGTACAAGACAAGAAATGACACGTGTGCGGTCCATTCTCCCTTGCTGGTAGTGTCAATGGTTGTCGGTCAATGCCGTCCGACTCAGCACGAATAGTAGTCACGTCAGTTGGACCACACAAACAACTATTGGAATGGTAAGGCTCGCGGACATCTTGATCTAAATCTTGATCTAAATCGCACGGTGCATCTTAATCGGAGTTGTTTAATTTTGTTGATGATTACAATTTTTTGTGCAAAAAATTATTGTGTTTGGAGTCGGTTTGCAGCCCTGCGTCTGGATAATAGATGCGATTTATCTTCGTCATGGAGAAAAAATTCTCTACGTCAAAGTGTATCGCGTCTGTTGTCCAGTCGCAGGCTATGTACAGACTCCGTATGATTTCTCAAAGGCAATCAAAATGGGGTCTTATTTTTAGCAACCAAATAAGTACACTTTTCATGGGAACAATATAGTGGTGAATGTTTTTGAAGAGTTATAACAATAAGAATAAAATTTTAGCCCACTAATTGAGGTCCGTCAAATAAATCTTTTTTTGGTGTCATATTGAGTATCATATTTTCATTTAATTCAAATAAATTAAGATAATTTTTCATCTAACATGCACAAGTCTTTTAAAGTATCAATATCTTTCTTAACATAAGTTAATTCTAAATTATCTACTCTCATAAATAAGTCATCAAATGATCAACATTTAATTAGACCAAATTATCTTAAGCGACTCTCCCTAATCTTATCTCCATTGGAGCTACTCTAACTCGTTCACGTATCACATTTTTAAGATTAGAGTCATTCATCCACCCGAGCATTCTCATCTCAGCAATGCAGAACTTTTATGTTTCTCTTTTACAAGCCAATATTTTGTGCCATAAAACACTGTAGGTCTCACCACAATCTTCTAAAATTTTCTTTCGAGTCAAAGCGGTACTTTTTTATCACACAATAGGCCCTATGCATTCCTCCAGTTCAACCATCCAACGAAATTCTACAAGTAACATCACCTTCTATATCAACCCATAATTTTGAACAATAGACCTAAGATATCTAAAATGTTCACTCCTTTTGATGAATTGATTTCTCACTGTTACAGTCCCACCATTATATTTACTACCACTAAAATTATATTTCATGTATGCAATTTTAGATCTACTCGAACAAATGCCTTAAGACTCTAAATTTGACCTCCATAATTCAATTTTTTCTTGAAGTTTCTTTAGCCTTATCCACAAGAAGGATATCATCAGTGAAAAATATAACCCAAGGTACATCATTCTATAAAGTCAAGTAAGAATATCCATAACTATAGAAAAATGATATGAGATTAAAGTTAATCCCTGATGTAATCTAATTAAAATAGGTAAATACCTGGAAAACCCTCCTTGTGTTTGAATACAGGTACCATATTTAGTATACCTGTCTTTAATGACTTGATCGTAGACAATATCAACACCTCTCTTCTCTAGAACTCTCCAAAACACATCTTATGGAATTTTGCCTTAGCTATTCTAAATCAACAAAAATCATATGTCAATCCTCTTTACTCTCTCTGTACTTCTCCATAAAATCTCTCAATAAATGCATAGATTTCATATTAGACTTGATGAAATTACAACTAAACTAAGTTATTAACCTATTTATATCTGACTAGTATTCTTAATTAATTACACTATCATAATAATTAATAAATTAGAACTTTATAATTTTTTAAGTACATTGAGCCCAAAGGACAATATGAGTGATTCAAACTAATAACCTCACGGTGGAAACTAAACTCTCTGCTCATGCCACTTTCTTGTTTCAGTCGTGACTACCTACTTAGTCTCCATTCTCTTTAGATCCTCCCTTCTAGATGATGTTCACTCGAAAAGGGAAAGAAAGAAAGGATAGATTGAAGGTGGATAAAAATTAAGAAGAAATGAAAAAAAAAGGCTATGAAGATATTTATATAGAAAAATCCTCATAACATAAACCTAAAAAGAGGAATCAAGAGTAAATCAAACCATGCTTGGACCGAGAGAATATAAGAGAAAGGTTCTATAGAAATACCTTCATAACTAAACTAGAATATAAACTAAAATTTATTTTATTCTGGATTTAAAGAGATATCCCAATATAAAGTATCCTCAATGTCAAGTACGCCTTGGGGAATACTCATGAAAACTCATAATGTAAGACGTTGTTTGTTTAAAATAGTTCTAAATATTGGCAACCAATGAGATTTTTGGCAATCCTAGTCAGAGAAATTCTCTAGTATTTGCGTAGAATTAGGTCCTCAGGTAGAAGGTGAATCATTGTAACCTGGAAAGTAGACAACACTGAGCTAAGAGGGCCTATGATACACGCCTACGAAAGTCTCACCAAAAGAAAATGATTGTGCTCAAAGGGATAGATCAACATATAGGTCAAAGAAAAACCTAAACATATAGTAATAGCTTGATGGGAACTGCATGCACCCATCCTCTTAGGCTATTAGGATCCCAAGCCTACTAAACTGTGGATGCAGTCAACCCAATCCAATTGATGATCATTTCATCAACAACCCATGTATTGTATCACCCAAAATAATCTTGTTATTTGATGTCCAACTAAAGAAATGACTTAGTTCTTGTTATTCTATCTTGACAAAAAATTTTGAATAGGATTATACCTATCAAGGATATGGGCATAAAATCTATACAAAAAGAAAGAAATAATGGACAACTCAACTACAAAGATATGTTGCACCATCAATGACTTAGAATCCTGTATAGATCGAGAGAGCCTCTAGTACCTTATATCAGAAAACCACATAATCGTATAAAATATATGCTGGTTCAGTAAAATTAAAAAGAAAAATTATTTTCCTCGAGTTATGAAGCATGTATGTAATTTTCTAAGACATCCTATACTTGGAGACCCTATTAATATGCAAGGGAGAGAAATTCATACATTTTACGATCATTTTTAAATCAGTGAGAAAGCCATAAAGGAAAGTAAAGAAAGGAAATAAACTGTAGATTTTAAAATCTTGAATTTTTTAATCCTAAATTTTATTAAGATAAATTAAAATTAACTTTTACAGCAAAAGATTTTATCTTAAAGAATCTAATCGTGATTGAATCCAGATAAAACAAAGGCAAAATAAAGAGAGAAAACATATACAATGCTGTAAAGAAACACACTTAATATGAAATAATAAGAAGTTGGATACCGCTGGATCTACAATTCCATAAAAGGAAAAAAATGGCAATCTGGCTCTTTATATACATACTTAATTCTAAAACTATACAATAAATATATAATTTGGAATTGAGGAATGAGTAACGAGCAAACACCTCATAGTCCTTGCCACAAGATTCTTGGTATAAGCTCCAAGACTCATGAACATATCTTATTTTTAGTACAAACTCTTCTAAGGGACTCTAAATATACAAAAAATTGTTAATACATACTAACTCTTACAATGTATAAAAGACTATATCCTGGTAGAACAGATCTAAGCAGTGATTATAGAAAAATATATTAACTTAAATCAATATTAAACTCCTCCCTGCTGGATATGACATCCTGCAAGAAAAAATCTACCATAATATGCTAATGTATAAGTTTCAAACTCGGTAAAATATGAAATAGACACAGAAGGAGTAATAAATAATTCAAGCAATTGAATTATAGTTGTGTACAAAAATTTCTAATTATACCCGAGCCCTATGTCTAAATAGGAGATATAAGGTGTTGTCTATGCATACATCTACATGCAAAAGGTACATGTGTAGGGGCTAAGCTTCTTCATACGAAATCTTAATGTAGTTACTATGTTCGCTCTGTCTTGAGCATTTCAATGAACTAACCCTCATCATGATGAATTATGAGCATTAGCCCAGGCATATGCTTGGAATGATCTTACAAGGTTAAGTGATAATAAGATAACTCACATTACTCATTTGGGAAAACCTATGAGTAATGCTCATTTCCCTATTATTGTAAGTCAAACTAAGGGTGGTGCGAGTACTAACACTGGCATGCCAACTCATGGTATTGTCAGTTATGTTATTAGATACATCACGAGGAGTATCCTTATAGAACCATACAGATTCTAAAATTTATTTATTTCAATAATAAAATACGTCATCAAAAGTAATATGCCATTTCAAGAGGTTTGATTACTTAAATTAAGAAATATCAGACATTTTCATTTTCCTACAATTAGAATTGACAAATCTTTCCCCTGTCTAATTTGAAGACTAGATAAATTTTAGATTAAATCTCGGGCATAAACTTTCTATAAGGGAAAGCCACTATAGACGACCCGGTCAATATACCCATAGGCTTTCTTCACCTGGAATCCTTAGTGTTTTTTATCCACTTAGTTAGGAAACGTTGTTAACCTGTTCTGCCTAGAAGATTCTTGTCAGAAACCATATGTTATGTCATCCAAAAGACATTCATAGACCTGGGGATTAATTATTCTTGTTAAAGCTGTGTTCAATTTTATTTATCCATTTGGGGTTTTGATTACGTTTTAATGCGTTTCAAATATTAATGAGTTAATGATTTTTTATCTTATTCAACTTATATTTTACTTTTAATCAATTTGATTGGATGGTTATTAATTTATTTGATGTTTATTAGGTTTGTATTAAATGATGCCTCTAGTCAAGATCCCTGTCGGCATATTTTTAGGTTTGTGGTGTTGTATTTTTGAAAAGAGGTCGCCTACAGAAATTGTCGGCGAATTTTTAATTTAATTTAAATAAATAATTTGAAAAGTAGTATTTGATTTTGAAAATAATTTTAAATTTGAAAATTTTAAGATATGAAATCAAACCGATCTCACATCCCGAATAGTTTATATGAACGAGCGCCGCACTCAAGCCGTGTATCTATCCCGAAGAATAGACACACTTGCTTGATAATGGGGCTCGATTAAATAAACTAGAAAGGTTTGTGACATCCGTTTGGTCTGCGAACCAATTTTATAAGCCGACAAATTCCCCTTGTTTAATATGAAAACATTAAACGGGGTTTATATTACACAGGTTCTTAAAATTCCCTATAAGGGCAAGCCCCTATAGTTAATTACATCTTAAGTGACGGGAATCACCTAAGAAAACTCTCGATAATGATCAGTGGTTCTGCTCTCAAGAATTTCGAGGTTTAAGTTTTCAATGGATTGAGTTTTGGAATTTCAATAGGGAATGGATCAAATTTGGAACATTTTGTTTTGGGAATTCAAGGGAAGAAAGGTAGGAGAAATCACAGATTCGAAGCGAACTTCGGTAATTTCCCGACTATCCTATTATTTGGCTTGAATTTAGGAAAGTCCTAATATTTATTTAATGTTTTGATCTTGCCAATTTTAATTAATTAGGACTTATGTTTGTATGATAAAATCATACAAATAGCCTCGGAGATGTGAGGGTTTATGTCGTATCGGACGACTACCTCGGAGTCCTAAGACCGATTAGGGCTTAATTTACATGACATGATCATGCAAATGCCTAACGAAGAGTTGAGGGTTTATGTTGCACTAGGCAAACTACCTCGAAGTCCTATGGCTTGGTTATTTAATTCTAAGATAGTTTTGCTGAAGTAGCCTCAGGTTTTGCTGATGACGATGGCCGTCTTGCCCACCATGCTCACGAGCTCCTTGTCGTTGCAGAGGTTTAGTTTTAGAAGTCATAAATCGAGGAGATGAGAGAAGTGTTTGGTTTTAGAGCAAGTCTTAATTTCCATGTGTCTTTAATATTTTAGTTAAGACAAATCTTAAAGTTGATTATAACAACACGGTTAAGATCCCACGGTTCCATCCTTCCGGCATCGTTATTTTTATCGGATTCACTTAGTCCGGATGAATTTGCTAAACTCAGCTGAATGAGTTCCACACTTTCATTTAGACCGTGGGAAATCCCGTTAGCAACACGTAGGTTACATCATCCGAGGTATTCCCGATCATCCGACAAGACGTTTTAATTTAGTTGTAGTTGTAGTTTTGTTGTTCTGTTTGTGATTAAATTTTGAGTTGTTTTATATTTTGAATGTTGTGGCGGTGAATTTTATCTTGTAGTGTCTTTTAATTTAGTTATGGGTTTCAGTTTTGGTTTTGTCCTAAAGGTGTAGGTTTTCATGCAACGATTGTTTATCATGCAAGAAAGGTAAAGTGCAACACGAGTAAATGAATTGCGGTAAGATAAATTGCAATAAAATAAAAGCGTACTCGGAGGATCTTCCCGTCATCCCAAGCTGCACTTAAAATACAATTTAGAGCATTTAAGCATTTATAGCAATTTCCTAGGTAAAGCTAAGGGAAGGGTTATGGTTTTCTACCAAAATCCTAATCCTATAGCTAGTCATTTCCTATGACGTCTAGGTTCTTGTATTTTAGTTTGAGGACGATTTTCTTCATCGAAGAACAACTAAGTTCAATTGTTCTTATAAATATCCTATCATATTGAGGAAGTGCTTAAGACGAATCTTAAACATCTTTTCAATATTTCTAGGATTGTTTTAAGTCCAAATGAATTTAATTACACAAATGAATTAATCGTCCGAGAGTTTAAGTTTTGTTGTCTTGCTCGGTGAACTTAGGACATTTGAATACCCTTATGAGTGAAATGACATTTCATTTGATACTCCGTTTAGGAGTTATAATAGTAAAAGCTCCTAAGGGCAAAATGATATTTAATGATTTGTGATTCAAATTTAAGTTCAAATTGATGATTTAAGTTTGGAATAGTGTTCGAGTTATTTTAGATTTATTTTTGAGTTCTTCATGTCTTAGTGATGTTATTTTTAATTAGTTTAATTTAACTTTAATTTAATTTAATTCGGTTTAGTTTAATTTTAATTTAATTCGATATATTTAATTTAATTTAATTTTAATTTTAACTTGGTTTTATTTTAGTTTAATTCAATTTAATTTAATTTGATATGTTTTAATTTAATTTAATTTAATTTAATTTAATTTAATATGACTTAGTTTAATTTAATTTCATTTAATTTAATTTAATTTGATTTAATTTGATTAATTTAATATGTTTTAATTTAATTTAATTTAATTTAATTTAATTTAATTTAAATTTTAATTTAATTTTATTTTTAATTTTAATTTAATATTTTATTTTTTTATGTTTTAAAGATGATTTAATTTTAATTGTTAAAGTATTAATTTAATTGAAATTTTAAAAGGATTTTAATTTAAATAATTTAACTTTAATTTAATTTAATTATTAAGTTTTTTTAGAATTTTAAATCTTAAATTTGGATTATCATTTTAATTAGGACTTAAATATTATTGAGATGATTAATTTAGGGATTCTTAAATTAAAGAACAAATCTCTTCCTAATAATATCCCTATTTTAATAATTCCAAATTTATTATTCTTCCAAATTTAATTAATTATTTTAATTAAAGTTCATTTCAATTATGTTTGAATTGTTTAATAGGTTCCTACCCTTTAATTATTTAAATTTCAATCATCCAAAACAAATTAAGATCAAATATTTTACTTTTTCATTTTATTAAGCCTAAAGTTTTAATTAAGGGTTAAAATTTTAATTACCATTTTGCCCTTCAAGCTTAATAATTCCATAACTCACTAAATTGAGCTCAAATAAATTTGCAATTTTTATGTGAGTTTACTCATATGTCAATAAAGACATTAGAGGAGAAAATGTGATTTTTCTGTATTTAATTTATTTATATAATTATTTTTGGTGGAAAATAGGGATTTCCAAGGAAAATTTAATAATATGACCAAGAGGAAAGTTTCTGTCCTTAAGAAAATTATGGGACATTCCTAATGACCAGAGGACCACTTGGACCAATTTTGGTGATTTTTTGAATTATATTTTATTTATTAGAATTATTTTAAGTTCTGGAGTATTAATTAATTTAAAAATAGAATATAAGTTGAAAAATGACATTTATAATTTTTAAAATTCTCTCTGATATCAAGGATTCCATAGAATCAAATTTTACAATTTTCTAATTTTTCTTTGATTTATTAGAATTATTTTGGTGGAAATGCTAGAAAATACATTTTTTTAATTTTAAAATTACCCTAGGGCTTTAAAATTTAATAACTCATCATAGAGACCTAAAAAAATATAGGATTTGTTCTTAAGTGATTAGAATTCAAAATGTGACATTTTGGTGAATTTTATTATTTTTGTGATTTTTATTATTTTATTAATTATTAAAATATTAAAATAATACAAAAAATCAACTTTTTTAGAAAATTGAAATTTTAATTTTCTTAAATTCACCTGATATCAGAGAGGCTCCAAAACCAATTTGGTGAATTTTTGAAAGGTATTTTGAAAGTTATGAATTTTTAAAGTTTAAAATGACTAAATGGCTTAATCAACCCATTTAGTAAGGCTAACCAAATCCAATTGACTTCAAACTTTTGTGGTGGTTTCCTCCGATCCTAAAAGTCGAGTGGAGAATTGATTTCAAGTCAATTTGATGTATAGTTAGCTCTAATTAATTAGGGGTTTATTTTGGGTGTTTAAGCCAATTAGGGTTGTTTTGAGTGAATTAACTCAAGTCCTATTTTTCCTAGGGTTCTCTAGTCATATGGAACCTCACCAAATTTTCCTAGAATTTATTTCATAACATGCTAATTTTTGGAATTAAAATACTCAAAACAGCCACATGCATTTGAAAAATTAATAACTTTTCACGAGAGATGGCCTCGACCTTGGAAAATTCGAGGAATGTTCCCAAGTTCGAGGCAAACATGGTCTCATGGTGAATTGTATGAATGCATGGAGAATTAAAACAATGCAGGGAGTAAATAATTAATTAAAAATAAATTACTGGGCAAAATTAATTAATTTCTTTTCCACATTATTCTCCTCTATTCACTGAGCAAGAGGGTATTTTTATTTTATTTTTGTGATTTTTCTACACAAAGATATGCATTTTTGAAGTTCTGGGTATTTAATAAATAAGAAAAATCCCTATTTTCCTACTTATCCACGCGGCGCCGCGTCAACCTCGGCAGCCTCCGAAGGGGGTACGTGTCGCGCCGTGATTGGGCACCGCCATCCGAGTCGGCCGTCCCGGACCCGCGGTTCACGTATCATTCCCCGGTCCGGCGCAATCCGAACCGTCCGCTCAATACACGCGCGATCCAACGGCTCCTGGTCATCGTCTACGACTGGTGCGATCCCGTGACCGTCCACACTCTAACCCTAAGAACTCACTCGATTCTCCACGGATTTTCGTGTTCTTATGCTCTATGGATTCGTCTTGAAGAGACGAACACATCCATACGGTAAACATGCATTGAAATTTATTCAAATGAAATGGAGAATCTCTGTAAGCTCGGGAAGAAGAATGAGTTCATACCTTTGCTCGGAGAAGTGAAGCTTCGATCCGAGAGTTGTGTCACCTTCGATCGGGTCCAAGTAAGCTCCGGATGAAGTCCTCTGGCTCAGTGAATCGTCTAGCTATGAAAGTGACCACGGCCGATCACAAAGCTTGGAGGCCGGAGCAACCGGGTGGCCCTGGAGATGGGGCTTTCGGTGGGAAACTTCTCCTCTTGGTCCGAGTGAAGGTGTAGGACCAGTCGATCTGAGGATTGGCTCACTGTGGCAAAGTGTCCTGGTTTTAGGTGAAAATTCAGTTGAGAAATTGGATTCTGTCAGTGAGGATTAGGGCAAATTGACTCTGGGGATCAACTGCTCTAAGTATGGAGTAGGGTTTGGAACAATTTTGGCAGAGTTTCGGCAAGGTTTGTGCAACTCTCTCCCATGGCCGTGAGGGGGTCGAGTTTAAATAGAGGTGGCTGGAGAGCCTCACAGGGATGGCCAAGGGTTGGGATCAGCTGCTCTTGGCAAGAGAAGAACAGCTACAATGGCCACTGGGGATGGGGCAGCTCGACGAGTGAGAATTCCAAGTTTGGGCTCACATGTGAGCTTTCGGCCCGGTGGTTTCCGGCGGTCGTGGTGGTCGGCCGGCCAGGGTCGAGTCACCTTCAAGGTCAGTGGGTCGGGGTCGGAGGCTTGTGCGATCGATCGGGCCTTGCCATGTGTAAAGGGTTTGGATTGAAATGGAATGGGGGGAGGCTATACTTGGCTAGGTTTGGTCAACCCATTTGTTTGGTCGGGTTCACCTCCCCATGGTCGACCTTGAGCTGAGAAAATCGGTTAGGCTAGCTGGTCAAAAGGTGGTGATGTCCTTATCCAAGAATATTTAGATTAAATCTTGGTTAAGTGGAAACATGCTTAAGGCTAATGACTTTTAGGAGGTGGTTAAAGGACCTCCTCCTTTTGCCATTTAAAGAGGGTTGACCACTTAGAAATCCTCATGGCTTGCCAATGGCTTACATGTGGCTTCATGGCTCCATGTGGCTTGGGAAAAGATTGGGTCAATTTCATGAAAAGGGATATTATGGATTTTGGCATTTTAATGGAAATTGTTATGGGGCTTGATTTGGAATTGTTTAATTGATGATTTTGAAACTTAGGGGTGATTTTGATTAAATGGATGATGAGGGGAAGTGTCATGTGGGCTTTGGATGAATTTGGGCTTTTGAATTTGATGGAAGTGGGCTTTTTGATTTTAGGATGGGCATTTAGGTGAAAATTTTGTGAAGGACCATGTCACATAAATGTTACAATTGGTTTAGGGATGTTTCATGAATGGTTTGAAGCAAGTTGGGAGTGATTTGGGTTTGAATTGGGTTGAATTTGGGTTTATTTGGTAAATGGGCCAATGTAGGTCAAATTGGGCTAACTTGGGCCAATGTTGGGCTATGGTTGAAATTGATGTAAAATAAATGTTGGGAAATGTTTATGGGAGTGTTTCAAAGAGGTTTTGGCTTTGGTTGGGTTTTGATTTTGGGGTTTGGGTCTATTTGGGTTAGGTTTGGGTTTAGGCCAAAATTGGGCTTTTGATTTTGGGTTGAATTTGAGTGGGGTTTGGGTCAAAATCTTGGGCAAATCATGTTAGTTTTTTGTTTATGGGGATGTTAAGGAAGGTTTAGAAAAGATTTGGGGTTAATTGGAGTTGAATTGGGTGAGTTTGGGCTAAGTTTGGGTCATGGGTCCAAATTGGGCTTTAAGGCCAAAAGTGAAATTGGATCCCAATGCCAATCAAATTGGGCTTGGATTTGGTCTAGATTGGTGTTTGGGATGTTGAATTGAAGTTTAGAATTGAATTGGACCAGAATTTGGGTCAATTGGGTAGGTTTAGTTTGACATTGGGTTTACTTTGGGTTAAAATGGGTCAAATTGGGGGTTTTGATAAAAGTGGAGTAAATTGATAAAATTGGCCCATGGTGTAGTTGGACAAAATGAAATTGGGAATATTTGGGATTTTCTGGAATTTTCTGGGAATTTTCTGAATTTTTGGATTTTTTGGCTAAGAGGGGTATTTTGGGTATTTGGAGGGTATTGGGAGGTATTTTTGGAATTTTGGTATTTTTGGGTATGGATGATCAATTTGATTGGTGAGACAATGTTTAGGATTGATTTTGGAGAATTTTGGGTAGTTTAGGTGATTTTGCAAATTTTGGAGGGTTTTGAGGGTATTAGGTAAGTGTAGGCAGGTGTAGGGTCCGGGGGTCAAAAATTGAAAATTTGGAAAATTGAAGATTGGGTGAATGTAAGTGAAATGAAATCATTTTTGTTGAGCCATGAAGCCATATCAAGTCCACATGAGCCATGAAGGGACTCATTTGAGGCATCCACTATGTTGTTCCTAACCCTCTTAGCCAAGGGCTTAGGGGTTAAGGACCATCCATGTGAACCACCTGCATGAGTCAGGAGGTCAAATTGGGTATGGGTGTGTTTTAAGAGGTGTGTGAAAGTGTAGTGTATAGGTGTAGTGTGTGTGTAAGTCAGCCCCCTCACCGAATCAGGCCACGCAGTAGCGATCCAAGGCCAAAGAATCCTATAGGAACTCATCCTTTAAACTTCCACATCTAATCTCAACCCTCAGGTGATTAGGGGTCTACAATCGAGTTTGTGGAGTTTGCGAGGAGCTACGAAGTGGTTTGAATTTCTAAGTGGCGGTCCCAATTCTAATCCTCTAGGATAGTCAAAGGAAAAGCCTAAGGCTAGATCCTAAGTACTAAAGAGAAGAAGGGAAGACCTCATCAAAAATGAGGTCAACAATCCCATAGTTCGGTCATCTTAGGGTTGTTAAGATTTGTGTTTGGCTTGGTTATTAGTAACTGAAGGAGTCCGGGGCTTCCTCACAAACTAGGGTTGGTTTAATTAATTTTAAGTTTAAATTTTAATATATTTCCAGGGTTTAATTTAAGTTACAATGGGTTTTTTGCTTTTGCTTGTCTTTTACTTAAGTTACCTTGTTGTGTTTTTAGAGTTTGTTTAATGTCCAATTTTACATTTAGGGTTATCTTTTGTTTTGTTACTTTGTGAAGATTGGGTTTGATTATTGGCTCTATTTTCTTAGTTCTTTTTTTTTTTTAATTTGAACTTTAAATTTTCTCAAGTTTTTACTTCATGAAGGGTATGTTTACTATGTGTGTTGAAGTCTATAAATTTTTTACAAAGTGTTTTAGATAATAAAATGATTCTTAGTACTCTGATTATGGTTAATAACATCTTATAGGATGTGGTTTTTATGATTTTTTTGTTATTACATTTTTGCCCCGAAACAGGGTTAGGGTTTGAGGTAAATTTTGACTTATTCCAGTCATCTCATATTTTAATTAGGTTTAATTTACTGTTTTAATTAAATTTTAGAGACTAAGGGCTAAAGTGCAATTTTACTTTTTTACAAATATACCTCACATTGGTTTTAAGTGATTTTTAAATTTTAATGGTGGAAAATAATATTTTAACTCATAAATTTATTGGGTATTATGTCATCTTTAGTTTCTAATTGAAATAATATTTTTATGATTTTATTTTATTTTTTATATTTATTTTTGTAGAAAATTAACATTTTTAATTTAAATGATGGTCTCCATAATTCAAAAAATCAGAAAAAACTCCCATGGACAGAGAGCACGTCATATTAAAATTTCATGAAATTTTGATTAAAGTTAATTTTTAATAAATCTTCAGCGTTTTGGGGTTTTAAATAATTTCTGGATTAATCGTAAGTTAATTATTTGAAATATATTTCATTAAATTCTTCTAACTTCACTGAGTCATGACATATTTTATTTTATCTTTCCTATTTTTATTTAATTAATTAAAATTTTTGAAGTTAATATGAATTTTTTTAATTTAGCAAAATCGAAAACCTGATTATCCTACTTATCTGACGTGACGCCTTGTTATACTAGGCATCTTTTAAGTACCATGCGTCGCTCCACAGATCGCGACACTTTCCACGTAGTCGCTGCGCTAGCTCTGATCCGCTCTCCCCCTGATCTCATGCTCTGTTGAATGATCTAATTGTGGCCATCCATCCTAAATACATGAGAATGGATGTCATCAGTTCATTGACCCTACGAGAATGTTAAACCAAGTCTATCCATGATTCTTTGGTTGATCCAGTCGATCCACCACACCAATGGTAATCTTTATTCATCTTTCTCTACCAAACACATCTATACGGCTAGCTATGCATGTATTGAAAATTCTCTTCACAAAAGACCAAACCCAAAGATGAAAATGGAGTTTTCAACCATTATCTTTGCCCAAGAGGTGAGGTCTTGATTGGGTTTGATTAAGACAGTTTCCTTGAGTACACGAAGCTCTTTGAAGAGTCAACTTGAATCTCCCTCACCTCCACATATGAATTTTTTCGAAGAGTGGTTCAATGGGTTAGGGGCAACAGTAATTGACGATTTTGATCAAGGAGATCATTTTGGACCTCTATGACGCTAATGAGAGTCAATTAGGATTTTTGGGGTGTTTGAGTGCAAGGCTGTGAAAAATTCTGGTGCGGCCTAGTGAAATTAGGTTGTTTAATGGTGGTGAAGGCTTGGGTACGATGGGGATGAGCATAAAATCACAGTGGGAGTATTTAGGAGCAAGAAATTTGAAAATAGATTAATGGAATATGGAATGTTGGGTGTTGGAGTGGGTCTCGGGTTTGAGTCATATGTGCTCATGGGAGGTCATAAAGGAGCTTGGGATTGTTTGAGATCACTTGGGACTATCTGTCACCTAGAAGCATATAATATAAACAAATAATTCCTTAAAAGTTGCATTGCTACCTAAACTATTTTACAAATTAACCGATCAATGTGTGCACTTAAGTTGTAAGATCACTGCTCTCTCAAGTCTTAGTTTCACTTACAATAGATTTTAACATAACTTATTTTCACTTAAGTTATGTCAAGGAAGCAAAAGATATATTACTCATCACATGAAAATAAAAATAATTCTATAATTAAAATAAGTTTCCTACACATGTCACAACTTCATATTAAAAGAAAGGGTAAAGAAAACTACTTAAGAAGCATGGATAAACACAACAGGAAACCTCGTTTAGATCACAGAAAATCCACTAGAAAGTGTTTAGAAAAATTACAAGAAAAGAAAGAACACAATACTTAGTTTTTTCACTTTAAAAGAAAGATGAAAAATATCTCAAACAAAGTCTCCTACCGATCCATGCGCCGCTCATACTTCCTTACACATATCTCTCAAAATCCTTCACAAATCTCTCTAGGAAATGGAGAAATCTATATCTCCATAAACTCACACCAAACTCCTCCTACAACATTTTCTAATTTTCTCTAGACTCTCTTAATTACTTCTCATGAGAGGCACCGAGCCCCTCTTTTTAAAGAGAAGCCAAATACCTCCACACTCCTTCACTCGAAGAGACACACCCTTTCAATCCAAGAGACACATCTCTTCATTCAAATGCTTTTCAAAGTATCTAAATTTGTTGAATAACTCCATGAGGTGCGCAAGATGTCCAGAAGCTTCCAGAACATCCCAGAATGGTCCGGAATTGCCCAAAACCCATCCAAAAACCATCTCGAGCGTTATAGCTCTAGAATTTGTGCTATAGCACCTATCACTAGCCGTGAATGGCGCTATGACGCTATTTTGGGTGCTATAGCGCAACTCTGCAGGCAGCACACCCATTTTGCTCCGGTTTGGCTCCGTTTCGCCTCGTTTCAGCTCCGGTTTGCTTCTAGTGTTATACCTACAAGATAGACGTGAGAATAAAATTTCTTTAAAGTGTAATTTCATTTAAAAGCATAGTACAAATATGAAAGAGATTAAACATAAAAAGATATATCAAAATTTATCAAATCTGAATTTTCTTCCTTGCTCGATTTGGCTCCAAATTACACTATTTTGCTTCATTTTCTCCAAAACTCTATTTTTATACTTGAAACCAAAAACATACAAAGTACATTCCTTTAAAGTGTAATATCATTAAAAATGATTATAAAATGAGCATTAAATGTACTTAAAAACAGTTAATTTTAAGGTGATCAAGTCTAAAACAATTTCATCACATAGGATCCCAACTAATTTTTTTCTAACATTTCTAAAGTCAAAGTTATAGTAACCTAAAAATAATACCACATACCATATGTCATTTTAAAAGTGATATCAAATTAAATACATGCTACTGATGACAAATACAGTTATGTTTTAAAAATATTTTTTTTCCTCCCCTCAAACTTGAATTCTTAAATATTTTGCAATCAGTTCCATAAAATGTAGCAAAAGGAAAATTAAAAGCTGAATTTACCGGCAACTATAAAATCTTATCAAATTCATTTACATACATAAGCAAGATAGAATGACTGCAAAAGGAAGAAAATCTAGCCTGAAACATGCTTGCAATAATATTAAACTAAAAAGAAGTATACTAACTTTGAAATTTATTTTTCTTCTACCCCAAAACTTGATTTTTAACATGTATAGCTTTCAGTACAAAAAATATAAGCAGGAAGAAAAATAATTCAGAAATTCTATCTACCACAAGTGTCTATCAAAAACTTCTACAAGTATTCAGCAGGAGAACAATTTGCAATAGAAGGTAAATCAAAACTAAACATGCCAGATCGAAATTGAACTAAATAAAAGTCTAACAAGCATAACAGGACTCGGCATATAATATATATTTAAGTGTTCTCCAAATTATTGTAACACAAAACACAAATACACATGATAAATGTGGTCAATTCTTCCTTTAACTCATCACATCTCTTATCCTTACCTCCAATTTCTAACAGAATCACTACACTTATCAATTATATACTTTTAAATGATTTTATAAAGTATAATCCCATCAATATGATTATCCTTGATATATTGGCTCGCACGCAACAGCATCAGGCGTCACCTTATCCCATAATGTATCCACCTCTAAATGTTAAAGGGATAATGTAAGATCATCCACTTGTTACTAATCAAATATGTTCATAACTCCTACCAAATGAAAATAAAGTTAGAGAAAAAAGCAATAAAATTGGGATGAAACTATCACAGTCCAAATTCAAGATATCTCATGTAAAACTCAAGTCTGATTGAGACCTAAGTCATAGTGGATTCATCAATCCAACTACTACAAGAGAGCATAAACAAGTCTAGCCATAATAAAAGGTTAAGGAATCACCTCCCTCATGACCAACAAACATAAAATCAATCCATAAAAAATCCATACATCCACCATAAATCAAACTAATCAATCCATAATGACACATAACGATCAAATCAATCCAATAACAATCTAAACATTCACCAATATCAATCAAACTGATTAATCCACTCTAAAAAAACATATCACACCTCGAACAATTACATCACAAAAACACACTAGCAAAGAGAACCATGGGTTGCCTCCCACGAAGCGCTTGATTTCTATTATATGCTTCTAGGTGACAGATAGTTGCATAAAACTAATAGAATACTAAGCGTGCTTATACATTCAAAGGAGGGTAGGTATACATATGTTCCTCGTTAGAACATAATTTATTACTTGATTTTATCAATCCTTTTAATGGATTTGCCATTATCTTCATTTTATTTTTCTTTTGCAATGAAAGAAATGCATGTTTAGGAATTTAGATTTGCTTAGATATTTTCTTATTTAATTAATGTGAAGGTATTTTCATCAGCTCTTAATTTACTACTGAAACTGATCACTTGTGAGGTTAAAATTCGTTGTGAAACATAATAACCCAAAAGGTTTATGATTTCACCTAACTTGTTAATGCCACATTTCATTTTGGAAAGAGCCATTGCGTTCGTCCGAGGGGGAGTGCAAATAGATAGGGAGATAAGTTTTTATGGGAGTAGAATTGATGATTTAGGGTGACAGACTAGATTCTTTCATCAATTCGGTTTAGATTTTAGATCGTAAGGGTCCTTAGAAGGTCCTATAGAGAGAGCACAGTGGGTAATCTGGAAATGAGAGGCAAGAATCTACTCAACACTAGTATACAAGCTGGAGATAAACTTTATATTAGCCAATTTTCTTTGATACCACCGAGAGAGGGTAAAAAATATGTATGCTCCTATTTGTAAATGGCTACATTAAATTCTAAGCATTTTATTCATACACATTATCGAGGTCATTGCACGAGAAGGATTGTATTTAACATCTCAAAATTCTCGAAACCAATTTATCCTGATAAGTTATATTTACATTTAAGATTTTCATTTAGAAGTAGTTGTTAGGAAAATCACTTTAATCGACATTCTAAACTAAGGCCTGATTGTAGCAGACTAGAATTAGCTTAAGGGAATTCTTACCTCGCTTCTCTGTAGGATCAATACTCTAGGTATTAAAAGAAAATCATATATTACTTGAAATGATACGTATACTTGCGTAGTAACCCTAGTGTGTAAACTATTTTTGAAATTTTATAACTTCTTGATTTTGCACACTATCTGCTAAATATAAATTGGGTTAAGTTTTTATCCATCTTTCGGAAGCAAAATTACTACGTAATTGTGGGTCAGGTCATTGAACACTTTAGAATGGTTAATTAAGGGTTCTCTTTTTAATAACCTTTTTTGTTGAGGCTGATATGAGTTTTCTCTAACGTTCTTGAAGTTGTTGTTGGCTTTGCTACTCAGATTCGAGTTCCCCGAGTGTTGTCTAGCAGTCGAAACACATGAACTCTTTGAGTTTTTTGAGTTATAATTTGAACTTGAAACATGTTAGAACTAGTTATGTAATTGTTTTAGTAGAGAAAGATTAGAATATTTGAAATAATACTGTCTGTTTGTTGACAAGTCATGTGCTAATTGACATATTGGATCTGATTTCTTTGTTGGCATCACACGATGGGGGTTTTACCTTGGTTCGAGTTCCTTCAATCAACCCTCAAAAAGTTGGGTTTGATAATATTTCACACCGGGTATATACCTGGCTGGTGCCAGTCAACCCTTGTCAGTTGAGCGTTATAGAGGTACTATTGGTAGATTTTCGGCATGAGGTTTTCCCGACCATGAAGAGCCAGTTGAAAGTTTATATGTGATTCTCTCCTTAGCGAAAACATCTTGGAAAATGATGAAAATGGGAATATTTGGCTCATGGACCTGCTGCTGCAAAAACTTCTTGATGTATTCTATGTTAGGAGTCTTTGTGGTAGGAATTTTTTGTTTGGTATTGCTTTTCTTCTTATTAGTGGTATGATTTATGTTTACTGCACCATTTAGGATGTTGAATCCAAAATTTTCCAGAATGCACACCGATGGGATTCGAGTGTTTGAACAAAGCGAAAAAGAGAGAATGTTAGAGTGCGAGAGAATAGAGGAGAGGAGTTCACAGTAACTTGCCACTCTAGGGCAAAATTAGGTATTCTCGAGCTATGTAACCATTTAAATATAACCGAATGTTTTTGATACATAGAGATGTTAAATGTCCTAAAGTCTCTTTCTATCACAAGATACATGAGAGAAGAGAGAGATGCAAAAAGTCCCATGACATGAAAATACTCATTTATAGGAGAAGGTGAGTAATGAATTAAAGTTATATTTATAACCCTGCTTTATAGGTTGTTGTACAAGTTATTATGGTAAATAAACTTCTGTGGGCGCAGGGTCTTGTTGTTCTCTGGCTCGATCAACTGGGACAGAAGAGGAGAATTGGTCTATGCATTCAGTCGGCCTTTTGCACGGGGACCGTCGGTCGGTCAGGAAGGATTCTTGGAGATAGTTGGGGAGATAGATCTATTTAGATGATATTGGTCGATTACATGAATTGGTTATCAATCCTCGATTCCTACCGGGGGAATTATTGTCAGCTAAAAATACTTGCATCCTCAAGTAGAGCCTCTCTTCTAGACATGCATCGATTGGTCGGTTTGGATGAATACATGCTGGCTTGAGCTGGTCAGGTTTCCTGCCTCCCTTTGTTGCTTTTCGATGGGTCGAGTTTTATCATGTCATTCTTTATTGGGTTATCAGATTGCCTCGAGATTCTAGCTAATACATTTTTTTGTGTGCACTAAAGTTTTAGAACCTTTGAAATATTTGTTTTCCAATTCCATAGTTATTTTTTATCCTGCGTAGACCCTATTTCTTGATGGGTAAGATCAGGCTTCCTTAATATTACTGAATTTATATATATGATATATTTGGATATGTGTCAGTTTATGGTTATCCATTTCTAGCTCTACATTCGATCTCATCTAATATCTTCGAAACGCTAGATCAAAATATGGCAATTTATGGCTTCGTTTTAGGACATTTTCCACCGCCATTGTCTTGTACAGAGCCGCGAAAATATTATTCTCATCTGTTTGCTGCCTTCTTTTCTCCCCATAATGGGTCCATTGTAAAGGTGTTTTAAGGTCATTTTAAAACCTGAGATCAGGGCTCCTTCGAACCTTAAACGTTGCCGACGAGTACTTCTTTAAGCTACGCATTTGTTATTCTCGGTTGCTGTTCTTCAAAGCAAGACGTCGTGGAGCACGGTCACGTTGATGTAGTGATTCTGATGGATATGTTCTCTCCTCTAAGCTTGTCATTATGCTGCCTCAACACAATATTCTCATGACGCTCCAGTTGAATCTTTGGATCATTAGAATGGAAATCAATACTGTTACGATGACTCAAAATTACTAGACTAAGGTAAGGGCATACCTGTAATTTGATCACCTGTTCTAGAAGAAGGAAAGGAGGTTTTTGATAGGTGAACTTGGCTACACGTGGATTGACTCGTTATTTTAAATAATGAGGAATACTTATAGGGAGAAATCCAAAAGAAAAAGAAATCAGTTTGTTAGAGAAAGAAGGAGATAGCTTGTTGAGAGTGAAGAAGAGGATCTTGGAGATCTTGTATCGAGATGATTCGAGAGATAGATGATGGCAGGATGATGGCTCATTTCTCAATGTAAAAGTTTGTAAATCTTTTTTATTGCTTTAGTGGATTTGATGGTTAACTTCCCTCTCGTGGATGTTATTGACCGAACCATGTAATTCTTGTGTTCTCGTGTCCATTTTCTTTCATTTCTCGGTTTCTTGCTTGCTTCTTGTTGTCTTGCCATCTTCTTCATCTATCAAGAATAGGAGCATTCTGCCGCCAGAGAAGATCGGCAATTCATCTTCTTGAATTGTAGCCTGCAGGTGTTCGGCTTTTGGAAGCAAGCAAGGTATCCGGCGGTCCTGTTTCTTACAACAAATACAACCATGTTGTTCTGAAGTCCTATAAGATAAAGCTCGGGCTCATCCCTAGGAGATTTACACCGAACGTAGGTGAGGAGGAGAGGGAAACAAACAACACAATATTTCTTTTACCAGTGAGGACTTGGGAGAAATATTGTGTCGTTTGCAGTATCTCTAAGATCCTCTTCCTCAACTTGAGTTAAGAAAAGTGGTAGATTTGAAGTATTTAGAGCCAAATTTTTACGTGCCGATTCCGGATGCATCTGGAGTCCAATGGCGGGGCATGTGGATCCTGCCACCATTAACACTAACCAATGTCGGTGTATGGTGGCGAGGCCCACTTGCCACATGACACCTCACCACTGGACTCCAGATGCAAGCAGCATCCGGAGTTCGTACATAAAAAGGGCGTGTATTTAGAAGTCTTAGGGGTTATTTAAGTAAATATAATAAAAATTCAGGGCTAAGATACCTAAATTAGTATTGTCTAATGTGTATGCATTTAAATCCCCATAATAAAAAATAATAATAGTAATAATAATTATTATTATTATAATAAAGACTGCAGTAAATTTTAGCTCATATTTGCTGTAACGATTCTATAAATGCCAATTAGGTCTCCCCTTTCAATTTCTCGCCTTCTCACTCCCCCCTCCCTCTCCACCGTTCCAACGAATTCTTCGCTGTTTCCGCCCAACTGCCCGATCAATCCTTCCTACACATTCACGTAATTCTTATTCCCTTTTCTCTCTTCTTTCCGACTCCTTAAACCATTCTTAAAATCCCCTCCGCCGATCACCGGCGAATCATCCAGAAATGATAGCCATCAGTTTCTGCATTTGATTGCCGAGTCCCGATGGGGCAAACGACAGGCCGCTGCCCCATGGCTTCATCCTCTCACGCGCTGCCTAAAAACATCAGGTCGGATACCACCGCAACTTGCCTAAAGGATTCAGCTCGGCCCACCATACGCTTTGCGGAACTCGCCGGTGGGAAGACGGCGGAGTGTGCAGCAATCTGTTGCTGCTGTCCCTTCGGTCTAATCGGCCTTATCATCTTCGCCGTCGTGCGGCTGCCGGCGGGACTCTGCCACCGAGCTCTCCGGAAGCGGATCCTCCTCTGGCGATCTAAGAAGAAAGCGAAACTGCGTAGTTCTAGCTCTAGCTCTGGATGGAACTCCGAGTCCAGTTCCGGATCTGGATCTGATAGCGGAAGCAGAGGATCCTCCGACAAGATTGCATCTGCCACGGATGAAGAGCTTGTTGATTTTACCCGTTTACGCAGCTCCTTCGTCATGGTGGATGGCAATTCGTGGCCGGTGAGGTCACCGTCGGCGGAGCTTATTCAACTTGAGAAGGATGTGTGGTCTAAAATCTGCAGTAGCGGATTCTGGAGAAGCCCATCACAGCGGGAGGAACTCCTAACGGCGCAAGCGACGGAGTTGTAACGGAGCCCCAACTATTTTTTTAAAAAATTTATATATATAACCCCCAATTTTTATGTATTTACTAATCTCACGTCCAAACTTTAATTTTTTTCAGCTTATACATCTTTTCTTATGTATGAAAAATTGAAAAAAGTGTCATAAGTTAGAACGTTTAGGGTGTAAAAATTAAAATTTGCGGTGAGATTTGTAAATGCATAAGAATTGGGTGCCATGTATATAAATTTCAGTTTTTTATTTTGAAGATTTAAATACATAGCCCTCAATTCCTATGTATATACATATACAGGAAAAAATACTGCATCAGGACTCCGTAGGTGCGGAGGTCGATGGTGAGGCGTCACGTTGCAAGTGGGCCGTGCTATCATACACAGCCATTGACCAGTCTATGGGGTGGCGGGGCTCACTTGCCACATGGCGCCCGCCATTTGGCTCCACATGCATGCAGTCGTGATGCAATATTTTTTTCATATCCATCACCTAAACTTTAGATTTTGCATAAATGCCCCCATACCAATGCATGCAAAAGATGTTTTTCATCTTTTAAAATTTAAAATGAAGGTATTGATTTTGGTGGTGCAAATATAAAGAGTAAACTTTAAAGGTTAGATATGTAAATTTATAAGCTTTGGGTGGGATTTATGTAAATACTTATCTTTATCTTCCACGTATATCATTTGACTTGTAACATTTTACTTATTATAAAAGGGAAAAAATAGTGCTGTCAATATATTAATTTTGGAATATTTACATAAATATCACTAAATAATTATGTATTTACATATTTAACATATAAACTTTAATGTTTATATAAGTGCCGTCTCACTTCATTTGTATCATTTTGAAAAGTTCAGCAAAGATTTTGAGATGAGAAAATTTTTTTGATGTAATATTTTATTTGAAACTTATTGCGTGTCCATCTTCGGCTTATGTATTCCTTCTAGAAAAGAGTTTGACTTTAGTTGTTAAATTGAGAATTGGTTTCTCTAAGGGAGGAAAATTGTGTTAGGAAGTGCAATTTGAGTTGATTGTAGGTTGTCAGCTTTTCATCTTGTTAGTTAAGAGTAGTTTTAGGTGGTTTAAAAATGATGGGTGTAGCTCACTGTAGTAAAAGCATTAAAATCGATGGAGAAATCGACGGTCTAAATTTACGTTTGTAAAAATGTTTTATTTTCTAACCGTTTTACAACGATTTATGTGAGTTATTTCCTACGGCATAATAACATGACATACTGTCGCTTATCAACAGTATTTTTTTCCGACGGTTTTTATTATTACTAACGTATTATACGGTCGATTATAAGTTAAAAATAACCGAATGCTTTATGTCGTTGGTTATTTACGAACCTGCCATTTGACGGGGAATTAACCAACGATGTTTTTTAATAAGCATCAGGAAATGTCGTCAGTATTAATGTTAATAACTAGTGGATTTTAAGCCGTTTATATGCCGTCAAAAATAATTCTTTATACTGTCGAAGTCGCAACACTCTCAGTCTTACTCGATCTCGGTCTCTCCCTCATGTCCTAATCCTCCCCTCTCATGTCTCGGCGACTCTAGCGCCCCGGCAACCGTAGCTCTGACGACTCTAGCTCCGGTGTTCCACCACTCTGACGCCCACAAGTATGGTCAGCCGTCCTTTTGCTTTAGTTATTGATGTTCTTACTGGACATTTACTTGATATCCTTCTTGTGGATGAGGCTAGAGAAAGAGTTTAATTAGGGGCTATTTGGTACAGGATTAAATTAGGGCCTATAGATTTTTAAATCTCATTTTTACTCTGTTTTGCCTTAAATCCAGGATTTAGCAAATCCCTTTGGAAACAGGATCTGCGAGATTTAAAGAAATTAAAACTTATGGGATAAATTAAGGTGTTTGGCATAATCTATTTGAGATTTTTGTTTCAATTAAGGTTAAATCTAGTTAAATCCATTCGAGGAGTTTGACATAAATTTATTTGAAATATTTTTTTTCGTGTGCTAAATCCGTTAAATCCAACTAATAAGTTGATTCAGTAAATCTCGATACAATAAACGAAACATCCGAAAATTGGATTTAACTTAACGTCAGATTTATCTAACATATTTTTTGTTCTGGGCTGAATTTTAGTTAAATCTAACTTAAATCCTACTAAAAAGATTATACGAAACATCCATTTAGTTTATGGAGGTCGTCATTGGAGTCTACATTCCTTCGTTTGAGTAGATCTAGAATTGAATACTTGAGATTTAATATTAGTAGTAGCAGCTCTAGTGGCAGAGTTGTAACTTCTGATGATCAAATCATTAAAAAGAGTGGACGTTTTAGATATCTCGGGTCTCTTGTTCAAAATCATGGTGACAAAGATGGGGATATAATTAGTAGATTTCAAGTTGGTTGGTTGAAGTGGAGGAATGTATTTGACCTATTGGGTGATAGTATATAACGTTTAGACATAAAAAAAATATTATAAGATGATGGTGAGATCCTCAATGTTCTATGACGTGAATGTTGACCTTTAAAAGAGAAGCATAAAAGAAATTTAAGCTTTGGGGTTGTTTGGAAGCCGTTTTTATGCAAGATTTATGCAAAACCCTGCTAAACGACAAAAAATGATCGCATAAATCCTTCCATCTGTTTCACCAAACAGCCCCTTTATGTAAAAGTTGAAGTTTAGGTATTGTATAAGTAATACATAAGAATTGTGTGGTTTGTATATAAAAATTATAGTATATATCTTAGAGACGAAATACATAAGAATTGTAGTTTTTGCATAATAAATTATAGTTTCGGTGCTCGATATATTGCTAGATAGTTCTCTGGATTTAAATCATTCAGGATTTAGTAAATCCGAACTTAAAAGATTTACTAAATCCTAATAACTTAAATCTAATAAGAATATATTTGGAGGTGACCAAATGAACTATTCAAAAGTTGCGAGACGAGAATACTTTGATTTATTAGTAGCTTTATTGTTGAAGAGAAAATGTGAAAGAAATATATTCGTGAAAGTGTTGGTGTAGCTATAGTGAAAGACAAGATTAGATATAACTTGTATCAATGTTCACCTCTTATCGATTTTCGACAGTCCTAATAGCATGAATAGGTTGTTATCTGGATTAGAGTGTCGTCTTAGATGGTTTGGTCACTTTAAGCGTCGTTCAAGCCATGTTAGACCAAATTTAGTAGAGTCAATCCATAATATGATTTCGCGCGTTGGTAGATCTGTAAATTTAATGAGAACAACGATAATTGATAAAAAAAATAAATTTTGAATTGAATTTCTTTTATGCTGACCTCCAGTCGGATCGAAATCGAATCGTTTAACATCATCTTGATGTTAAGAATGTCGAAGATTGTTAAATCCATTAAGGTGTTTCTTGTTAATATTGTGTGCAATTGTAGCTACTCCAACCCTATCACGGACATATGTGTCTCTTATTTTGTTTCCAGTTGTAAATCCAATCATAGAACTAAACATTCTCATCCCCGCAGCCCCATAGTGATTAGTTTCACACCTCAAAATATTTTTTTTTAAAAAAAAATTATTTCTCATGATATAAAATTTCTCACTGTTTCCTCCATTATAAAGTCTATTTTCCATTGTCACAATAAAAATTCACTTTGAAATCTAATTTATCAATTTCAAAATAAAAATTCACTTTGAAATCTAACTTTCATTGCTGCTATTCCCATTTTAGCAATTTGAATTAGATTTCGAAGTTAAATTCCATTAGAACAGGAAAATTAGATTTTAAAGTGAATTTCGATTTTGGTAATGGAAAATAGACTTCGTAATGGAGAATGCAGCGACAAATCTTACATTATATGAAATATTTTCTTCTAAGAATATATTTCGAAATATGTAGTTAATCGCATATGGGGTTCGTGGAGCAAGAATGATTAGTTTAATGATTGGCTTTCCACTTAAAAAATAAAATGCGAAAGAAATAAACTCGTGTAATATTTAGTGTAGCAATGGTGACAGACAATATTAGATCCGTAAATCTTCGATAGCCCTAATAGCCTTAGTAGGCTGTTAACATTCTGATTTATAGCTTAACTGTTGTTGGCTCTAAAGAAATTTGATCCAAAATTTATGGTCGAAACTTGTGTCATTTATTTTGATCCACTCCTTCGAGTAAAAATTAAAATCAGTCAATTTTCAAGCGATAATCGTTGTTTCGTATTAAGAAAAAATAATTCTAATGGTTTATTTAGACTTCTGATATCTCATTCTAATATTGTATAAAACTGTTGCTACTCCAACCCGCTCGTGGATATATTTGTTTCGTAGGTTGTTTCCAAATGTAAAGTCAATCATAGAACTAATCATTCTCATCACCGCAACCCCTTACTTGATTAACTGTACACCCCGAAATATGTTCTTAGAATAAATTATTTCATATGATGTAAGAGTTTTCACTGCATCATCCAATACAAGTCTAATTTTCAGTTCCAAAATAAAAAATAATTCGAAATCTATTTGTCAATTCCAAAATGGAAATTCACTTCAAAATCTAATTTTCATTACTGCAATTCTCATTTTAGCAATGCAGATTAGATTCAAAGTGAATTTCTATTTTAGAACATTCAAATTAGATTTTAAAGTGAATTTTCATTTTAAGAATGAAATTAATCTATGTATTGGAGGATATAGTAAAAAATCTTACATCAAATGAAATATTTCCTTCTAAAAATATATTTCAAGATGTGCAGTTAATCGCGTATGTATTTTGCGGAGATCAGAATGCTTAGATTAATGATTGACTTCTACTTGGAAAATTAAATGCGAAAGAAATAAACTTGTGCAAGGTTTGGTGTAACTATGGTGACAGAAAATATTAAATCTAATTGTCCAAAAAAAATACAAGACAAATTATAGATCACCCATTGTTATAACTGCCACTTTATAATATATTGATTGTTTTTTAAGTAAATATGGATATTTTTACATTAAGATCATGGATGTAGAATATAATTTATCCAAATAGAAAATAGATCATCGATGAGTTCTTGAACGCTGTAGAGGCATTCATGGCTGCAGCATCACAACTTCCATCTTACATATCTGAGCGTAGATTTCGATGTTCATGCTCAAAATACAGGACTTGAGCACACTTAATGTCTAACAAAGTAAGATATGATTTATATCGTCATGCTTTTCAGCCTGATTACTGGATTTGGACTTTGTATGGGGAGGTTGACCCTACAGCCTTCAGCTCGGTTCCTTCGATGAGCTATGATCGTTTCACTCAAGTAGATTTGAAGAGATGATCTTTGGTGGGACAATTCTGCATTACCCAAGTCAAATACATGAAGAGATCAAATCAGGAGGCTCAAACTTTCTATGATTTACTGAATGCTGCTCCAAGGCCACTATAGGAGGGATGTACTTCTCATTCTGAGTTATCTGTATACCTGAGAATGCTAAAAATAAAAATAGATTTTAATACTCCTCGAGAGAGCTTAAATCATTTTGCAACTATTTGAAAGAGACTAATCCACAAGAGAATTCAGTTCCATAAGAATTATATTGAATGAAAAAATTGCTCTCCAAGTTAGGGTTGAAATAGAGAAGACTGTTCGTTGTGTGAATAGTTACATGTTATTTTATAAGTCTAGTGCAACAGAGAATCATTATAGATTTTTCACTCCTCCGAGATTTAAACCTCAAAATAAAAAAAAAAGTTAGAAACAACTTCCTTATAAATGTATTTTCTATCTATCGTTTATTCCAGATCTTTAGAGATTATTTACTTTCTCGCGTACTACTCCACATATGACGTAGTAGCATAAGAGCAGGTCAGCAGATAACAATTAAATGAGTCATTCTGAAGATGGAGAAGCATGGAAAAGTTTTGATTGTTTGCATGTTGAGTTTGTTGCGAAACTACGTGACGTGAGATTTGACTTATGCTTGTATGGCTTCTCACCATACATTCAGACCGCGACACTGTACTATTGTTGGCTAGTGATCTTTATGCCATATAATATCCTCCCTCAAGATGTGCATGACAACGCCCTTCTTATTCCTGACCTTGATTATCCTAGGTTCCAATAGTTCTAAAGGTCATATTGATGTATACTTGCAGGTAGTGATAAATGAGTTGGAGATTCTTTGGGAAAGAGTTGTCATGACTTATGATGTTACCATCAAACACAATTTTCTGATGAAAGCATCATTGATGTGGATGATAAGTGATTTTTTAGTGTAAGGAATGTTATCTGGGTGAAGCACTACATGAAAGTTAGTATGTCCATATTGCATGAATTCATCTAAGACATTCACATTTAAGCATGAAAAGAAAAATTTATGGTTTGAGTGTCATCGTATATTTTTAGATTTTGGATATCTCTTCAAGAAGAACAGAATTGCATTCAAAAGAAATTAAATTGACAAATCAACTTCACCTCCAGTAGTACTTAGGGAAGATTTTTTTCAGATTGTCAGTGATATTCTGAAGATTACTGTTTGTCCCAACCGATCTTCTCTTCGTTCATCAAAGTTTGGATTCATAACTAGCCAAAGAATTATATTTTTTGGGATCTACCTTACTGGAAGCATAACATAATCAGGAATAATCTCGATGTGATGCACAAAAAGAAAGTTTTTTTTTATAATATATTGAACAATATGATGGATGTTAAGGAAAAAACTAAAGATGGCATAAATGACAGAATAGATTTGTAGAAGATGGGAGCTGGAGATTCAGGAAACTATTACTGACAACCTTTTGAAGCCCAAAGCAAAATATTTCTTACTTTAGCACAACGTAGATCAATTTCTGAGTGGCTCCAGGCATTGAAATTCCTGAGTAGATATGCTTCAAATTTGAGTTGTTGTATTGATGTAAAGACGAGAAATATATTTGAAATGAAAAGTCACAGTTGTCATATTTTTCTTCATACTTTATTTCCAACCGCATTTAGCTGCTTGTCTAGTGATATTTTAAATCCACTAATTAAGATCAGTGTGTTCTTTAAGCAGATATGTGCAGCTCGTTTGAATGTTGCTGTCATACGATAGTTAGAAGCAAACATTCCAATAATATTATGCAAGCTCGAAAGAATATTCTCACATAGTTTTTTTTTTTACTCCATGGAGCATCTGCCAATACACTTACCACATGAAGCCTTACCAGGAAGACCAATATAGTATCGATGGATGTATCTATTTGAGAGGCACATAGTAACAATTGTTTTTTAATATACTTTCTAAGAACTACTTCATAAATAGTATTGTAAAATAATTACATTATTATTTTTTAAATAAATTGAAGAGAACTGTCAAGAATAAAGCATGACCAGAAGGATCCATATGTGAGGAATATTTACTACGAAAGACCACCAACTTTTTCTCCTATCACTTCGTGCAATAACAGTCTACATCATTGGGTGTGGTGCCTCCCATGACACTTTTTCTTTTTCAGCAGTTTGGTGAAACATCAGGGATATGCACATTATGTTATCTTAGTGATCAGGAACTTCAAGCAGCGTTAATTTATGTTTTTTTTTAATTGCGACTAATTTCAACCCTTTATTGATTAAGAGACTAAATTCTATTAATAGTTCATTCTTCCATGTGAAAATATTATGATGGGCTAATCCATAATTTTTTCATTGTAGTTACTGTTTAATCATAGATTCATTGTATTCAGTTGAGGATGATATCAGAAACCGGGGGAAAGAAAATAATTTCCTCTGATAGTTCACAACACATGTAAGTTAGTGTTTAACAAAATACTGAACATTTAAGATAATTATTATTAGGTATCTATAACGACAAATGAGTTATTTATGAATTACTAGATTCATGATCGTAACAATGGAGTAACAGATCAGGACTTGCTAGATCATGCTTAGGGGCCCATGCGTATTTGTCAAAATTTGGCAAATTTATGATGTGAATGGCTATAAGTTTCATATGAGCTCCTAGTCATAAGGAAAAAAGACTTATAACACTGGCATTTTTGATAAAGCAAATAATAAATTAAATGATGAGGTAGATTGCTATGGGATTCTCGAAAAAGTTGTTGAACTATCTTATCTTGGCTGTATTAGTAGGAGTGTATTTCTGATCAACTGTGATTGGTTCAATCATGATCATAATTGTGGATTAAGGGTTATCCATCCGTATAATATTGTAGAAGTAAAAGTGAACAGATTTTAGCAAGGCAAGCAACTCGGGTATTTTATTTTTTATATACCCATACAATACGAGACAAAGTAAAGTGTGCAATAGTCATAATTGATAAATTGAACCAGCTCATTAGGAAATAGAAATGATAGAGTCATACATTCCACTTGATACTAGAGAAGAAGGGGTAAATTTAGTGTATGTTGACGACAAACACGAAAAAATTTGATATCGATGAGCATGATTCTGATGATAGTTTCGATGAAGTAATTTTAACTATATCATCAAGTGACTCATCATAGGAGGTCAACGAATATGTGCTATTTTCTTTTTAATTTATACTTTCGTGTTTTCAGTTTCAGTAGTTTGTAAAATGCACTTTGCATTTTTCCCTTCTATTTACCGCGTACTCTTATTTTTTCAGTTTCAGTAGTCTGTAGATTGCACGCAATTTTTTGTTGTTCTTTATTTTTGTTGTGTATTATTGTAATTTCATCTTTAGTAATATGTAGATCCACTAATTAAATTTACTTTTCTGCTTGCAGATGACTTCTAGAGGGAGGGGCGGTCTGACCTCCGTCGGGGGACGTGTTGGCTTACAAGAATCTATTAGGCGACAAGGCTGTGGACATGATGGTATGAAGACCAACACACTAACATCAACTTCAGTTCTAGCTACCACAACAACACATCCACCAGTCTTGACCACAACCCCACCACCACCAACAGCCACAACAACACCGCAGCCACCAGATGTGACCATGATACCACCACCGCCACCAGTATGTCCCACGACAACTAGCCACGACCACGACACCACCAGCCATTGGCATCAACTACTATTGATTTATCATCGAGTTAGAACAGCGGGAGCAACTGTCATTAGCTCCAGGCTGTGAGGAACACGTAAGTTTTAATTTAATAATGACATCACTGCCTTAAATTTTCTTAATTTAATAGAGAACCAATCATATGTTATTTTAAGATTTATTCACCACATAAGTGTCATCCATTCTATCAAAGATATATTATGGAGAAAGTACGAACACCCATACTTATCCTAGAGGGAGATCTCAGACAGCTTGAGATATGTGGTTTTGGGAGTTTAAGGTAAACCCTGAACATAGTAATTATAATTATGTATTTATTTTTATGAATCTAACACTTTCTTATTTAATTTACAGAAACAATAGTCTCAAAACTTAGTATGTTTTGATTTCTAGAGACATTTTGGTTAGTATTTCATGTGTCTTATGCTTGAATCATAATGAGGCTTATAATAATCTTTTCTTGGAATATGATTTTTCCCATACTTTAAGAAAGAGGTGTTTTCATTATGAGAGCCAGTATGCTACATATTCCTTCTCTAGTGGCTCTTAATCCTCTAATATTATCAAAAAAGAATTTATTTGTTGAATTTTCATGTTAATGCCTATGTTATTTAGAGGGAAAGGAATGAAAAAATTCTTAAGAATTTCATTACTTCTTTAGAAATTCTAGTACCTAATATACATGGGGTGATTAAGTGAAAAGTACAAGATGAAATTCAAAGTTAATATTTCTTTTTATATTAGAGTTTTATAAAATATAAGATTCTTTATCTATTTTGGTTTTTGTGAAGTACTTTTTTTTTGCGATTACATGATTTTTCATCTTGTTCTTTTATTTTTTTGATATGGGTGTGATGATTATTGGGTTTTAGTTTTCCAAAATGTCGGATACTTCATATGTTTTTCTAGCTGAGTTGGGTTATGGGTTAGTGATTTCTTTGTATTGAATTGCAACCATGAGTTGGGTTGTGGGCAAATTGATGTTTTATTATTTTCTTATACCTCTATTAATATGGATGGATTTCATTTGTCTAATATGCATTTTAACCTTTTTAGTACTTTCAATAACCATTTGATCTTTTCTACGAATGCTCTGATTCCTTTCTGACATAGCTGGTTGGGTTTCAGAGCACTTTTCCTACTATTCCTATAGGCGGCTTTTGTTTTAGTGGAGTATTTGTTCTTTTCCAAGTTTCTAATATGTTTCTTTCTTTTTTTTTATTCTTTTTTTAATCCATTCAGAATTTTCTCTCCTTCTAAGTTTGAGTTTGATGAAGTTATGATAAACTTCTTTCTATAATTAAAATTCAACCATACTTGAAATATTTATGAAATTCTGATTTAGTATATTTATAGCTCATAAAAGAAATTTTATTGTTTTTTGCAAGAGATTTTGAGCACAAGGATTTTTTCTTTTTCTATTCTTAATCCCTCCATTATGTCATTGATGCTGCATTGGTTATTTCATTTTTTTTTTTTGGATCTTCTCCAATTTTGATGTTTTAGTAGATTGAGATCTTTTACTCTCACTTTGCTGGTCTTCATTTGTTAATTATCTTTTTCTTGCTTTATTATTTGTTATCTGCTTCTCTTCTTTTAAGTTTTGCATATGGCTATTATGATGGTTATTATGAAGGATGTTGGTGGTTGTTCTAGTGAACATTATCTTTGCTTGATCGATTGGAATCAAAAAACTTTTTCTTGGCATAAACTTTTGTTATCTTCATCTTTGGGAGATGTGTTGATAATTGTTTCAGTGACTTCTTTAAGGCCTGAGATCATGATTATTTTGAAAGCTATGGTTGTTGTTTGGTTTCTTTTTGGTTTGTGGACAAATATCTTTATTTTTGGTCTACTTCTTATTTTAGTTCTAAGTGAACTTTTATTTTTGTTAAGTTTATTTTGGGGTTCTTTATAAGTTTTCTTATTGTTATAGGTTTTTTGTGTGAGTCATATGTGTTCTATGTCTTATACTGTATTTTTGGTTGTATAAAACTAGTTGTGGCCCTCACTTTTCCGAAAATAAAATGATATTAATCATTCATCTAGCTATGTACTTCCCTGCTTGTCGCATGTTGGTATTGTCAGTGTATTAATATTGTATTACCAAAATTTTAAGTGGGCTTGTTTGTCTAATTTCAATTAATATTTTTTTCTAAATAATTATTGTATTTATAATTTTTTTTATGTAATCATTGGTTTTTAAAGCAAGCAATCATTTCTTGTTAATCAATATTATAGTCGTCACTCATTAACAAATCAGGTTGAAAAAAAAATAGCTTATCACCATCAAAATCTCTAAATAATAGTAAGAAAGTTGTTCCCCAAATAGAGATGTGATGACGGCCTCAAACGCAAAGGAGGCAAAAATGTGATAAATTCATGACAAGTTTGATCAATGTTAAATGCAAAATTTTCTCCTCCAATGTTACAATCTTACTGACAATAATAAATAAAAGTATAATAAAATATTATGGAGAAAGAAAGCTTAAAATAAGTTCTATGAATTTATCAGATTGGCATAAACTATAGATATGTTGATAAGATTTCATATCCTAAGCCCATTCTTTGACCTCTTTTTTAGAAATTTAGGTTGACTTTTAGCACAGTAGATACCACTATACTTGAGAAAATATAAACAAAATAAAAGAAGGCATAGGTCATATAAGATACATATACTACAAACATTGTAATGAAATTACTAATAACATCATGTAGCTAATAGTTTAATTCAAATAACGTTGAACTAACCTCAAAAATCGTAACAAAACTCATATAATCATAGACTCATCAATTAATATAACAACATGAATATATGAAAATCTATATAAATTCTAACTAAATTATCAAACAAATCTTACAATATACAATAAATGTTTGAGTAACATATAACCAACTAAAATAAATGGCTTCAGCAGCAATTTTGAAGGACTTTTGAGGCTCCTTTAACCACTGAAAAAAAGGTTATAGTGACCACTGCAAAGCCACTGATTGCAATGCATTTTAGGTCGTGCATTTACATGCATACCACCCAATTTCTATGTATTTACATATATAACACCTAAACTTTTTTTTTAACATTCTTACCACTCAAATCATATCATATAAAAATATCAGTATTTTAATTTTTAAAATGTGAAATGCACATTTTTCATGTATAGCTATAAGTTTCTGTCTATGTAAACATTAATGGTCGAGATTGAGATATATGTAAATACATAGGAATTTTCCAATTTAATGATATGAAATAATATAGGATCTATTAAAATCTTTTTGTCATAGAATGAAGAGTTTGAAATGTAAATGTACAAATGAAGTTTATTGGAGGGGTAATCCATTCAATTTTACGTACAAACAAAAAAAAAATTATTGTAAATAAAGTTAACTGCAAGTCTTCATTCCAATCTATATAAAAAGAAAAAAAATCTAACTTTATTTTTTATATAATCTGATTTAAAAGAAAATGATAGAATCAAGCTACAGACATAATTTTAAATGAAAAAGGAAGATTTACATAGATACCACTAAATTAGTATGTATTCACCTATCTAAGACCTAAACTTTAATTTTTAACATGCTCGTCACTTTATGTTTGCATAAAAAGTTGTAATTTACTTCGAAAATTAGATTGGTGATATTAATTATATGATATAAAAGATGTGAGTGGTGTACACTAAAAGAGTGAAGTTTAGGTGCAAGATAAGTAAATACATACAAATTGGGTGGTATTATGTAGTTGACTCATCCCCCGTCCCCCTCCCCCTCCCCCTCCCCATCCCCATCCCGGAAAATTATTCTATCAGTACATCAGTGCAAATTTTGCATCCGGAGTCAGGTGAGCACTTGTCATGTGGTAAGTGAGTCCCACCCCTCTAAAAAACCTACCCAACCAGTATATTGCAGTGGGCCCTCCCCTCATTGGACTCCGCACACAAATTTACATCCAGTCTTATGATGGAATAACCGCTTCACCTCTCCCCTCCCCGAACCGCTCCAAAATAAGAATAAATATAAAATCATATACAAACAAAATAACTAAATTGGCAATGACGAGAAACTTCAAATCCCTTGAAATGAACGTCTTTTTAATGGCTTACAACAACTGGATTAAATTGATTTAGAGAAGAGCGGGTGATGCAACCAACAAATGATGTTGGCGGTGAAGCTATCTTTGAAAAAGGAGCGATGCATTTGACCAAAGATTAGGCATCGAGCTTTAGAAAAAATGAATAATGCAGTTAGTTTTTAAGAGCTAGAGATGACATTTAAAGTTCATAATTAGTTCAAAGGAATGTACTTGACTAACATTGAGTGAAGGAGAATTTCATATCCATGCAAGAGGAGACTTCATGTTGATAAAGAATGCAATACTTATTAAGAGTGTATGTTAACTCCAAGGCTTGTATGTTTTTTTTCTTTCTTTTTTTTTTACGGGTGCGGATGGGGTGTTGAGTACTGGTAGAGTAATCTTAGATAAATCCATGAATGATTTTAATTCAATTTGGCTAATGTATAAAAAGTAAATAATGTTGGCTAACCATGTAAAATCCTCTTGGATTAGAGCAAAAATGTATGATAACCAAATTAGGGTTTACCTATGTGGAAGGTCTAAGGGCTTCAAACTCTCTAGATATGCTTTAAAATTATTTGAAGATGTGATTTGAACTTTAGCGTGATATTCTAAGGGTATTGAGTTGAATGAATGAAGCCAAAACTTTGACTAGTGCCTTCAAATTTAGTTCAGGGTGAGAAGGATGAATTTAAAGATGTTGAATCCTAAATTGTCATGTAGATCACACCCAAAGAATAGAGTGTTAGTCAAATGCAAGAAGAATGGTGGAAGATTTAAATACTCTCCATTTTTTTGTGAGAGTTCTATTCCCCAATCCCTTTTCTTGAAAATGATCCTCCTGTTTATAATTCATATGTAGGATCTCATAAATTATATAGTTGTCCTCATTTAAAAAGATCATGTTACCCAAATTAATGAACCGTTATATTTACGTATTTGTAACTGAATAACATTTATTTTGACTTTGTAACCGCTGTTGGCGCCGTCCTATTTCTCCAACTGCCTTAAACATTGCTTTACATTCGTAACTACCCAATTTGGTTACTGTCTCACTTTTTAATGTTTACAAAAATAGCAACGGCACCAAAAACTTGATCCCGCTTAATATATATTTAATTTTATGATGGAATGTATAATATGGATTCTACGCAAGTATACGTATCGTATCAAATAATACAGGGCTCTAGTGGAGTCCTGGTTATCAATCCCACAGGGAAGTTTTAAAAGATTTGTAACAGCTAAATTTAAAGGATTTACTTACTAATATAGTATACGGAATTTAGAATACTTAACTAAAGTGATCTAAAGTATACTAATGCTTTAAATAAAGTTGATTTAAAGATTTCAAAAAAAGTATCCTTCCACTTGTTTTTAGAAACTTAAGTGAATGATGAATTCAAATAGATTTTTTTATTGTATTGTGACAAATAGGAGCATTCCTATTCTTTACCCTTTGGTCAGGGTGCAAAGAACATTGACTAGTCACTATGCTTGATTGCGAATCTGCAATGGCTGAGTTGGGAGGATCTTGTTGCCACTTCGAGCTCCCACGTTCCCTCACATCGAGGACTAACATCTACACTTCGGCTCTTAAACAATAGGACCAAATTGAATATTTTAGTCGTCACACTAAAATGTCTAATTCTACGTCGATAAATAATATTTCCTATTTATTTGCACCCTCCTTCAAGGCTTTTGACTTCCCGAATATTGGATGTAATCTTTACTATAGTTGATAATTCAACATATTTTAACAATTCGATTGGCAGGATTGAAAGTAAATTAAGTTTTAAGTAAAAGATTATCACGATTTATTTTAATATATTAGGCACTTCTATTTAATTTCATCAATTCACATAATTTCGTAAACGAGGAGAAAAGTAGAAAACTACTCAGAATGCATGGGAATTAAATAAAACATGGATTTCATTTAAAGTTAACAACAATAAACAAAGATATTTATCTCAATTTCCTCCCCAAGCAGACTCCTTGAAGTTCCTTTGACTTTTTCTTCTAGTATATCACACTTCTTAACTCACTACTTACACTTACTCACACTAAACTTCAACTTAGAATCAAAAGCACACTAATAGAATACTCTAAGACTCCTAAAATAGACACACTACATACTAAAATTCGTCCTCTATTTATAGAGGTAGACAAAGGTCCAAGGGGTACTTAAGCACCTCTTCAAAAAGTATTCAGGTTCAATGTATCTGGCATTTTGAACGGTCTCGCCGTCGGCGAGAAACGACCTCGCCATCAGCGGGGCTTCTAGAAGGTCTTCAAACCGCGCGATCTCTCTGTCGGCGGGCTCGGGCTCGCTGTCGGCGAGGTAGTTGCAAACCTTTAAGAAATTCTCTTTATAATCTCGCCGTCGGCGGGCTCGATTTCGCCGTTTGCGACTTAGTTCATTTTGCATGTATTTCTTTCTTTTTGATCCAAATTTGCTCTATTTTATGCTTTTTTTTCTTCCATCACTTATAAATCTTCGTTCCTGCAATAAAATAAAGAAAATACCTTTCTTTAAAGTGCAATTTCATAAAAAATAGGTATGAATTTCTTAACATATTTTTCTGTGATCAGTTACATAGAATTTATTCGGTCGGCCATGATTCATTCGGTTGACTAAACATTCTTCAATCGTTTTATTAATCTTCGATCACCCATTCCAAAGAAATCGAATGTGAAGACAAGTAGCCTACCTTGGATAACAGTATTTCATCGAGTAGAGAGTGGATCACCATAATTCGACAAGCAGCTTACCTTCAACCTATATGTCTGTATTGAAGAACTTCATTCTGGGCGACTGCTAATTTTTATGATGGTAGTTTATAGGAGGTAGAAATTGATGTAGTTGTGATGTATTTGTTGGGTCGTTCTTTCTCTTTATTCATTCGGCTGTTGAAACTGACTGATTAAATGACGATTGCACATAAATATTCTTTGTCTTTCTGATCATTTCTCTTAAAAATTTATGCAGATGCATTCCCGATGTGCATAATTAGTTCTTTGATTCACTTTATTTTCGGAAAGTGAAAACTTCTATAAGAATAATAGAATTAAATAACATGAATATTCATATAATTAGTGATAAATATCATTACAAATTATACTCCCTTGATTCTTGTGCCCTTTTTTCCTATAAATAGGGCGCTAAGTATGTTTTTCTCTTTTCCCATTTCTCGCAACTTCTTCTCACGATTTGGCCATCTAGGCAAACTAATATGTCAGGTATTAAAAAACTAGTAAGAGAGGAAGCCTTAAGGAAGGCCTTCGGATTTCCTGCTTCTAGAACTTGCCCCTCCAGGAATGAGATAAAAGGAAAACTCGATAGTTTTCACCCATTCCCTAAGAAAAACGTGGACGAAGAGGCATGACTGATTGAGAAAAGAAAGTTAGATGAGAAGAAAATGGTTAGCAGCAAAAGACCGTCTGAATTGATGAAAACAGTTAAAGAAACGACTATGAAAATGCCACGTGTGGAAGTGCCTCGTGAATCGTCTGATTTAGCACCTCTTCCGATAAGGAGTCGGAAGTGTGGAAAGGTATTGGACCCTACACCACTTTGTCAACGTTCGGCCCAACTACTGTCTCAAGAAGGAGAAACTTTGGAGACGGTTATGCAAGTTTTGCCTCTGAAATTTTGTTTTTTTTACCCTTCAACTCTAAAGAATACTCAAGTTGATGCTACTTTTAAGGTCGGCGATCCGCTCCGTCGTTTAGTCGTTGAGCCTATTTGAATTGATGTTTAACCAGTAGAAGTTCCTCCTCTGTCATGACCAAAAGGGATCTTTATGGTGGTTCGCCTCCTCTTGTTGTGGAGAGCTTTCGTACATCAGAATTAGACCAAATGATTAGTAACTATATATATATTTTTTTTCATTCGACCATCCTGTTTACCTTTGTAACAACAACTTAATTATATGCAGAGGAAACTATGGATATCATGGACTCCCAATTCACAAAATCTTCACAACAAATAGAGCCAATGGAGCATGTTAGACCTTCTGTCCCAATTTGTAGATGAAATAGTATCCTCCAAGGTGCTTCTTTCAGTCCTAAGACCTCCTCCTCCAGCTAACCTCAAGCTGGAGACCGATGGTTATGGGGAGTCTCTGATGCGTCCCCGACGTGTGCTATTTTTCTGCGTGTTTTTATGTTTGTATGTATGTGCTATATATATTTTTTTTTCATTCGACCATCCTGTTTACCTTTGTAACAACAACTTAATTATATGCAGAGGAAACTATGGATATCATGGACTCCCAATTCACAAAATCTTCACAACAAATAGAGCCAATGGAGCATGTTAGACCTTCTGTCCCAATTTGTAGATGAAAGAGTATCCTCCAAGGTGCTTCTTTCAGTCCTAAGACCTCCTCCTCCAGCTAACCTCAAGCTGGAGACCGATGGTTATGGGGAGTCTCTGATGCGTCCCCGACGTGTGCTATTTTTTGCGTGTTTTTATGTTTGTATGTATGTGCACACACTAGAGGTTCTACGCAAGTAAACGTATCATTCAAGTAATAGAGGGCTCTAATGGAGTCCCATTTATCGATCCCACAGGGAAGCGAGGTAAGAGGTCCTTAGTCAAATTCCAGTATACTACTATTAGACTTTAGTTTGGAAGGTCAATATAAGTGGTTTTTCAAACAAATACTCCTATAGGTAAGTCTTATGTTTAAAATAACTAATAACTACTCCTAAAAGAAAATATAAATTCTAAAGATAACCCTTTCTGGATAAATTAGTTTGGTGAATTTTGAGATAATAAAATATACTATTCATATATAGTGAATTTAATAATGTAAATGAATGAGATGCATTAAATATTATATATGCCAAATATGAGCAATCTTATTCTTTACCCTCTTCCGAGTGCATAAAGAACATTGGCTAATTTTAGGTTTAGTCCCTAAATCTGTGGTTAGGCTGGGAGGATACTTGCTCTCACTCTAGAGCTCCCACTTCCCTTTACCTGAAGGCTAACTCTCGCTTTAGTTTCTAAACACTAGGACTGAATTGAGGATTTTAGTCTCCCACCCTAAAATCTCCAATTCTATGTCCATCAAAGTATATTTCCCTATTTATTTACTCTCAACCCCCATGAACATCACCATCCACGGAATTTGAGTGTGGTTCCATTTTGTTAAGAATTACACCGCCCTCTCATGTCTAAATGCAATTACAATGAATTTTAAAACTACAACGACCTCTTTTTGTAATGTAATTGAAGCGCAAGTAAAAACTATCACATTTATAATTAAAAGTTCTTTTAGCAAGCATAACAATATCCTAAACTTGAATACTACTCATTGCAACAGAAAAGTAGAATGAAAACAATGGAATAATCTTCTTATGCCACTATTTCCAAAAAGAGTAAGAGAAAGACATCACAAAGCACGAAGAAAACACAACGAAAAACTTCATGTCATCCAAGAAAATCCACAAAATAAATGTTTACAAAATCATAAGATAATAAAGAACACAATACTTAGTTTTTTACTTTTAAAAGACAGTTCAAAATCTCACCCACAATGTCTCCCACTGATCCATGCAATGCTAGTACAAACCCTTATAGATTCTCTCAAACTCTCCTCACCAATCTCTCTAGAAATGTAGAAATCTACATTTTTACTCATATTCTAAGATCTCTAAATATTTTTCACATTTTTCTTAACATATACACTCTTTTTTGGCTTCAAATTCACTTCAAAATAGTGTAGGGACGAATTTCCCAAAAGGTGGTTCAAGAAACCTTCCAAAAAGCATCCAGGTTCAATGTATATGGACAAGAACCACTCCTGGCACCGTCGGCGCCGTTTTTGGGCGCTTTCGGTGCCCAAAATCTGTGCTCTCAGGTTTATGGCGCCGTCGGCGCCCATTCTGTGCAGCTTCATTATTTTGCTCCGTTTGTGTCTGTTTTAGCTCTGTTTCACCCCGTTTCAGTTGCTTTGCAAAATAAACATAAAAATAACATTTCTTTAAAGTGTAATCTCATTCAAAAATATGCAAGAAGTGTAAAATAGATTAAGCATAGAAAGACTTATCAAAATATGTCAGGCTAGAATTTACTTTCTTGCTCGTTTTTTCTTCAAATTGCACCGTTTTTGCTGCTTTTTCTCCAATGGTCCATTTCTTTTACCTAAAACCAAAAACATACAAAATAATTTTCTTTAAAGTGCGATATCATTAAAATAAAGCATAAAATGTATATGTAAAATCAAGCATTTTTTAGGTGTGTCAAGTCTCCCAAACTTAACTGTTACTTGTCCTCAATTAGCACTATAACTTTAAAAACAAAATATTTTGACTTGTGGTTGTGGGTTTTAGTAGTGTTCCTTATAATTTCATCTCATAAACATTATAGTGCAACTTAAGAAAAATTCTAACAAATCAATCTAGGTAAGAATATATCATATTCAACTTAGAAATCATAATTTTCTATTTACTTCAAAAGTTGTTGAAACTTATAAAACTAATGATTCAAAGAAAGTATAAAAATAAAATTTGAGCACCTTATCTATACCAATTTGATCAATACTTTTTGAAATAAGAATAAGCTTCAGATTGTTTTTAAGTTATTTTATTTAAAAAGATTCAAGTGAAACTAATTTTTTATTAGACTTCTCCTCATATTTCTTTTCACTTTTCTTTTTCTTTTCTTTTTTTTTCTTTTCTTTCTTTCAGGTTCATTTTCAATCCCTTTTTTTCTCTTTTTTTATGTGAGGATTACTATATCTGGATAGGCCTTAAATAATTTTGAATTTCACTATCCTCTTTCTAAAGCCCAAAACTCAAAACTTTCCCTCTTTTGAAAAGTGTAAGTATTAGTTTGAAAAAGTTTCTATAAAGGCTCAATTCTCATTAAGTATAAATATAAGAATTTTAGCTACCATAAACAGTAAAATTATTTTCCCAATGTTTCCTACAAATTACCTTAACTCTAGAATGGTTTCTTCACATAATTTCAAATAAGTTATTTTTCTAACATTCTTAAAATCAAAATTATAGTAACTAAAGATAACACCACATACCACAAGTCATTTTAAAAATGATATTAATTTAAATATGGGCTACTAAGGACAAATAAAGTTTGGTTTTGTTTTTGTTTTTAAATTTTCTTCTCCCTAAACTTGAATTTTAAAATATTTTGTAATTAATTACATAAAATGTAGCAGGAAGAAAAAGTAAAAGCTGAATCTATTAACTACTACAACATCCTATCAAATTTATACACATGCATAATCAAGATAGAATGACTGCAATAAAACATGCTTGCAATAATATTACATTAAAAGGTAGTATATTCACTTTAAAATTTTATTTTTCTTCCTACCCCCAAACATATATAGCAATTAGTACAGAAAATATAATCAGGAAGAAAAATAGTTCAGAAATTATATCCGCCACACATGCCTATCAGAAACATCTACAATTATTAATCAGGATAGAAATCATGTAGCAAAAAGTAAATATAAACTAATCATGCCAGAATTAAATAAAAATCTAACTAGCATAGCACATATCAGCATGGGAATATAAAAATGCTCTTCAAGTCGTATATAAAATTGTAACACACAAACAAACATACATAAAAATGAAGTCAATTCTTCCATTAACTCATCACATCTCACTAACTTACTTCCAAATTCTAACAGAATCACTACACTAATAAATTAGGTACATTCTAAATGATTTTATAGATTATAATCCCAAAGATATGATTATCTCTGATATATTGACTCCTAGGCACCAATCTCAGGCATCATATAATCCCCTTAACTAAGAACCTCTAACAGTTATAAAGATAGTGTAAGATCATCCTCATGTTACTCATCAAATAGGTTCGTGACTCCTATTAAATGAAAATAAAGTTAGAGAAATGAAGTAACAAAATTAAGATGGATATGTCATTGTTCAAATTCATGATATCTCTTGTAAAACTTAAGTCCGGGTGAGACGCAAGTCGTAGTGGACTTGCCAATCCAACTACTACAAGAGAACATACAAGTCTAACCATAATAAGAAGTTAAGGAATCACCTCCCTCATGACACAGACAAAGATTAAATCAAATCACTAACAATCCAAACATCACCAATCATTAATCAAACTAAGGTAAACACAATACAACAGTAACAATCATGACTCTTAGGCATACTAAATCAAAGCACACTAATAATTATAGGTTGTCTCCCATAAATCGCTTGGTTTATCATGGCCAGCCCGATAAATAATTCCTCCTAAATCAAAATTCCAATTAAGTAATCCTCGATCAATCGCCCAATCATTTTTAGATCTAGAGATTCCTACAAAATCCTTAAATTGTAATTTTTCATTCTACTCTTCCTTTTCAGATTAATTCATATCATTGTTCCTCATATTTCTTTCTAGATCCAATATTCTTCTATTGATTTTTTGAATTTGCATATTAATATCATCCTTGAAATTTATAAGAAATGGATCTCTATAAGATACTTCAAGATCTCTCAAATTTTGAAACGGATTCTCTACATAATTCAGATTATGGATCGAATTCTTCTATGTTACTCTTCTGTTTCAAGTTATCTTCTAATTTTTTTCCCTTGGTACTGAGTAAATGATGGAGGTGGTCTTTCTATTTCTATCTTAGTTGAGGAAATAGGCTTTTATATTTCCTTATGAATTTCTTCCAATGGTCTTTCAATCTCCTTATCCTCATCTCTCAACTCAAAGTTCTTTTGAAATATATCCTCAAATTCTCTTCCAAGTCTTAGTTCAATAATTTTACCTTGTTCATCATTCAATTCAGGTTTTACTTGTGATTGAGTCGAATCTGAAGATAAAAAGACTGGTGGTGTAGATCAATTCCCTAAATAGGTATGCTTTAAAATTGTATGGAGTACATCCATCTTAAGTTCATGAGTTTTTTCAACAGATGGAATTAAAATTTCACTATTTTTGGTAGCGTCCATCATTTCACACCTCTCCTGAATATACAAACAATATTCTTTAGAAAAAGTTTTCAACTCATCATGAAAGATTATTTCGATCTCATCTATTAAATTACTTCAAAATTTTTTTGGAAATGGTCTTTACTTAGATTATCAATTTCATCCATCCAAAATCAATCATCATCTTTTCTCTCAGCTGAATATTTCATATTCTTTAACACATCAAAAGTGACTTCGTGGTCATTAATATTCATAATCAACTATTCTTTTTGCACATCTATCATAGCATGTCTAGTAACAAGGAAAGATCTCCCCAAAATATTTGGAATTTCTTTATCTTCCTCCATATCTAATATAATAAAGTCCATAGGAAATATAAATTTATCCACTTTAACAAGTACATCTCCTATAAACCCTTTTGGATAAATGATAGATCGATCAACTAACTGAAGGGAGAAATATCGGCTAAACTTAACCTTCTAAATATAAATAGAAGCATCACATTAATGCTCGCTCCTAAATCACATAAAGCTTTTCCACATATTCTTTCTCTAATTGCACAAGGAATTGTAGAGCTACAAGGATCTTTAAGTTTCCGAGGAAACTTTTTCTGAAGTATATCACTACACTCCTCACTTAGTGCAATTGTCTCGTAATCCCCAAAATTTTTTTTCTTGTTTAATATCTCTTTCATAAACTTTGCATAAATTTGCATCTGTTCTAAAGCTTCTACGAAAGGAATATTTATCTTTAAGTACTTTCATGAACTTTAAAAATTGTTTATCCAACTTATGATGTCTAAGTCTTTGAGAAAATGGAGGTGGTGGTCTTTCCAAATTAATTTTTGTTGGAGATATTAATTTTTCTAAATCCTTAGAAACATGCTCTTTAGGACTTTTTGTTTCCTTTGTTTTTCTCACAACTTCTTTCTCTTTTCTAACCACATCCTCTATCTCTCTTCTGCTTCTTAATTAGATAGCTTCTACTTTTTCATTATTGTTCTTTTTAGGTTTGATCTCAGTGTTGCTAGGAAGTGTTCTTGGGGTCTATTGCTAAGTGAATTAACAATTTGTCCCAGTTGATTCTCTATGTTTCTAATCACAGCATTTTGACTTTACAACTAGTTTCCCATTTGCAATACCATTCTTCTATAGACATATTCTTATCCTCAAATTGTTGAACATTGTTAGAGTCCAGTGGATATGAAGATCTATAGCTTGTGTTCCCCTGATAATTCCAACTTCCATTAGGATTTGCATGATTATTTTCTCATTGTTGGTTTCCACCCCCAGTAGTATGATTCCAGTTAAAATTAGCATGGTTCTTCCAACCTGGGTAGTAAAAATTAGAATACAGGTTGTTTATGGTATTTAAAGTCTCAAATAATAATTTGGAATCAATCATATGCCCTAATGAACTTTCCTTACTTACAAGAGTAAATTGAGACTGGTTCATTCCAAATTGGTCCAACTTTCTTAATATTGCAGCAACCTGAGATGCAAGAATTGCAATCTCATCTTTATCATGAACACTAGCTACATTTTTAGGATTTACCTTTGCAGAGGGCCATTGAAATTCATTTGTAGCCATTTCTTCTATTAATGCATACGCTTCATCAAATGGTTTTGACATTAATGAACCACCAGCAACAACATCAATATTGGACCTAAGGGATCCTATAACCAATTATAAAAAGTTTGAATGATTAACCAATCTGGCAGAATATGATGTGGACACTTTCTTAGAGGTTTCTTAAATATTTCCCAAGCTTCGTATATTGGTTCCTCTTTATACTGACAAAATGAGATAATATCGTTTCTAAGTCTAGTAGTCCTTGAAGGTGGAAAATACTTAGCTAGGAATTTCTGAGTTAACTTCTCCCAATTTTTAATAGAACCAAGTGCTAATGAGTATAACCGCATTTTAGCCTTATCCCTCAGTGAGAAAGGAAAAAGCCTTAGCCTAACAACATCGTCTGACATGCCGTTATAACAAAATGTAGCACAAAGTTCTAGAAAACTAGATAAGTGTAAATATAGATCCTCCGAAGGAGTTCCCCCAAACTGGTTGTTCTGCACCAGTTGAATAATCGCTGGATTTAGTTCAAACGAGTCAGCTTATACGATAAGGTTTTGTATACTTGAGTGAATTTCATTTGTCGTAGGATTTACATAATCCTCAATGATTTACGATGATTTTTCAAGTTATTATTTTGAATGTTTTCCATTTTCATTTCTAGTTTTTCAAGTCCTTCCTGTTTTTTGATTTTTTTTCCCATTTTTTTAACTCGGTACCATAAGGCACAAGTCCTGCATATCCTTTATTTGCATACGTAACACAACAGACAATACATTAATAATAAAACAAATAAAATAAAAAAATTAATTCAACACAAAAAAATATTTTGACAAACACCTTATTTTCACACAAACAGTTTTTTCACAACACTTTTTCATACAAAAAAACACTTTCACACAAAAACAAATTTACGACTCTAAAGTTTTCCAATTCTAAGCCTAATTATTTCAACTAAAATTCTCCTAAAATTATTACCAATGCTTCCCCGGCAATGGCGCCAAAAACTTGATGCGCCCCTGGTGTGTTCTGTTTTTCTGCGTGTTTTTATGTTTGTATGTATGTGTACACACTAGAGGTTCTATGCAAGTATACGTATTGTTCAAGTAATACATGACTCTAATAGAGTTCTGTTTATCGATCTCACAAGGAAGTGAGGTAAGAGGTCCTAAGTCAAATTCTAGTATACTACTATTAGACTTTAGTTTGGAACGTTAATATAAGTGGTTTTTCAAACAAATACTTCTATAGGTAAGTCTTATGTTTAAAATAACTAATAACTACTCCTAAAAGAAAATATAAATTCTAAAAATAACCCTTTCTGGATAAATTAGTTTGGTGATTTTTGAGATAATAAAATCTACTATTCATATATAGTGAATTCGATAATGTAAAGGAATGAGATGCATTAAATATTATATGTGCCAAATAGGAGCAATCTTATTCTTTACCCTCTTCTGAGTGCATAAAGAACATTGTATAATCCAAGATTTAGTACCTAAATATGTGGTTAGGCTGGGAGGATATCGGCTCTCACTCCAGAGCTCCCACTTCCCTTCACCTGAAGGCTAACTCTCACTTTAGTTTCCAAACACTAGGACCAAATTGGGGATTTTAATCTATCACCCTAAAATCTCCAATTCTATGCCCATCAAAGTATATTTCCCTATTTATTTGCACTCAACCCCCATGAACTTCACCATCCATGGAATTTGAATGTGGTTCCACTTTGTTGAGAATTACACCATCATCTCAGGTCTTAATGAAATTACAACGAATTTTAACACTACAATGAGCTATTTTTGTAAAGTAAATGAAGCGCAAGTAAAAATCATCACGTTTATAATTAAAAATTCTTTCTAGCATGCATCCCAATATCCTAAACATGAATCCTACTCATTATAACATAAAAGTAGAATGAAAATAATGGAATATTCTTCTTATGCCACTATTTCCAAACAAGAAGAAAGAGTAAGAGAAAGACATCACAAAGCATGAAGAAAACAAAATGAAAAACTTCACTTCATCCAACAAATCAACAAAATAAGTATTTAAAAAATCATAAGATAATGAAAAACACAATACTTAGCTTATTCCCTTTGAAAGACAGATGAAAATCTCTCCCACAAAGTCTTCTGCTGATCCATGCAATGCTAGTACAAACCCTTGCAGATTCTCTCAAAATCCCCTCACTAATCTCTCGAGAAAGGTAGAAATCTACATTTCTACTCCTATTCTAAGATCACTAAACATTCTCCATGTTTTTCCTAACATCTACACTCTTTTTTGGCTTCAAATTCACTTTAAAATAGTGTAGGGATTTCCCAAGAGGTGCTTCAAGAAACCTTCCAAAAAGCATCTAGGTTCAATGTATTTGGAAAATAACCACTCCTAGCACCGTCGGCGCCATTTTTGGGCGCTGTCAGCACCCAAAATTTGTGCTCTCGGGTTTCTGGTAGGGTCCGTTTTAGCTTTATTTCGCTCCATTTTAATTGCGTTGCATTTCTAACAGATAGACCTACAAAATAAGCATAAAAAACAACATTTCTTTAAAGTTTAATCTCATTCAAAAATATACAAGAAGTGTAAAAGAGATTAAGCAGAGAAAGACTTATCGAAATGTGTCAGGCCAGAATTTGCTTTCTTGCTCGTTTTTGCTCCAAATTGCACCATTTTTGCTTCTTTTTTCTCCAAGAGTCCATTTCTTGTACCTATAACCAAAAACATACAAAATACATTCATTTAAGGTGCAATATCATTAAAATAAATCATAAAATGTATATGTAAAATCAAGCATTTTTTAGGCGTGTCAGTCTCATGGGCCATTAGTTCATTGTATGGATGAGACTATGGATTCATTTGCTCGGACTACTGATATTCAGTGCGAAGCTACTGTCTCGGACCTATGAGAGGAGTCTTCAGTCGTGTATGCTAATATGGAGGCTCTTTTGGGCCCAAGTTGCTAATGTGGAAGCTCTTTGGGCCAAGGTTGCAGGAGACACTCTAGGCCTAGATTCCTGATGTAGGCCAAGGTGACGACCCTAAGAGGTGAAGTGGCCAAATTTCGGGTTGCCTATTTGATTTCTCATGTTTTTCAAAGAAGAGAAAATAGAGAAATACAACTTTGATGGGCGTACGTTGTACATGAGTTTAATGAACTGGGGTTTGGTTCTACCCGAGACGACGGAGGATTCGACTATAAAATATTTTTTTATAAATAAAATTTTTCATAAATTTGTCATTATTATTTTTCTTAAATTTTGTGCGCACTTCAACCTACTCAGAAAGTCTATAAATAGGCATGAATGGATGTTAATCGAAGCTTTCACATTTTCTGCTTTTGCTATCTTTAGGTCATTTTTCTTCTAAAGTTCCATGGCTCTTAAATACTCTCAGATTTTCGATTCAGTTAGGTCATCTGAGAGATTGATCCTTACTGAGTTAGAATAAATAATGCATATTTATTCTAAAGACCACTATTTTATTTTTCCCACATCAAATTTGATTTTATATTTCTCTAATTTTTATTTTACCTTTTATAATTTTTAAATTAAAATAAAGGTGATATTTTCTAGATAATTAGGGCTTTTTATAATAGAGATGTTCACTGACTTAGAAGAATAGAGAACATCCCTAAGGTCATTAGGAATAATCTTTCGAAATTTCATGTAATTATGATACTTATTCAATTGATTATAATTAAATTTTTTGTTGGATTTTTAATTAATTAAAAATAAAATACTAAATAAATATTTTTTAATTTTTAGCCCATTAAATTATCCTCTATTCACTGAGCACAGATTTTTTTTATTTATTTATAGAATTTTTATACACCAAGATATGAATTTTTGAAGTTAATTAGCATTTTTTGTATTTAATTAATTCAAAAAACCATATTTTTCTACTTATCCACATCGATCGCCACCTTAATCTTGGTGTCTCTGAAACTCCGCGCAGCACGTTTTGATTGGTTGCACTTTACACGACGACGCTCACTCAAGCCACGGTTCGAGTAACATCGCCTCATCTGACTTGATCTACGCCATTCGTTTGATTCAAGAGGAAATAGACGATATCACGTCATCATCCCCAATCGTTCCTAACTAATGAACCATTTGTGTTCTAACCCTAAGATCTCGCTCGATACTCAATTAAATTAGGTATGGTTTGCTACTATACCTTCATCCAAGTGAGAAGAACACATCCATATAGCTAGGGACACATGAAATGTAAATTTATATCACAAAGGTCCAAACAGAGGCAAAATTGAGAAGTTCTAGTTATACCATTGCCCAAGAGGTGAGGCCTCGATTGGGTTGGTTGAAAAGCTTTGCCTTGTGTCCACAAACCTCCTTCAAGTGTTAATTTTCTCTATGATCGAGCCTATGCATGTTCTAGACCAAAGGGTGGCTTGGGTGTGGTCTTGGACTATTCTAGGGAACTTGAGAATGGGGGTTTTTGATTGGGGAAGTGGTTTTAAGCTTTGATGAAACTTTTGGGATAGTTAATTTGGAGATTTGGGAGTTTGTGCTAAGAAATGCCCTGGATTTCACTGATGAAATTAGGGTTATGTGGTGGGAATGAAGGCTTAAATGGTGAAGATGATCTTCTTAAGATTGTGGGAAGGTCTGGGAGCAATTTGGCAGAGATTCGCCAAGGTTTGTGCACTTCTTTCTCTTTGTTCGTGAGGTAGTGGTGTATTTATAGGTAGAGAAGGGGTGGCCAATTAAGCTAGCCAGTGGAGAGAAAATGTTGCTTAGGTGGTGTTGAGGTGGAGGAAAATGGCCAATTGGGGTGAGCCACCTTGGATGGGTTCAATTTTTAATTTTCCCCCAAAGGGGCTCTTGGGTTTGGTGTTTTCAACAGCCGAGGTGGCTGCCCAGCCATGGGAAGTCACCATACTGCTATTGGAGTTTAGTGGTGATGTGAAGTCAATTGTGATAGGCCATGTGAAAAGGTGAATAATTGAAATGGAAAGGGGGTTTGAGCTTGGTTGGGTTTGGCTTAGGTTTAGGTTCATTGGAATGGAATTGGGTGAATTCCCATGGCTAACCAAGGTTAGATGGATGTTGACCTCACTTTTGTGGAGGTCTAGTCTTTCTTTAGGAGCCTAGGATCTAGCCATAGGATTTCTTAGTGACTATCTTAAAGGACTAGTGATGGAAGCCTCCCCACTAGAAATTCAAAATGCTTCTTTGCTTCACTTGGAGTTTCATATGCTTGCTACCAACCTCTAGCACTTATAGAATGGAGCCAAACATAAGGAAACTCAAGAGGAGTCTCCTATAAGATGGTCAAGCCTTAGGACTAACCCTGGGTGGTCTAGTCTGGACCAGGCTTGCACACACAAACACACACAATTGAACTTTACACTTTCACTCTTAACCCAAACCCTAAACCAAACATGCCCAACCTTGGTTCCTATTCATTTGGAAACTCATGTGGGTGGTTCCTCAAGCTCATTGCCCTAGGCTAGGGATTGGCTAGGACCAACACATAGAGGATCCAAAATGGGACTTTTCTTTGGTCCATGGCTCAAATAGGTTAATATTATGATCAACATTCTCAATACATCCCAATTTTACCAAAATTCCCAATTTTGACACATTTTGCCCAAACTTCACCAAAATTACCAAATTGCCCCTACAACCCTAAATTTTCCCAAAATTCCCAAAATTTCTCAAAATCTCAAATTTCCCTCAAATATCATTTGAAAATATTTCCCAACATTCAAATTTACCAAAATCCATCAAAACACCCAAAATCCTCAAAATGCCCTTAAAAGCCCAAAATGCCCAAATCACCCCCAATTTCCACAAAATTGAATTTCATCCCGCCCATTTCAATTCCATATCAAAATTCATCATTACTAAATCCAAATATAATCAAATCCAAGCCCAATTGAGCAAATTTCAAAACCAAATTCCAAGCTCAAATGAATTGCCCCAAATTAACCATATCTTCAAATTCCCTAAATTGAACCCCATAACTATTCAATTCTCCCAAATTAATATCCAAAACTCTTCATGAAATTCCTTTAAACCAAATTGAGCCACCAATTGACCCACCAATTGACCCAAATTTAATCTCAAGCCTCTCTCAAATCTAACCAAAGCAAAAAATCCCCAATTTTGCCCTAAATTAGCCATATGCTTAAATGTTACCAAATTAGATGCCATAAACCAAAAATTTCTACCCAATTAGTGTTCAAAACTCTTCATGACATTCTTCCAAGCCATTTAAAACATTCAATTGACCCTCAATCAAGACTTAGCCTAACCCAAGCCTAAGCTAGTCCAACTATCCCAAAATTGACCATATGACCAAATTCTCCCAAATTGAACTCCCAAATCAATTTAAAATCACCCAATTTCTTTTCCAAACTCTTCCTGACAATTAATCAAACCAAATTGATCAATCACTTGACCCAAACTTTGGCCCAAACCCAATCTAGACCAAAGTTTTAGCCAAAGCCCCGATTTTGAACCGAAACCCAAATGTGACAATATCAACCAAAATTGATCAAGCCAAGCCCACCACAACAAACAATTGGATCCTAGGACCCAACCTAGATCCACCTAGCCCAACCTACATGAGCCATGGACCAAGGGTCCCCTAAATTAGGGGTTTTCCTTCCTTGAATGGCTAAACCAAGGATATCTTTGCCATCAGCCATCCCCAAGCCAAGTTAATCAGATTAAAACCTCCCACTGGCTAACCTGACCACCGGTTCAGGCCTAACCGACCTGCCTAGTCGCCGGAGAACCCCAAAACTGAGAGCCACCTCACCTTAAGTAAAACCTAATTACACCCATCCAATGTGTCTAGCTCCAATTAGATAACTTCGCCGTTTAGCCCTCCCCCTAAGCATCACCCTGCACCCAAATTGAAGCCTTGGTGGCTACCCTTTCCATGGTTATTTAACTACCACCTCTTCATGGAAAAAAAAGAAAGTGAACTGAACCTAGGGGAAAATCTGTCAAATTGCTCCCAGAGACTCTCCCAACCATCCTAAGCTCAACCCAGCCATTTTCCATCCATCTCCACCACTGTCTGAGCTCACTTTCAGAGCTCAAAATTAGGCCAGAAAAAAGACACCTCTCCAAAATCCACAAAACCCTAAATTGATTGTTCCCTGAGCTTCCCTAGAGTGAGAGAAGAAGTTTCCCGCAGAAAGCCCCATCTCCAGAGCCCACTACACCAGACTCTTTCCTCAGCCTTCCTACCTGCTGAAGGAGTTCTGAGCCAGTGAATTCACTAGGCCAAGTCAACACATCCAAAAGGTTCATCAGAGTCTTTTGAAACTTTTGCAAGCACATGATTGAGGCCACACCTCTCAGGCAAAGGTATTGAATTTTCTCCCCAAACCGAGCTTGTTTTGGATGTTTATGGAAATGCATTTGATTTCATGGGCATGTAACTGTATGGACTAGATGAAGCTATAGAAACAAACCTGAAGTGACTTAGTTGAGTCTAGCTCGAGATCAAAGGGTTTTAGTATGGATGGTTTGCGGGATGAACCAGTTGGGGATGAAGAATGAGAGTTGTTGGATCGAGCGTGCATCGCTTGGACGGCTAGGATTGCGTTGGATAACTTGAAGAAATATAAAGTGCGAATGTGTGGCTGTTAAGTCATGAGGCGGTGTCGAATGGCGGAGCGACACGTGGGGCTTTGGAGCGCTGTAGGTTGAATCAGTGTCACGCTGGATAAGTAGGAAAATATGATTTATTTTGATTTATTTAATTCAACCACCTTATAAAATTCATAAATTGGTGTAAAAAAATCACAAAAATAAAATAAAAATACTCTGTTGCTAAGTGAATAATGGAGAACAACGTGGAGATAAAATTACTATTATTTGATTTATATTTATTTTCAAATTAACTAAATACAATAAATCATCTTTAAGCCATAACTTGTCACAAAAATTTCACCATGGCATGAGGTTTGGAGAGCTTGTAGGCTCTGATGTTAGGGATTTTCTCTAATTTTTCCAAGTTCAGGATGTATCTCTAGACAGAGATCCTTAATTTTCAAGCTAATCCCCTCTATTTTGGTTTAAAATTATAATAATTAAAAAATATAAAAAAATATGAAAATGCCTTTTGTAGGTTCACTGTGGTCAGAGGACACTAAAAAAACATAAAATAGATTTACCCAACTAAAAATATTACTTTAAGTAATTAACTCACTAAAATGAAAGAAAAATCAAATAAATAAAATATAAATATAAAAAGTCATAAAAATCATTCCATACTGTAATAATATTCAGGGAAACTCCCATTAAAAAATTAAAGTAAATTGTAATTGATTTAATCATTAAAATGGACTTTCTAAGTAAAAATGGATTTTTAGTATTGAAATAGTTCTAATAATTGAAATATAAGTAAAAAAAAGAAATTGGATTTGGCAGCTCCTCGTGACCAAAAAAACCAAATAAAATAAAATTAAAATTAAAATAAGTGGACCCTATGAGGTGAACTGGTTATTTCATAGGTTTCAATTGCCAAAGAGTTGCAATCTATATGGGACCGTGAGGGATTCACTCTCTACCTGTATGACTTGGCGTAAGCCTTGAAAGCATCGATATGCTCCTGTGAGATAACCATCCTTTGTGACACCGCTTTACTAGTTGGCAGTTACATATAAGCAGGATTCCTTTAATCAGTAGTATTCTTGGGCATTTCTTAAGATGTAATTAACTAAATGGGATATATCCCTTTGGGAGTGCTCAGAACAAACACACGCATTTGGTTCCCTGGTTATGGGTAGCTTATGTAGGCTTTTTTTCATGGATATTTTGTTCAAGGTGGCTCAATCCGATCTTATTTGGACGTACACTCTGACCTATTGCATGAGGTTTACCTCACATAAGCTCTTCAGTTTCTTCGTTCAATTTATCTTCCTACTCTCCATCTTATTCCTCTTCTTTTCGATCCCTCACATTCTCTGAATCGTTCCGACAATTTAAGTAAGAGTGACATTTGGAAAAGAGAATTTTAAGATAATGAATAGATAGGCTGGCACTTCAAAATTAAAAAGAACAAAAAAAAATCCTAAAAAAACCCTTCAATAATCATAAATTAATATGTTTCTCAGTTTAAGACTACATTGATCTTTTCACATCTATTAAGAATTAAGACCAAGTGCTATAGATAACACTCAATTGAAACTCCAAAAATTAAGAAATCTTCCATTGAAACCTCAACCATCTCCTTAATTAATTCAAATAAGATTGACACAAGACATTACAAAGATAAGAGGGCATTCTTCCGAAGGAAAAAAATGAATTGAACTAGAATCAAGGTTGATAAGACTTGAATTTGAGTGAATTTTGCTCACTCTAAGTTTGAAATCATTGTTAACTTAGACTTAAAGTCAATTTCATTGAAGTTGAACAAACTCAACATAGAATGACTTAATTTAAGCCATCTCAAAATTGAGATCAAGTTGACTCAAGATTTTCAAAAATATAAAATTAAAGTGAGTGACTAAATCTAAGGTACAAAATACCGATCAAATGATCAAAGAATTACTGTTCATTAATATCATATAAAACACGAATTTGAGTTAATGAATCAAAATAAATTTGAAATAAATTTTGAACCAAAAGGTTGTAAACTTAGTTAATTTTGGTCTTACTAAGGGGTATATTTGGTCTACAATTTTTATTATTTTTTAAATAATAAGATAGAAATAATTTTTATAGCTAAATTTACTATAACATGATAGTCATTCAATATCTTAAAAAATTATAATCTATATAATGACTCTTAGGGTTTGTTTGGGGCAGCTGCAGCTTATTGAATAATTTGCTGATAAGTTGATTAAAAATAATCTGATGATAAGCTAGGTGCGGTGGCTATTACAATTTTTTTTTTTTTTTGGAAAATTCATATCGCAGTAGAAAGCTTACCGCTGCACTTTAGATAGATGCGGTGTGAAAAAGCTATTTTACTGCGTTTTGAAAACGCATAAGTGCCAAGAACGCAGTTTACCGAAACACGCTGAGTGCGTTTTAAAACGCCATCGCATGCAAATAACTGCTCCAAACGAACCCTTAAATAGTTTATCTTATCCATCAACTCATAAATATGCGTTCCACTTAAGCAAACACTAAAGGGCTATTTGGGATCATATTTGTTTTTTGTTTTTATTTTATTTAACTTATATTTTGATTTGAAACAAAATAAATTTATTATATTTGATTAAGAAATGTTATTTTGAGTGTTTTCAAAAATATATTTTTCTTTAGAAATAAAAATTTAAATATAAAAAAATATCATATATTTATATTTTTTAAAAAATAAAAGTAAAAACAAAAATAATCATAAATAAGCTCTAAAAAGATAGTTCTTTTTTAACAACACATTAAATTACAATGCAAATATTAAAGTCAACAGCCGAATTTCCGGTTTTCATCAGATTAGCTCTGCAACTCCGCCGGACTTCGAAGTTAGATAAGACCTCTAATTCTGGTGGTTCGGAGTAGGGTTGGGAACTTGACGGCGAGAAGGCGACGATGCCGCAGCGCCACTCGAAGAACAACAATGATCTCGCCTTCTTCACATACGACGAGAAGCGGAAATTAGGTTACGGAACGCAGAAGGAGCGATTGGGGAAGGACTCCATCAAGCCCTTCGACGCTTGCTGTCTCTGCCTGAAGCCCTTCATCGACCCGCTTTGTTGCCAGAAAGGCCACGTTTTCTGCAGAGAGTGCATCCTTGAGTGTCTCCTTGCCCAGAAGAAAGACATCAAGAGGTAGCTTCCTCTCGTTCTTCAATTTGTTAAACCCGATTTTTTCTGATCGTTAATTAATGAAAATTTTTGTTAGTTGGTGATGAAACTCGCTGAAATTTTCAATTTCGATTTTGGGTTCGTGGGGGATCTGGTGTAAATTGCAGGTCTTGTGAGGTATTTGTGGTTATTATGGATATGTTCAAAAATTGATTGGGAATTGAGGGAAGTCAATTAGGAATTGGGTACGAGGGAAAAGAAATGATACAGACTTCAATTTTCTTATTCAAAATTTTAGGAGAAAAAGGTGTTTATGCTATACAATATCTGATATAATGTTGAAGTAAAACACATTGAACTTTTCCCTTATTTCACTAAAATTGTCTAAGAGGATTCAATGCTTAAATGTAGGGTGTATTTTATGATTTAATGGCACTATATCCGTGTCAATGTTTTGTGTAAATAGGTTGAATGCCTTTTTCCTTTGATTTTTATTCCAATAAATAATAGTATTTACAATCCCTTTTAGGTAACCTAATAAATATTCCTAATCTAAATAAGGAGAAAATATGAACAATTAAGAGAAATAAATCAAAAGAGAGAAATTGGAAGTAATTTATATAAGTAAGCTCCTAATTATAGGAGACTCCTAATTCAGCTGCCTGATTTCCATTATTTTTGATTGATAACCCCCCTCAAATTGATGCTGACTGATCAAGAAGCATCAATATGCCAACGAAAAACTGATGACGCAGTCGAGAAAAAGCCTTAGTAAATATGTCAGCTGTTTGAAGATTAGAAGAGATATGAGAAAGAGAAATAACATCATTCTCATAGGCTTCTCGAATAGAATGACAGTCCACTTTAGTGTGTTTAGTGCGCCCATGAAAGACAGGATTAACAGTAATCTGGATAACACTAGCATAAAGAGAAGTAGACTCTAGTTGAGGAAAACCAAGCTCAGCCCAAACCTACTCCGATGCCAAATGATCTCAAAACAAGCAGAGGACATAGCGCGATGACACTCGATCCTGTTTCTTGCTCTTCCAAAAAATTAAAGAGTTGTCGAGAAACATACACAAACCAACAACCAGTCCAATCAGCATTAATATAGGTTGTTAAGCTAATAAGAGATTCCGCAGAAAAGAAAAAGCCACGATGAGAAGTACCTTTCAAATACCTAACAATATATCACACTGCAGCTAAATGAAGATGTGTATGTGCCTACATAAATTGACTAACTTGTTGCACAACAAATAAAATATCATGACGTGTAATAGTCAAATAATTGGGACTCCCAATAACTTGTTGATACAGGGTGGATCAAATAAAAAGTCATCATCATTATGTTGATATTTAACATTCACTTCCAAAGGAGTGTCAATAAGATGAGCCTCTTGGAGGCTAATCAAGGCAATGAGTTCCTTAGTATAGTTATGCTGATTAAGAAAAACACCAACGGAAGAAGAGTGAACCTCAAGACCTAAGAAATAAGTTAAAGGCCCCAAATCCTTCATATTAAAAGAACCCTGAAAATGCTTCTATAACTGAGACATAAATTGAGTATTAGATCCTGCGATGACAATATCATCAATATAGATAATAACAACACATTTTCCTTATGAATCTTACAAAGAAATAATAGTCATACTGACTTAAATAAAAGAAAAGCTAAGAAGAGTATTGCTAAACTTTTCAAACCAGACTCATGGAGCCTGTTTCAAACCGTATAGAGATCATTTGAGTTTACAAACATTATGTGAGGGTGTAGAAAAAACAAGCATGGAAGAGTCATATAGATATTTTCTTCGAGATCCTTATGCAAAAATGCATTATTGACATCCATCTGTTGCAAGGACCAGCTTTTAGATGTAGCCATAGATAGTTTAGGAGAAATAAGGGGCTACTATAGATATTAGCCCCTTCCTCCGACATCCAAGGCATGTCGGAAGAAGGGGCTAATATCACCAAATGTCGTAATTAGAATATTATTTCTATCAGCAACCTGAATATATTGAGTACCAATTTACGTTTCGTTGATTATGCAATAAATCAGATGTGTCAGTATATGATTTATGGCCCCGGAATCAACAAACCAAAGAGAATGAACAAAAGTAATAATCTTACTTCTCTCTTGAGGATCAAGAGCAGAAAATGCAGATAGAATCATCTGTTGAACCATATCTAGTGTGAGAACAGATTGATTATTGCCAACAGCTGTGGATGTCTAACCAAAATTGTGAGAGCTTTTGATTTGTGGTTTTGAGGCCATGTAGGACACTCCTTAATGATATGTTCATTTTTTCTTACAGTAATTACAGAACTTCTTACTACACTGGTGAGCTATATGACCAAATTCCTTGCAGCCGAAACATTATTTTGTTTTCTAGCCTCAGGTCTGAGCAGCATATGCAATACTAAACTATTTTTGATAATCCACCAGCTGCACTAATAGCGGTTTGTTTTGCCAATTTTGTTCTTCACGCAGTAATTCACCAAACCATATATCCAAACAAGGACAAGATCTCTGTTCAGCAACCTAGCCCGAGCAGTTTCAAATTTAGGTTTGAGCTTTATCAAAAACTGATCACGACGACTCTCTTCATGAATAGCCTGAAGACTAGCTAAATTCTCTGTTGACACATTAACATAGATAATGTCATAATATTCACCCCATAAATTTAGAAAACCAGAATAATATTGTTCAATTGAGAGATTACTTTGTATATAATTACTTTTATCAATTTTCAATTGGAAGCGTATTGCGGTATTATCTTGATTTTAGATGAGCTTCAAGTATTCCCACATTTCTTTAGCCGTGCCAAAGGATCGTAAATTGTTCACCATATGAGCCTCAATAGATCCCAAAATCCAAGAAAAAATCCGAGCATCCTTTGCCTCCCATTGACCAAGATCTTTTGGCTTTATAGGTGTTGGAGAATACCCATCAATATGGCCCCAAAGCTCCTTCCCTTTCAAAAACATTTTGAACTGAAATTCCTATGCTGCATAATTTTTTCCTGTAAATCTGATATTTAAGATTTTTGAAGGCATTCTAAATAGAGTTGTTGCTCACAAGTTGTTTACCAAGAAATTTGTTGATCGAAATCAACCTAAAGCCACAGAGAACCAAGAGATCCAAATGGACCAAAGAAATCCAAAGAAAAACAAAATTCGACTTTCTGTTACGAGAATAGGAACAAGTGGTTGTAGCGGTGCAAGAAGAACAAAGATTGTCTCGGGCACGAGCTCGGGTAGGCTAATAATATTCAGGCTGGACTTAATTTAATGCTCGGCTTGAATAATAAAAAAACCATACGAACGGACGAAGCAAACGAGGCAAATAATCTGAGAGATCGAATCGTGGTGAGGCCTGACTGCAGGGAGGAAATCAAACGAAAAGGAGAACAGATAGGCGGACGAAGCAAACGAAGCAGGCGATGCAGATGAAGCAGACGAACAGGTGAAGCAAAGGTCTCACAGAAATTCGGCAATGCCTTTGTAGGAAGCAGTCAAACTCTTATAAGTAGTCGAACTTGTAAGAAGCAGTTAGAGAACGACTCGCGGGAAACAATTGAAGACTCACGGGAAGCAATCGAGGACACTTAGGAAGCAGTGAAAGGCAGACAAAGCAATCCAGAAAAGCGAACAAGCCGGTCGAGCGGGACTAAACGAGCAGACGAAGACATCGAAGACATAGGAAGCAGTCGAGGATGCCGACGAAGTTGGAATGAGCTCGAGTCGAAAATGAAGACGAACGATTCTAAACACCGGTGAAGGCGACGAAAGATTCAGACCAGAATATTCGATCTAGCTCTGATACCATGTCAATGTATTGAGTCAATAGGCTGAATTTCTTTTCTCTTTGCTTTCATTCCAATAAATGATAGTCTATACAATCTCTTTTAGGTAACCTAATAAATATTCCTAATTTAAATAAGGAGAGACTATGTACAATTAAGAGAAAGAAATCAGAAGAGAGAAACTGGAAATAATTTAAATAAGGAAGCTCCTAATTATAGGAGACTCCTAATTCAGCTACCTGATATCTATCATTCTTGATTGATAATCCGTGTAATGTAGTGTTTTCTTATAGTTCGTAGCACTGTGATTTTAAAATCACAATGATTGTAGCCTAAGCATTGTAATGCCAATTTAGTTTGAAGTTCAGAGCCGTATCTTACAACTACTTGCATAGTTAATTAAGCTGTATCTGCGAAATAAGATTTTATTATTGAATTTTTCTAATCTTTTGCTTTTGCGCGCAGCTCTTTAATATTAACCTTTACTGTTGAAATTTTAAGCTCCCTTTTTTCCGTAGAAGACGTTTTATTGGATTTTGTTGCATATAGAAAACTAGCTGCCCATGCTGCTCAGCAGAAGCAAGAAAAAGATGAGGAATTGGAAAGGTTGTCATCACAGAAGGCTCGTGAAATTGATGCATTTGATCAGCAAAATCATGGAGCCGTTCCCCAATACAATGACAAGAGCCACTCCCGTGATAAGAACTGCTTCCATGGTGCCAACAGCGTGAAGGTAACATCCTACGAAGAAGAAGCTCTTCGCACGATGAAAGCCTTCTGGCTGCCTTCTGCAACTCCTGGAGCTCCGGTCAAAGTTGATGCTCCATCCGCTGACACCATATGCCCAGAGGGCAAAGAGAAACTCAAGTTGAAAACTCTTTTCTCCATCTGCTTTACTGAAGACAATAACAAAGAGAATAAGAAGTCTAGGTCTGTGGATAGCAATTACATCTGCCCCAGTTGCAAGGTTACCCTTACAAATGCACTCTCTCTTGTGGCTATTAACACTTGTGGTCATGTCTTCTGCAAGAAGTGTGCTGATAGGTTCATCTCCAAGAATAAGTTTTGCCTTGCGTGCGACAAGGAATACAAGGAGAAGAACTTGGTGTTGTTGGAGAAAGGTGGAACTGGTTTTGCAGCGCATGGGGATCATTTGGAGGCCACTGATTTCAAGCATTTGGGAAGTGGTTCAGGCTTGGGTCTTGTGAGACCAGCAATGAAGACATGATCTCACTCTGGCTCCCTCAGGACACAAGGTTTTAGAGTTCTATACCTACTCAATTTTTAGTCTTTGGTTGATATATTGGATGTTTTTTGCATGGTTTTTTTGGAATTTAGAATGATAAATTCACTTCTCAACTTTTAACATTAAACGACAAATTTTGTGTGCTGTTGTGAAATTTATTTGAGTTTAACTTTGGATGTGATTCAAATTTTTGAATGACTAATAAATTTTACCAAAAATATTTAAATCTCGACAGAGCAAAATTTTGATGGTTATAATTTTTCTTTTAAAAAATATGGTAGATATTTTACTATTTGATAAAATTTATTATCAGGAAAAAGTTCAAACATGAATGTTATACGGTAATTTGGATGCCAAACTTATTGATATAATTAACCGAAATATTGCTTTGATTATAAATTCATAGAATTCAGTAGCATCGTAATTTTTAAAATTTTTAACTCATCTCATACATTGTTAAAGTCAATCAATCATTTTTAAGAAACCCACAAATCATGCATATTACAGTTAAAGAACAAATTTACTTATTTGATGTGTAAATATTAAAATTTTAATGAAATAAAGTATTTGTTTTACTGCATTTGATAATTTAAATGAAAATAAATAAATTCATAACCAACCAAAACTTTATTGGAACTTACATTCATATCCATGTTTATCACTTAATTAAAATTGTACAATTATAATTCAAACATAAGAAAATAGATTTGAAAGTTTCCATTTATCTTTATTATAAAAAACAAGAAGTTTTTATATGATATTAAATTTTGAAGTTCAGTTAATAAGAAAAAATAGTAAGGATCTGATCAAACTCATAATGATTCAAACAATAAAGAACCAGGAAATACTAATCTATAATGTGTTAATGAGCAAACAAAGATAGATAATGGGGTAAATTGTCATCTTTAGTAGCACCAGTAACTCTTCTTGGTGAACAGATAAATACGAAAAATGGGGGTAAATTTTCAAAATTTCATTTTTAATTGCAAAATTTCTAGTACATTTCAAGGTCCACAACTCTATGGACTTTTGAGACTCAGTTGAATAGAGATGGGCTAGTAAGTAATTTTACAGTTTTGAATCATTTTAATGGACTTAGGGTCTATTTGGGACAACTTTCTGCCTAACTTATTTTTAAACCGCCATTGCTTACTTGTTGCTTTCTAGAAAATTTTGTGGTGGAATACTGCTTTTTTCAACCTGATCTATTAAAGTACGATGGGTTGTTTGAGTTTTTGAAAAAAAAAATATTTATAAGTTCCACCGCAGCTTTCTAAAAAGTTTTCTCCACCACAGCTTTACAACCATATTTTTAAAAAGCTACAGTCACCCCAAACAAAACTTTAAAGACAGTAGTAATTTTTCAAAAAAAAAATAGCACATGTATTTCTAAAGAGAAATGGGGTGGTACAACTACAATGAAATTGTTTCTCCATGTATTTTCTTTAGGTGTTGAATATAAAGCTATATGCCCGTCAAGTACAATGTGTACTCTTAAGAGGTTCACAGTAGATGTTTGTTGAGGGATAAAGTTCTCTGTTCTAATTGAGCATCTATGCCTTGAAATATGTGTTTGCCCTGTCTTCAACAAGTTTTTTCTGAGTGATTTCTTTTCTTCAATTTATTCTCTTGTAATAATTATATAATCAATATTTACAATGTTAATTATAATTTTTTCATCAATACAATGTTTGATGAAGAGGGTGTGGTCTTCTTAATTTTGTTGCACCCCATTTCCATACATTACTTTTATAAATATGTCAAATCATATTCTTGATGAATATTTCAAACCATAAAATGCCTTTCTCAACATGCACGTCTTATTATTTTTATGAAGTGCTGTCAAATCCTAGTAGAGGATTCATAGAAATTTCTTTTTCAACATTCCCATATAAAAATCATTTTTCTTATCAGACTATTGCATTTACCAGCCAAAATTAGCAGCAAAAAATAAGATATAAATTATATTTATTTTTGCATTTGGAGAGAATATTTCTTGGTAGTCGAATCGGAGAATTAAGTGTAACTTTTGAAAATTGATCTTACATTATACCACTTTAGGCTTCTAACTGCTTTGTATTTAATGCAAAAAATTGCTTCGCATCACACGTTTTTTTCTCTTTTGTTAGCTTCATGATGTCTCAAGTAGGATTTTTTTCTTTTCAAAGCATTTATCTCCTCTCATGGAATCCTTCGTATTCTTATTTTCAAGTGTCTTGAATGTAGTTAAAGATTTATTAATGGGGTTGAAGCTGATGTTTATAAGGAAGGATTTATGTATAAAAAATTTTTGAAAAAAAATGTATTGGAAAATGCGATACAATGGTGAATGTGTGTTGATGGGTTGATCATTATTTGTCTGATGTGGTATTAAGCTTTGAGCTTGCTGGAGATTTTGGCTGAGCGTATTTCTCCTTGTGGGAGCCTAAAAGTGTCTGGTGATCAAAGATTGTGTGGTTGTGAGATGTCAAGATGAAAGTGGGCTATTTAATTAAACTTATTTTCTAATTAGTTGTTATTCACTTGAACATAAATTTGATTGTAAAAATTTTGCTTTTCATCAAAGGTGCACCTTCTACAGTGGTAAGAATTTTTGTAGTTAAATGTTTACACTTTTTTAGTGAAAGAATATTCTACAAACACACATTTGAGAGTTTTAATATCAAGTTTATCCCAAAATTGTGTATATATGGATATCAGCAATGCATCCAAATGTTTCTAAGGGGATTTTGAAAAGAAATTGCTTGTAGGAAAAACAGTTTATATGGTAGTTTGGGAGATTTTTAATGTTGATTATCGTGGAGTATATTCTGTTGATTGGATATATGGTAGTTAGAGCTGCTTCTCATCAACATATTTTGGAATATGATTTAGAAAAAGAAGAATCCTAGTGAAGTTTAGATGATATAACGAATGATGCATCTTTTGTTGTAAAGAAAAATAAAATTTGATTAAAATAATAATGAGCATTACTTGTGTGGAACATTTTTATGTTGACATCAGATTTTAATTTGATAAAATATACTCATATAATTTTAGTGCAATCATTAATGAATGACAAGTTCTGTACAACTACAACGACAATAACAAAACCTTTATCTAATAAATTAATCCTTTGCGTTCTATTTGGTTTCATATTTGCATTTAATTCTAATAAATTAAGATCATTTTTGTACAATAATCCCATGTCTTCCTAGGTCTACCTCTGCCTTTCTTAATATAAGTCGAATATAAAACATCTACTCTTTTAATCACATCATCGGATGGTCGACATCTAATGTGACCAAAGCATCTAAGACGACTTTCTCTAATTTTGTCCGTCACCGGAGCTACACCAACCCTATCATGGATATATTCACGGACAAATTTTGTAGCTCTAAATATTGGAGTTAATTAACATAAAAGGAATAGAGGACCTAGAATTGCTTTTAGGAAAAAAAATAAGATGATGTTTTATAATTTCACAATTCTCATAATAAAAGTTTTCAATGTTAATAAATAAAGAGAAGAAAACACACATTGTAGGATTTTGAAAGAGAGATATCCGAGCCTATAATGGTGTTCCCAAATAATTTATGTATTGATGGTGGAAATGAAGGAACATGACATGTGAGTTTACATTCAAGAAGATATAGCCCATCCTCTTAACTAGCTTGTCTAATCGTCTTCCTCATAGTGAGGTCGTGAAAATATCTTGTAGTTATATTGCGTAGTGATTTGATGGATTTTGAGAAGATTTGGTGCAAGGCGAGGGACATCTAGAACATTTTTATGGGTAAATATGGGATAAATATGAATATCCCCTTGAATTATCTTGTTGTTAGGGACCATGAGTTACTTTATCTTTTCTATTACTGGTACTTGATTTGTAGGTTTGAGAAAGATTGGTTACAGTAATTGCATTATAGATTGGTCATATGAGAAATTATGTCTTCTTTTGTGAAATAATTAGTGATTACCAATCTTTTTTTTTTTTCCGAGATGTGGTGGTTATCATAGCCAGTATTTTAGAGATAATGTTATCTAACATTATTATGATTTTATCTTCTTTAGTAAATTTTAGCGAAAATAACTTATTTAGAGACAGAAATCTAAGAACGACCTTTTCAAATTCATATCGAGTCTTGCAAGAAACTCAAAATTTTTTTATCTTACTAATTATTTAAGAATCATATGTTAAGATCTTGATTATGATCTATTCATGAAAATAATTCTACATAATATTAAAATATTTAATGATAAGTAGATTACGCTGCTTGATTTTCAAGATCTTATTTTTTGATTTTATAGATAAGAGTAACCTTTGTTACTTTTGAGTAAGTTTGTTTGATAGAATTTTGAACTTCTTTTGTGGATGTAAGAAATATATATCCCTCTAATTTAATACATCATGGTGTCCCTTAATCATATTATGATTATGGTGTTATACTGGTGCCTAGCCTAAGGTCAATTTGGTCTTTTGTATGCTTATGGGAAATTTAATCTTTATTATTATTATTATTATTATTATTATTATTATTATTATTATTATTGGTGGATATAAATGGGCTTATTATGTTTAGGGTTAGATTTATGCTTGAGATTGTTGTTGTGAGTCTTAGGCCTACCTCTCAAATTGTATGAATTTGGAGACATTGCCTACCTCTCGAATTTTGGGTGCTTATATTTTATATTCATGTGAGTTATTAGCATTGTATTGCTTTGATTTGGTGTTCGGGAACTAAAATTTGTTTATGCTAATTTTTGTGGAATAGTGTTTGGACCATATCCAATTGGTATGAAAACAATAGATCTATGGGAGTCTCATTTTCAATTCTGCGATTAAAGAAGCCTAGTACAAGATCACTGCTCTTATCTGGGAAGAAAGAGATCACGATGTACCTCGAGAAAGTCGCCGTAAGAGCTACCTGAGAAAGCAACGTTGAGACCACGGTGACGAAAAAATTGCATTCTCCAAGCTGCAACAATCGTAAGTTAAGCTCGCTGGCAACGAATGATTGCTTCTTACTGAGACCCTAAACTCCATCTTCCGCCTTCTGCTCTGTCGTCTTTGTATACATTTGCGATCAGAGCTAGCTGGAAGGCTCCGATGGGACTACTGCCTACAAAGGCTTAGTAACTCCCATTTTTCTCTTGTTCTCGCTCTGCCTTGCAATGAAGTCTTGAGTTTAGCTTGTTGGGAAGGTGACAACGAAGTTAGGACTTCCAGCTCCTGTGAAGACCAACAGGATCAGCTTATGACGACATACAGAGATTTGTAATTCCCGTCCTTCTTCTGTTTCCACTCCGTCTTCACAACACAGTCGCAATTAAAGCTAGCGGAGGAGGCCCAAGTTTCAATCGCGACTTAGAGTGCTGCAAAATTGCAATCTAGCGAAGAAATCAGAAGATGTTGGGCCGGACATGGAGGGGTTATACAAGGGGTTGGGAGGAGCACGAAGAAGGAAGGAGAGAAACCAGAGTGAGGTATGACTATGATTGAAGGAGGGAGTTTCACTTCAGATATAGGGGGAAACATTAGAGGGAGAGGAAGTTGGGTTGGTGTTGCTAGGGTTAGAATGTTGAACATGCGGTTCTTTAAGGGAGAATATGCACATGGGTTTTGGTTTGAGCGATATTTTGTGGTAAATGGGTTGATTAGAGAGGAGAAGCTCATGACATCAGGATTTTGTTTGGAGGACAAACTCCTAGTTTGGTTTCAATGGAGGGAGGCTGGATAGCCAATCCGTTCATGGAAAGGATTTAAGGTTTGTTTATTGGAACATTTCTAGGAAGGAGTCTTACACGAGCAATTCTATACTTGAATGAGGAGGGAACTCTAACCGAATATAGGGGGGATTTGAGTTGTTGTCGGGTGAAAGTGATTTTTGAAGCAGGATTGGAGGAGAATTTTATGAAGGTGGACTATTAAGGCCACGAGAATCGAGTGAAATAATGGAGCAATCCCAGATGGTGGAGGACAAGAACTAGATGGAGAAAGCCAGGAAGAGCTACACAGATGGAGCGTCTTACCCAACTGCTACAACCACGACTATAACAAAAGTTCAAATAGTGGACGTCCATAGGGAGGCTGCACGAGACAAGAATAATGTGTCACAATTGAGAACAACACTTAGACGCTTTATAGAAATAGAGATTTAGGAGAAGCGAGCCAAGGGGTTATGTTTTCGGTGTGATGAAAAATTTACCCCGTTGCAAGGATCAACAATTACAAGTTCTCATAGTGCGTGACGAGAAGGCAAATGATGAAGAAATAGAGACGGTTGTGATGGAGGAGGAGGATCACTCACTTCTTCCCATCTTGAGAACAACGAGTTTTTTGAAGGGGAGTATTGTTATGCCAATGCCTAAGCTAAGGGCAATTATCTTTTCTACGCCTAAAAACAATTTAGTCTTTTATTATTATTATTGTTGGGTATAAATATGCTTATTATGTTTAGGATTAGGTTTATGCATGAGATTGTTCTTGTGAGTCTTAGGTTTAGGGTTTGAGAGATATTTTATACATCTCGAGTTACAAGAATTGGGAGAGATCGCCTACCTCTCGAATTGTAGGTGCTTGTCTTTTGTATTCATATGGGTTATTAGGATTGTATTGTTTTAATTTGGTATTCGGAAAATAAAAGGTGTTTGTCCTAATTTATTTGGAAAAGCGTGCCGATTTTTAGATCGGATCGTATCACATGGATGCTTCATAATTATATCATGTTCCTAAAATTTGTTTCATTCAAAAGTGTAAACTTTAGGTTTTTCAGCTTTGAATGAAAATACATAAGATGATTGATTTTTTCTTTTCCTTTTAGGTAGCTTTTTACAATTTGAGATCACTTTAGGAGTTTTCTTTCATTCAATCGATATGTGTGGCATGTGGCCCCTAGACAATTTCTTTAGCATGATTTCTATCATTCGTGTTAATTAACTCATTCAATAAAAGTTGGATTTAGTAGAGGGAAGAAAAGAAGATAAAAACAAAAGTTAGACAAGGATCATAATCTCGCTATAAGACCATATAGAAATGAGGAAATAGCTAGGAAAACTTTGGATTGTTCATTCATTCAGTAAGTATTAATACGAAAAAGGGTTAATTACATATATAACGCCCGAAACATTGCTATTTAATAAATCTTGGACTCATGATATTTTTGAACAATTGAACGAATGTACTTACGTATGTCAAGATCAAACCATTGAAAATTTGATAATAATGAAAAATATGTCAGGGGGGTTTATCATGAATTTTGATATTTGAGTGAGAACTTGCGAAATGGATAAAAGAGTGAAATATTTTACTTCAAGTCTTAATTGATGTAATTACATAGGAATTTTGTGTTCTGATTTAAATTTCCCTAAAATAATATGAAACATGTTTACCTAGAAGCTTGAATGTTTGTTAACAAAAATATGAATCCCTTGTCCATCTCTCATTGGTTAGTAGGAAGAAAATAATTAATCAAATTTATTTGCGATCTGGTTATCCTGCTATTAAGGTATTGTATGTTTCTTCAATTTATTGCTTCACCTAACCTTGATGTAGAAATTTTAGGTTTGCAGAATAACACCCAATCCTTTCCGCGTTTTACGCCCAAAGCTCAAGCTCATATACCATCCACTTCCTATGTATTTACATGTGGAACTCCCAAACTTTATTTTGTACATTAATTAAACCCAAATTTTGATATATATATATATATATATATATATATATATATATATATATATATATATATATATTCTTAACTTTTTAGTAGTGCAGCCCAGCATAGGTCTCATGGGGTCAAGTGTTCGATCCCGCCTGAGTGCATCTACTTGCAGTGTGAGATCGAGTGATGATGCACATGAGGGTGGCTAGGGCTCGTATCATAGTCTCTGACCATTCTTTTTTTAATATATATAGAAAATTAGATACTTAAGTACATAGTAAATTTTCTTATTATTAATATATATAGAAAATTAGATAAGTAATTACATAGGGCGTCCCCTGGAAGCGACACGCTATATGGCTTAAATACATTGAAAAGTGTGCAAAGGCCGCTATACTGGCGCCCGGGTGTAGTGTCAAATAAGCAAAGATTCCATCATTACAGACAGTTGCGGGTAATGAAGTTAGTCCATGATACTAGTTTTGGGATAAAATCTTGGAATACAGTGATTCTCAATGGTAACTTAATGGAATTAGTTGATATTATGATTCATAGTAAATTATCTTATATATTCAAGAAACTAAACGGGTTGGATAAAAAACTAAGAGGATTGGTAACTTAGATTTTAAACTTTAGTATTCTAGTAAGAGTCGCACTAGAAATGATGTATGTGTAATTATAGATAAGGGTTTGAAAGAGAATGTTGTAAAAATTAATAAATTTGGAGATAGAATTATAATAATTAAGATTATTATTTATATTAAGATTATTATTTATATTAAGATTTTTAATATTATAAGTGCTTACGCTCCTCAAGTAGGTTTAGATATAAACTTTAAAGATAAATTCTGGAATGACTTAGAAGACTTTAATACACTTGATACCTCTCGAGGAAAGAATTTTATTGGAGGAGATTTAAATGGACATGTCAGTAGAGTGATAGAAGATTTCAGAAATATTCATGGTGGTTACATTAATGGAGTAATTAATGATGAAGATATAGTCATATTAGATTTTGTTTTAGTGTATGATTTGATTATTACTAATACTTTATTCATTAAAAGATATGAGCATCTTATTACTTATAAGAATGAATCTAATAAAACACAAATTGATTATTTTCTTTTGAAAATAAGAGATCGTCGAGATTGTAAGGATTGTAAGGTCATTCCAAGTGAGGATTTAAGTACCCAGCATCGATTGTTAGTTCTAAATTATAAGATGAAGAGTTATAAAATGAAGAATACTAAAATTCATCATCGTAGAATTAGGTGGATGTACCTAAAAGACAAATAAAATTATTTTTATGAGTAAATTTCAAGATTTCAAATTTGGGATGTTCATGAAGAAACAAATGTTATGTGAGAGAAAGTAGCAAATATTATTAAACAAGTGACAATAGATGTACTTGAAGAATCAAAAGAAAAAGTTTTTATAAATAAAAATAGTTAGTGGTGCAAAAATAATATGCAAAAAAAGATAAAATATAAGAAGTTATGTTATAAAACTTAGTTTAAATGTAAAAGCTTAGAGAACTGAGAAAAATATAAATGACCCGTAGGAAGTCTAAAAGAACAATCTGTGACGCTAAAAATTTTGTTTTTAGTGATTTTTATAATAGATTAAATACTAAGAAGGGTAAAAAATATATGTATAAACTAGCCAAACAAAGTGAAAAGAAAAGTAAAAAATTTAACTCAAATAAAGTGTATTAAAGATGAAAAATCAAAAAGTGCTTTTCTTAGAAAAAGATATTCAACATAGGCGGGTGGGTTATTTTGATAAACTTTTTAATGAAGTTTCTGAAAATACGATCGAACTTAGTGATTTTAATATCGTTAATAATAATAAAATATTTCATTTTTACCGTAGTAAAAAAGAAGTTGAGGAGGCTTTAAAGAAACCAAAGGGTTGAAAGTCTGTAGGACCTGAAGACATCCAAATTGAAGTGTTGAAACATTTAGGGGATTTAGAGTTTCTTGGCTTACTAAACTTTTTAATATTATTTTAAAAACTAAAAAGATATCTTAGGAGTGGATAAGAGCATCTTGTCACCATTTTTAAGAAAGGGGCATGTGCAAGAGTGTGCAAATTATAGAGGAATCATACTTTAAAATTATGAGAGAGGGTACTTGAACATAGTTTAAGACGTATTACCACGATTTATCATAATCAATTTGGATTTATGTCGGGCAGGTCAATTATGGAAGCTATACATTTAATGAGAAGTTTGATGGAGAAGCATAGAGATAATAAGGAGGATCTACATTTGATTTTTATTGATTTAGAAAAAGCTTATAATAAGGTTTCAAGAGATGTCATTTGGAGAGTCCTTGAGAAGAAATGCGTTGATATGACTTATATTCAAGTCATTAAAGATACGTGTACTAGAGCTGTTACTTGTGCTCGAACTGAAGGAGGATTGACAAAATACTTTCCTATGTTGGTTTACATCAGGGTTCAGCTTTAAGCCCATATCTTTTTGCTTTAGTTAAGGATGATCTTACTGGACATTTATAAAAGGATGTACCTTGGTGTATGCTTTTTACTTATGATATTCTTCTCGTGGATAAGACGAGACAAAGGCCCAAGAAAAACTTTAATTATGAAGGTTTACATTGGAGTCTAAAGGCCTTTGTTTGAGTAGAACTAAAACTGAATACATCGAATGTAATTTTAGTAATTGTAGCTCTAACGATAGAAGTGTAATTTTGGGTGATCAAATTATTAAAAGGTATGGTTGGCTGAAGTGGAGGAATACTTCGGGCTTATTTTGTGATAGAAAAGTACTGCTTAGACAAAAAGAAAAATTTTATAAGATGGTGGTGAGACCTGCAATGCTCTATGGTGGTGAGACCTGCAATGCTCTATGGTGCTGAATGTTGGCCTTTAAAAGAGAAGCATAATACTAAGTTAAGTGTTTCTGAGATGAGAATGATTAGATGAATGAGTGGCGTTGCACTTAGAGACAAAATGTGTAATGAATATATCTGTGATAGAGTTGGTGTAGCTTCAGTGATGGACAAAATAAGAGAGAGCCACCTTAGATGGTTTGGTCACAGACCATTTGATGATACGATTAGGAGAGTAGATGTTTTAGATTCAACTTATGTTAAGAAAGCCAGAGGTAGACCTAGGAAGACTTGGGCTTTTTGTATAAAAAACGATCTTAATTTATTAGAATTAAATGAAAATATGACACTAAATAGTACGTAATGGAGAAAAAGGATTCATGTAGCCGACCCCACTTAGTGGGATTAAGGTTTTATTGTTGTTGTGATATTCTATTCATCCATGCCAGATCACAAATTGAAAATTAAGTAATAAACATAAATGAAAAGTAAAACTAATTTCTAAATCTCATTATTTCGGGAGGAGGCTTAACTAATTGCAGCATTTTGCAAATGTATCAGCAGATTAAAAAGTAGCACATATAAAAGGCGAAATATTAAAATAAAAAAAAATCTATTCAGCTTTCATCATGTTGTGAATTCATTCTCGTGCCAACTAAATAACACATTAAAATGAAAAAAAAAATCATAACTAAATTATTATTCAGTTTAATCATTTCTACACTTATTTTGCATGATCATGCCTGCAAGATTGCATAAGACTATATTTTTATTAGGTAAATATACTTTATTTAGGTGTTTGTTCAATCACTCATAATCTTGTTATGTATTTAATTGTAAATCTCATTTAAATATTCTTAGCTTTCACATTTTATATTTTCATACAACCCTGAAGGGAATTATATTAAAAATAATTAAAGATTAAAAGATTATAAAAAATCAGCTCAAGATTCTAACTACACCCATATACAACTCACACGAAAGTAAAACCTAAAGACCCTCCACTGCACTATATAATTCACATAAATCATAAAACAATAGGAACTCCTCTAATAAAAGGAGTATCCAACAAACCACTATGTAAAAGAATATAGAGTTTAACAAGTACTCTTTAGAAACACAAATACATTGAGATGAACGACTCAACTTAGCTGCCCAATCTGTAAGTTGATTGTCTTCTCTTTGAATATAAGACCAAGCAACCCACAAAATAAAACTAAAAGAAAAAATCCTTTTTATATGTAACATTATGACCCATGGATAATCCATTTTCAAGGAAAAACATTTACAAAGTAACAGAGAATCCATCTCAATTTGTATATGATTCCAACTACATCTTTTAGCCACAATTACAACATTCAAAACAGCATCAAGTTCCACAACAATAGGAGAAACAAGGAAGGAAGGTGCAGCAAATCAATCCAGACAAATACCCTAATCGTTTCTACAAATTCCACCAATACCAGAATTATTATTATTCAAGCTAACATCCACATTAATTTTGATAACAACTTTCAGTGGCTTACTCCATTTAACCAAACTAACCTTCAATCTTAAATTTGAAGGCACAGTTAGATTCAACTTTCTGAACGTCTTCATAAAGCACTATCAACCATGTCTCCTTATGCTTCGCCTCATTTCCAGCCATCCAAAGAAATAAAAACACAATCAGAGGAATAGTTTCAAAAAATTTATCACCCAATCCGCTCCAATCATGGATACAACCCATAATTGAATTAAAGGATCTTCCAAATAATTGTATTTGATAAAAATACAATCTATAGATTCCTCATCCTCCTTCTAAAGCAAACAACATGAAGGAATTCTTAGCCCTTTGAACTTTAGAGTATCATCAATTGGAATGATATTATGCAACAATCTCCAACTAAAGAAAGATTGAGACGCGTTGATCCAGGAATTACAAACCCAACACGGATCTTGTCCCTAAACATTAATAAAAAAATTAGCAGAAGTTTTAGAAATAGAATCACCCACTAAACCTTTAATCTTCACTTTATCAAGAGAACCAATTTGAATGGGAACATCGGAAATAGAATAAGCATCATCATGACTTATCATATTCTCCAACACACCAACATCCCAACAGGAATCCCTCCAACAATCAACAAAAACAAAATTGATATCAAATGGGCCACCATTAGAATTAGCAAGAGCACCATTTCCCATCCAGTCATCATATCAGTAGCTACACTTCCGCTCACCAATATCCCAACATTACAGATACTCGGTATCTCTAGAAACTTTAAGCATTTACATTAATAGTAATAGCAAGAGGATGAGTATTAGTCTAATATTTAGCCTTCATCATAGAAGCCCAAAGTGAATTACCAGCACGAAACTGTACCCAAAATGTTATAAAATTGATTCTCATAGTGTCTTTAAAACTTCTAAAACCCAAACCACCAGCATTAAACAGTTTACAGAGTTTCGATGACCTTTTTTTAATGAATTTTATGTTCCTTACCTGCCCAATGCAATTTGCTAAACATATTTTCCAACCTGTTCTGGATACCAACATGAACCATTATAATTTACATTTTATAATTAGGAATAGAAATACGAATGCTTTTCTATAAGGTAATTTTACCCCCAAAGGATAAAACACTATATTCCCAAGACATAATTTTTTTATCGACCTTATCAATCAGGTTCATAAACAAATAATTTGTTTTTACCTTTAACGATCAAAAAACCCAAAAAAGTCATAAGCAGCTCACTTTTAGCACAACCGGTAAAATCCTACATCGAATTTTCTTATTAGAAAAGACAACTTTGGCACAATAGAAATTACATTTGTCAACATTGAAACTGAGCTCAGATGCCTCTTAGAAATGCTCCAAAGCTATCCAAAGTTGTTTAATAGATCTTTTATTAGTATTAGTAAAAATCACCAAATCATCAGCATAACCAGGTGAGAAATCATGTAATTACTTTTATTAGCAAATTTCATAGTAGAATATTTATCAATCAAAAAGTTTAAACTTCTTGGGAGATAATAAAAAACAGTAATAAAGTGCCTAGGTGATAAAGGATCTCCTTATTTCAAGCCTCTACTAGCTTTAATGAATTCACATCTATTACCATTTAACAAGATGGAGTAAAAATTATTCTCTAAAATTTTACTAATAATATTGCATGAGGCTATATTGAATCCAATAGCCTTTAGCACATCCATAATAAACTCTCATATGATTGTATCATAAGCTTTTATATTATCCATCTTCAAAATCACATTACCACCTCTGCCCTTTTTGTCAATATCTAGAATCATTTCCCGAGCAATAAGAAATCATAAATAGTTCTGCTTTTAACAATAGCATATTGTTGTTTATAGCTAATCTTATCAAGTTGAGGTTGAATTCTGCTCACAATTATCTTAAAGAGGATTTTAGAAATCATTGTATTCAAGCTAGTAGGTCTATAAGAATCCCAACAACTTTCTTTGTTTTTAGGGATTAACACAATATTAGCAGATTTGAATATCAAGGTAAATCCATACCATTAAAGGATTTCTGAATACCAGCAATAATCTCGACTTTCACCACATCCCATCCGCTTTTATAGAAAACAACTGAAAAATCATCCGTCCCAGCAATTTTAGTGTCATCAATGCTCTATAGAGCAACTCTAATTTCAACATTATTACGAACCACAACTAACTTAATTTTACTAATATAATTTTGATTATCCAAAAGGATAACATCATTAATCACACCCAACATAGTGTTATCACTGTTAAGAAGATTAGAGAAATTATGTATACCATCTTGTTCAATTTGCTCAATGTTATGGATATAATTGTCATCCCCTTGTTTAATTTTTTTTATCACATAACTCGTCCTCCTTTTTTTAATAAAGCATGAATAAGAGGTATTTCTATCACCATCAGCCATAACATGCCCCCATAACCTTTTGACTGAAAAAGGATTATTCCATAGCAATAACATTAACTAGTTCATTCTGAGCATTCAAAAAAGTGTCACGATCAATCTAACCATTACTGAAATCAACCTCCAAGTTTCTCACATTATTTCCAGCTTTGTAAAAAACAACATGAAGGTTACCAAACACCTCCCAATTCCACTTTTTCAAACTAGAAGCCAAGTTTTTATGCAATTTTCGAAGTTTGTACCGAGCATTACCAACACCCTCAATTTCCAATTATCAATCAAATATTGTTTGAAAAGAGGTTGCAAAATCCACATATTTAAAAATATGAACTGATAATTCACAAATTTCATATTGATCTTAACACAAAGCTAGATAGCTTATGGGAGCATGGTCAGAACCATTAAAAGGCAAATGATAGACTTTATAGTAACACGGAAACAGTCTACCCACCAGCTATTAGAAACAAATCTGTCAAGCCTTTCAAAGACATTGCCTCTAGAACAAGTAAAAGGATTACCTGAATAGCCCAAGTCAAAAAGACCAACATCAATAAGAGCATCAGAAAAATCAACACCCAAATTTAAAGTCGTGGACAACCCCTTTCTTCTCTCTTGCTGAAGTAATCTTATTGAAATCACCCCCAACAAGCCACTGTTTAGTGATAATAGAACTAAGCTCAATCAATTTATTCCATAATTCCAATCTAGCAGGTCTAGAACAACGAGCATAAACCACAGTAAAAAGAAAAGAGCAATTCTCCAAACTAACCCAAACATCTTTCAGAATTTCCTATTCTTGAGTTTTCACAATCATTTATATTAACTTTTTGGTGAAATTCAACATGATCCATTGTCATAGCATGAGAACTTGTCAATTCAGTGACATCAGAGTATTTTCAATTATCTCTTCTTTTATGAGTGCTACTTATATTATTTCCCATCTTATAAAAATAATGTTAGTTTTTATTTATTTTAAAATAACTACTATAGAGAAAATGCCATATATGTAACTTTTTAAAGAAAATTAGGCCCTAAAGTTAATAGATATTAAGGAATTGAAAATTTACTTTATCAAGACCTAACAAATTAATCCAAGCTACTCACACTGGAATAAATGAATGAAAACTAATAAATTGTTCATATATATATATATATATATATATATATATATATATATATATATATATATATATATATATATATATATATATAGCTAGATAAAAAAAGAATTTAAAGATTGTTAATATACTTCATTTTGTGGTTTAAACTTATCTTCCTCGGTGAATTACTTTAAGTTTACCTAGTCTACTGATACACTTAAAAATGTGCTACTTTTTATACATTTTTATGCTCATTATTAATGATATTGAACTTTAAAGGAAGATATTTTGCATGTTTTTGGTTTCAGGTACACGAGATGAAGTTTTGGAGAAAAAGAATTAATAAAGAAGCAAAAGGGGTCAAATAGAACAAAGGAGCACAAAGTGAACTGGCGCCTAAACGTCAGACCCTATACGTGGAAACAGAGAGCCTGATGCCATGGCGCCATAAATTTATTCTATACTTCTAGAAGGTTGGCACCGAAGCGTCACAGTTGGGTGCCTAGGCGCCAGAATCAATTTTTCTTAAAAATGTAGTGTACTTGGATGAATTTTGGTGGGGCATCTGAAGTGACTGTTTGGGATTTCGAGGTAATATTAAGGGGTGTTTCGTGTCACTTTAAGGAGGAGGCGAGTGGGTGTGTGTGAGGGGGGAGGGGGGAGTCTTTTGATACTTTAGGTGTGAAGGATAGCTATTTGTTGTGCAAGCAAGGCGTGAATTTTTTGTAAAGATAAGTCTTTGGTTCTTTTTGTATTTGCTTTGAATTATTGCAATATAGTTGTGTAATTTCAAAGTCATTTGCAAAGAAGAATCCTTGTGTTTTATCCATGCTTGTGAGTATTTTTCCTACTCTTTCCTCTTGTGATGAAATAGTGGCATGTGTAGGAAAAACTATTTTATGATAGTATAATTTTAATTTCTATGTGATGAGTAATATCAATGTTACTTCATTGACATAACATACTGACCATATGTTATGTTAAACTCAGTTGTAAGTTGAAACTAAGACTTGGAAGAGCGGTGACTTCACAATTTGAGTGCACTCAGATTGTCCGGTTAGCTATGGTGAAGTAGTTCAGACGGCGATACAATTTTTAAAGGAAATATACTTCATGGTTTGTTTCTATTAGGAGTTTCTAGGTGACAATTGATGTAAGTGATTGGGTACCTTACCATGAGTTGTAAGGCTTTTTAACCACCTTCACATCTCTGCTAGTTGTGTATACCTAATAGAATACTAAGCTTATCTATACACTCGGAAGATAGTAGGTAGACATATGTTTCTTGTTGGCACAAAAATAATTACTTAATTATATTATTCTTATACTACTTATGTCATTATTTTCATTGCAAGAGGGAAGGGATTTTGATTATATAAGAACTTTCAAAATTTAACCGTAGATTAGGTTTTTATTTAATTTAGTTAAATTTAATTTTAGAGTATAGAAGTGAATTTAGGAATATCAAACTTTTAAAAAATTTCAGTCTAAGACGAGTTATTGTATACTAGAACTTTTACTGAAGCCATTACGAATTAACAACTTTCCTTGTGGGATCGATACTCAGGGTTTTTTGAAAGAATGCTCTATATTACTTGAAAGGATACGTGCACTTGCATAGTATCCCTAGTATGCAAAATTGAGTTTTGAAGAAAAACGAGAAATATTTGTTAAATAACACTTAGTCGAGAACTAAGGGTGCAAGCACACACAGGTAGTGAGAGTCATATCTATGGAGAACCGTTAAAAGGATTTTGAATCATAAAATACTCCATAAATTTATTGTAGAAATGATGGATCAACAAAATAATGAATATTTAGTTTTTTATTATAATGCAAGTAGCTTCGATTGAGTAAACACCATGAGGGTAGTGAATTTTCATGAAGTTGATATGCAGACTATTTTAGTTTCTTGGATTGTAGATATTGCGAGAAACTTAGATCAATACATAGAAATTTAACCTCAGAGACCCCCAGTTATTAAGGAAAAGTCATTTGGACAATTGATTGAGACTAACCCTTTTTTAGTTTATTACAACCCATGCTTGGAGAACATCCCAACTTTAACTAGAATGACAATTTTGAAGGAAAAAACAAATTATGGGAATATAATCAACTTAATCAGATATGTAATTAAAATAATCAGGGTAATTTTAACAGTGGACGTTCTTTTCCTCATAGATTTAACTTCCACCCACAGAATGAGGAGGGTGTTATTGTTAGAAGAGGTTGTTATTCAAATGGAGAGTCAGCTGGAAAATCAAGGGGCAACAATATGGACTTTAGAAAATCAGCAAGGGCAGATTATTAACTCAACTAACAATCATCCTCTAGAGATTTTATCTACTGACCCTAAGAAAAACCCTAAGGAGAAGAATGGTAGGCAAGATAAAGTTATCCAACTAAGAAGTGGAAGAGTACTGGAGGATATGGTTCAAAAGAACGTGAGTTGAGAAAAGAGGAATGAGAGATTTAAAGAACAATAGACTAAAGTCCTAAGGAATTAGAAAAGCCTATTTCATCAACCAAGATAAATATAGAAAGACAACCTCCATCATTTCCTCAACCTCATGGGGAAGAATTAGAAGATAACATGAGACAAAATAGTAATCTAATAAAATTTGATCCATAATTAGAATCATTTAGAGAGAATTCGATCCAAAATTTAGGAGATCTTGAATTATCATATACATATCCATTTCTTATAAATTTTAAGGATGATATTAATATGCAAATTAAGAAAATCATTAAAAAAATATTAGATCTAGAAAGAAACATGAAGAATAATCTGAATCAATGTAAAAGAAAAAGTTGAAAGAAAAACTAAAACTCGAGGATTTAGTTGGAATACTAGGATACAAAAAAGATTGAGTGATTGATTAGGGATTACTTAAATGGAATTTTGATCTGGAAAGAATCCTTTGTTAGGCTGGCGACGTTAAACTAAGCGCTTTATAGGAGGCAACCCATAGTTATCGGTGCTGATTGATTTAGACTATTTGTTGTTGTGATGTTGTTAAAGATATGTATTATGTTAAAAGTATTGTGCGATATTGAGACCTACGTGATGAATAGAAGCTCAAAACACTAATTTTAAAGGTTAAAATGAGGTTGGGACATGTTAATTGGACCTATGGCGAAGCAGTGAAAATTTAGGCACTAGTGCCTAAGCGCCACATTTGGGTGCCTAGGCGCCAAAAATTTGAGCCCTGACGCCAAAAATTGGTGCTTATGCGCCAAAGACAAAATTTGAGCTGGCGCCGAGGTGGCAATACTTGGCGCCTAAGTGCCCAAAATGAAGTCTATATATTGCAGTCTCCTTCATGTGGAATTCACCCCACTTCATTCCAATCTTTTGTGTGGTGTTAAGGTGATTTTTAGAGCTTTATAATCTTGGAATAGGAGGAGAAAAGATTTAAATTCTTGGGAGAGCATGTCATCGAAAACCAAATGAGGAAAGGACAAAGGTAAGGGCATTTATGATAAAAAGGAATTTATTAGTGTGAGGGCTCAATTTAGGTATAACGACATGCTTCAAACTAAAAAGCTTATAGCAGAGAGAACTTTCACTAGCCTGGGAGGTGTTGTAAAAAGTTTAATTGTTATGCGCAGTTGGGAAGTATTCTGCTACACTACTGCCTTAGTATTTATTTCCATTGTTCGAGAATTTTATGTCAACCTTCCTGATTCATCTGAAGATGTTAAATTCATGCGTAAAAGAAAGGTGGATTTTTCTCCTGAAACTATTAACACATTTTATCAATTGGAAGATGTTCAAGAATATTACACATCTACTTTCGCATCAGACGATACGCAACTGGATGAAATAATTCTTTATCTAAATGACAGGAAGGGAGCTTGGAAAATTAGAAATGGTCATAAGGTATAGTTTTCATCCTCCAAGCTCAATGCACCTTCAAAAGCATGACATTATTCATACTTGCCTGACATTTACCTACAACTAATTTAAGTGAAGTTCAAGAGAGAGGGACATTTAAAATTTATGCATTCAAAGCATCAAGAGAATAAACATTGGAGCTCTTATTTATAAACCAATTATCAGTACTGCTACAGGAAGATTTTCTACGGGATTGGGATAACCTTCCCTTATCTTTACCCTATGTTAGCATTGTGTGAGTTCCTTATGAAAGTTGGGAGGAATTATTACATCCTTTGAAGTCAATCACGAAGAAAGGTACAAGTTTATTAAAAGCATTTCGGGATCGAATTCGGTGCGAGCAATGCGGACATTCCATCTTCTTTTCGTGCATCTACATCACGAGCCTCGCATGGATCTGCCTCAGACCTAGAGCCTATTTTGGGACGTTTGAAGATACTTGAAGGAGATATGACTTTTTTTTTCAATGCCAAATGTTCGACAATGTAGAATTTAATTAACAATTGGACAGGCAAAAAAAGATTAACAGCGAGTTTAAGGCTTGATACTATGCATCCATGATAGAAATGTTTAAACAAAATTAATGGGTTGGAGGAATTAAGAATATTAAATTTCCTGAATATCCTCAATATCAAACTTGTACTCATCGCCAACCCATGGATGAGGATGACATAGAAGATGAAGAAGATTGAAGAAGACGATGATGATGTTGAGTGTGAGTAGGTATTTTTGCTTGTGTATCGAACTCTAATGTGTAGGTTTTTTAGTATTTGTTTGTTTGTGTTGGATTAATATATGTGTTGTATGTGTGATGAAGTGATCATGTAGTAAACTATGATTGTATTATTTTTTTTTTATGAAATGAATGTTAGTGTCGTTTGTGTTATGCATACTTATCTTTATATTAGTGACTTATTTATTATATAGCAATCCCTTCTATTAAATTGCGAACATGTAAATTATGCATGTCTGCTTTTATACCTAGCAGCTGTAATAGAGTTTATGCTTCATTTTTAGTTAAGTTTAATTTTGAGCATGTATTTATCAATTTTCAGTTTTCTTCATATCTTATTTATTTGTACTAATTGTAAAATATTTAAAAATTCAAGTTTGGGGGGAGGAAGAAAAATAAATTTCAAAGTTAAACTTTATTTGTCCTAAAAGAAACTATAAATAAATTTTATTTGAAAAATAATTTTTGTTATGTGGAGTTATTATAAGATTACTAAAATTTTAATTATAGAAATGCAATAGTATATAGAAACTTTAGTAAAAAGGATAAAACTAAAGTTAAGATGTATAGTAGAAAATAAAACGGAAATGATTTACTATTTATAGTAGGAAAAATTGAATTTTAAAAAAAATAATGATTTTTTTGAATAATACTTTTTGACGAATTTAATCTCTATTAAAATTCTTTTTCATAAACTAATGATTTTATGAGCATCTTGTTGAAGGCTTCTACCAAGCCGTTCCCTTTGGGTAGTAGATTGTAGAATACCTTCAATCAATTCCATGGTATTTGATGAAGTTGTTAATCTTTGTGCTCTTGATAACAGATACATTGTCTGAAAGGATTCTGCACGGGACACTGAAACAGTATACTATCTGATTTCTGAAAAACTGAAGCACATGATATGTTGTGACTTCTCGTAATGGCACTACCTCTGCCCATTTGGAGAAGTAATCTATAACTACAAGAATAAATATGTGTCCCTTCGAAGATGTAGGGTCTATCGGACCCACAATGTCCGTACCCCAACTCTTGAATGGCCACGAGGCAATCGTTGCATGTAACACATTTGGAGACTGGTGCAAGACGACTCCATGCACTTGTTACTGATGACACCACTTAGTTGTTTCTATACAATCAATCATCATAGCCATCCAGTAGTATCGAAGTCGTTTGATTTTCATCTTCATTTTTGGCCCTGAATGGTGAGCTCCACACAATCCGGTGTGTACTTCTTTTACAATACCTGTGCTTCTATCCTGCTTAAACATCTCAGCCACATCTGGTCAAACGATCTTCTGTACACAACGTTGTTAATCAAAGCGTACGACAGAGCTCTCTGTAGATCTGATATGCCACTGACATATCTTTTGGTAGCTTTCCTGTTTGCAAAAATTCAACGAATTGTCTACGCCAATCATCGGTATCATCTGTCACTGTAGTTTTTATCTCATCTTTTTCTAGCTTATGTAGATCGTCGAGGTCGATCTATGACAAAACTTGATGCCCCTGTAGCGTAATATCAATGGAGTCTTCTGGCGAACATATCAATTCCTTAGCGAGCTTAGCTAAAGTGTCCCCATGGCCATTATCCGCTCAAGAAATCTTATAGAGCATCACATTGGAAATCACTTCCAAGAACTTCATTGTATACTTATGATACTTTTTTAGGCTTGGCTTCAAAATCTTGTACTGTCCGGCTACTTGTTAGCGATGTTCGTTATTTCCATTAATACTGCTATCTACAATCCAGTTACTAAGTTCATATTCTGCTTCATTGTTGGTGCACAACTCTGTCAGTTGGTAGGAGAATCTCAACATCCCCTAATTCGGTGTGACGAAAATCAAACAAATTCCTGTTTTATCGGGTATAACTGTTTGTGATCCTTTATCTTTCTTGGCCGATAAAGCTCCGTCAAAGTACATCTCCCAATGTTTGGTGCTGGGCTGTTCACTTGCATTGTCTGTTCATCTGACAAGTAGTCGTTGAGAGGGGACCCAGCTGGTAGCGGGTGTGCTACAAGAAAATCTACCAAACTCTGTCTTTTGATAGCGCGAAGGGGCACGGAAGTTATATTAAATTGCAACAAAATTATCGATCACCTTGCTAAACGTCTGGAAAGTGTTGGTTGGGTCATCAGATATTGCAACAAATTAACTTTCGATTATGAGAAAGCATGTAGGGCCTAAGCTTCTGAGTAGGGAATACCAAGGATAGACAATGCTTCTCGATAGGAGTATACTTTACCTCCGCCGGGATTTGATGTCAACTCAAGTAGTAGAGTGTGTTTTCCTTACCCTCATCATTGACATAGGCTATTAGAGCTCCGAGGAAGTTGTATAAGGCCGCGGTATAAAGTATCAAAGGTCGACCCGTGATAGGGGTTGCCAAAATAGAAGGTGTCATTAGATATTTTCTAGTTTCTTCGAAAGCCCATTGGCACGACTCTCTCCAATAAAACTTCACATCCTTTCAAAATAAAATTGAAAATGACTGACACCTTTCTGACATATTATATATAAAGTGTCTTCGGTATTAAATTGACCTTGAAATGAACGTACTTGTTTTAAGATTTTAGGGGTAGCATTTACAAGATAGTTTTAATCTTCTCTGGGTCGATTTTGATTCCCAGATGATGGACAACAAATCCTAGAAATTTCCTGGAGGTAACGCCAAATGCGCACTTTAAGGGATTCATCTTGAGTCATAATGTCATAATTGTTTGGATTAGATCCTCAAATCAAACAAATGGTTATTCCTTTCTTTGATCTTATTGACCAAGTCATCTATGTAGCACTCCACTTGGTTGTGGATAAGGTCATTGAAGATCCTTATCATTGCTTGCTGGTATGTTGCTCAAGCGTTCTTCAAACTCAAGCGTTCTTCAAACCAAACAGCTTCACTTTGTAACAATAAATTCCAATCAGAATTATGAATGTTGTAAGCGTTGCATCTTCTAGAGTCATCTTGATCTGATTATATCCTGACGATCCATCCATGAAGAGAAGATCTCGTGTGATGACGTGTTGTTCACCATTAGTTCTAGTACCAGTAGCAGAAACTCATGCTTTGGACATGCTTTGTTTAAATCCTTGAAGTCGACACGCAATCGTATCTGTCTACTCTTTTTTTTTAGTCGGCACAACTTTTACTAGCCATGTAAGGTATTGCTCCTTCTATACAAAGTTAGCGTCTAATAACTTCTTCACCTCGGCTGTGAATTGTTGTTTTATCTCAAGACACATTCTTCTAGAAGCTTACTTCACTGGGATTATACTTTGATCTACTCCAAGCCTGTGAACTACAACTTTTGAAGATAATCCTGACATTTCATTATAGCTCTATGAGAAACAATCCTTGAATTCTGACAATAAAATGATCAAATTTATAAACTCTTCCTTGCTGAGTAAGAATCTTATGAATGTAGGTCGCGGCTGCTCCTCAGCCCCGAGGTTGATTTCCTTTAATTTATCCATCGCAATATTGATTTCCACCTCGAACTCTTGCAGAGCATTATCTATCGGTTAATCTTTAAAATTATCTTTGACATTGAGAAAATTCTCTTTTGATACAATAGTAAAAACCATACAAATTTCTAAATCATCGACCGATCATATCGTACCAAATCCAATACCTTCTTTTGATTTGAGAGTTTGTACTTTTAACATTCCATAATTTCTCAAAAATTTATAGATAATTCTTCGGCATTTGCTTCGGCACATAACCTTGTTGAATTAGCTTTTGTACCATAGGGAAAAGTAACACAATGGTAATTCCTTAACTTCATTAGGATCATTTTCTTCAAGATTTTAGAAGTTTTTGACTTAAAAGAAGGGAAGCACAGTAACTTTTGATCAGTTTCAAACAAACACTCCGGACTTCCTTGACCTCCATACTCTTGACCTTTTGAGGGTGGATCAGAGTTAAGGTAATAACCTGCACGTAGTGGTTGATTTGATCGTACATCGTCTCTTATTCACTTTTCTTCTTATCATCCAATGAGATCTCGAACTGAGGCTTCTTCTAGCTTTTTTTCATTGTATCTCTATCAGACTTACCCTTCTCAGAGCTTCCTTCTATGTCGATGTAGATAGTTGGCTTCGTCTGTTCAAAAATCTTATTAATTCATCCTCGCCCGTGTCCCTGTCCTTGATCTCAGATTCATGGGCTAAAAAAACCTCCTCTGACTCATTGCAAAGGAGTGGTGGGAGATCGTTGAAGCGGATCTGAACGGTCCCATTCTTGTGATCCTTCTGAATTCTCAATCTGATTTGGCACACTTTTTCTTGGAAAACAATCTTCTTTAGGGGAGTGTAGTAAGCGGCGTTTTCATGGATGCCTACCTCATGTATTGAGAATGGTTGAAGGTCTCCATTAATGTAATGTTCATGTCCATCCTTGTAATATTTGATGCATTGGTGTAGCGGCAACGGAACCATATTGTACTCGTGAAGCCACGATCGACTGATGTGACTTATTTAAATTGCTAAAATTTATGAACTCGGATTTATATATATATATATATATATATATATATATTTTTTTTTTTAAAAAAAAGGAGCAGACAGTGGCTCCTTACATGTTAAAATAAAAATGTAGTACAGAAGAAGTAAGAGTACCACCTAGGACCCCTATAATTCTCACCCAGTAACAAAAAACCCATTCAAAGAGATACAAAAGAGATAACACAAAATACTGGGGAGAGAGTGTGTGGAAAAGCTTCCACCAAGAACGACGGAGAATGGGCTAAAGAGAATTGGCATTAACCGATCCTAAGATGTGGAAGGCTCGAGCATATCTCAAGCAATAATCAACTTTAACTCAGGTGTGGATATATATATATATATATATATATATATAGATATATATATATATATATATATATATATATATTGATTTAGTTTTCTATTGAGTCACACAATTAAACGCAAGTATACATATCACTCAAGTAATACAGGGCTCTAATGGAGTCCTGGTTATCTATCTCACGAGAAGGTATTTAATTCTATAATGGAGCACATAAATCATTTCACGAATCACAGCACAATTGCAGCAATTACTAATAATGAAAAGATGAATAAACAGTTGTTGTTACTAATTCTACCAAAGTACGTTCTAACTTCCTGACATAGTTAACTAAAACAAGACTAAATTTATAACAAAAGTTAAAATATAAGAAAGAATCTTCCTCCTCTCTTATAATAATGTGATGATTTAGTGACATAGACCAGTGATACAATAGTATTGTGCCAAATAGGAGCATTCATATTCTTTAACCTCTTCCGAGCGATATAAGAACATTTGTTAATCCTAAGTTTAGTCCCCAAATCCGTGGTTAGGCTGAGAGGATATTGGCGCTCACTCCAGAGCTCCCACTTCTCTTCGTCTGGAGGCTAACTCTGGCTTTAGTTTCCAAACCTTAGGATCAGATTGGGGATTTCATTCTGTCACTCTAAAATCTCCAATTCTAAGCCTATCAAATTATATTTCCCTATTTATTTACACCCAATCCCCATGAACTACGTCACTCATTCATGGACATTGAATGTGACCTTCACTTTTGTTGTGGAACTCATAATCCTTTTGAAACATATTTTTCCCAACAAGTTTTAACAATTTAAATGGCCAGATCAAAAAGTAAATGAAGTACGAAGTGAAAAGGTCATCACAAATTCTCCATGATAAATTGACACATCATTTCCATATCACAACATGAACACATCACATGAAAAGGAGAAAGACGAAGAAATCTACTTAAGACTCATGAGGAAAAGACGATAAAAGATGGATTTTATATATAAAAGCAACACATACAAATAGAGTCAAGAAAATACAACTTATCTCAAACTCATCCCCAAGCGAATCTCAAGGAATTCCTTTGACTAATGTTCTTTCATCACAACAACACACAATTCTCTCTTTAGATAATGAAGAAGAAATCGCTTACTTTTCCTCTCCTCCTACACTTCTTAGAAGAGAACAAATACAAAACCTAGATTCTCTCTAATGGACTCCTCACCCTAGAACAATGAAAAGACACTAAAAACACTGAAGAGACTCCTTATATTTTGTTCCAAAGTAGTTTAAAATTTGGCTAAAACTAATTTCCCAAGAGTTTCCTTAAGCACCCTTCCAAAATCCGTCCAAATACATCGAATCTGGAATTAAATCGGGATAGGGCGCGATCCGACGCAGGATAGGGTGCCGTCCAGCCCTATTTTCTGGAAAACAGCCCAACTCTCCGTAAATTAGCGTGGTCTGGCGCTGGTGACAGCGTTGTTCAGCGCTAGTTTAATAAAATGCATTTTCCCTCATTTTGCTCCAAATTTGCTCCTTTTTGCTTCCTTTTGCTCAGGCCTAAAATCATTGTACCTGCATGAAATCATGAAAAATACCCTTCTATAAAGTGCAATATCATCAAATATAGGTATGAAATGGACATTAAAAAGCTATCAAAGTTTCAGTGGATCAAGATCCCCCAAACTTAACTTTTACTTGTCCTCAAGTAATTTAGTTAATACATAAAATAATGATCCACTGCAATGAACATTCTTTTTATAATACCATAATTTTGACTTAGTTAAATACAAAAGTATAATTTTCAGAAAAATTTTTGAATAATTCAAGTAGATTCTGCAGGTGTAAGACTATCTAATCATCAAGTTTAAGAGTTCTAGCATTCTATTAATTTCAAAAATGACTGTAGATTGTCTTATTAAGGCACTTAAAAGGATTACATGAAAAGAAGATTATGAGAACACTACTAGTAAAGATGTTAATCCATACATTTAAGTTCAAGAAAGTAATTAAGTTCTCCCATTTAGGTAAATCCAAGTGAAGCCAATTTTTGATTAGGCATCTCCTCATGCTTCTCCTCACTTTTTTTTCTTTTTCTTCTTTTTTCTATTTTCTTTTTTTTTGCTTTTGCTTTTCTTTTTCAAGTGAGGATTACTATATCTGGATAGTCTTTAATAATTTTGAACTTCACTATTCTCATCTAAATTTGGAACTTACCACAATTTCTTTACCTTATAAGCATTTCTTTAGCTTATTATTGATTCATCATAGAGTCAATCCTTTCCTTTCACATAAAGTTTTAAGATTCTTTATATTTCAAACATACAGTTTTTCTTACTTTGAGTAGTTGACTATAGTCATATTCTCTTATACCAAATATCTTAGCCTACAAAATTACTTTTCATTACCAAAAACTTTCATTCAAGTCCACTAAAACACTCTAATAAAATCAAAATACAGTTATCTGAAATTGAGCTCTATCGCGAGAAATCATATTAATAATTTTGAAAATACTTTTAAATGAGAATAACTAACAGTTAATTCTTTCCCTCCCCCAAACTTAAATTTTTGAATATCAATAAGATTAGCATAAGTAGAAATAAAAGATCTAAACATATATGTAACTTACACCTCAATATGTTGGGTTTTTCATACCTTTAAGTTTAAGCGGGTCTTCTTCATCAATTTGAAATAGTGGGCCTGAAATAGTTAAGAGCATTTCTACACGCAAATATATGTTAGAAATTTGCAAGGTGAAGAAGTTTGAGATCTTAAAACATAAAACATAAACTAAACACATAACACATTAACATCCAACTGTTACAACGATAGATTAAACTAATAAATTAAATACATTCAAACTCCATTATCACATCACATTATAATTCCACATATTACAACTTAAAGTTCACCACAAATACATTCAAATACAAATTACATCACAAATACAAATCACAGTCTTAGGTACATCACAAAATCAACAACAAATACTAAATGCAATGAAAATAAAAAAATACTAAACTACCAATCAACATCTACAGGAGCTCCCCCATCATCAGATTCATGAGGCTGGTATGGAGTGTACTCAGGGTATGTAAGGAATACAACACTAGTGTCTCCCCTGAGAAATCTCATTTGTGTGTCATGATAAGCTATATCATATTCTCGCCACTGCACTTGATAATCATCATTTATCTTATTTTTTGCTTCTAGTCCCTCTACTCCGGTATTCAACTTTTCTAACTGATCCATAACATCGTACAGATTAGGTCCCTAGATGTAGATGGTCTCTCCTGACTAGAAGAAGGTACATCAGCTTTCTTACTCCATTTCCATCGTACATGGGCTTCATAAGTCTTCAGGTTTAATTTACTTATGGGCTTCAGGGGGTGGACTACCTCGTCATTATCTTCAGTTGCTACACCTGACTGAATACACAAGGCATGAATCAGGCTGGGGTGTCCTAATTCACCTGTACTCTCTTCTTTTGAATTAGTCAAAATACTTTTATGAATGATAGCCCCGATATTGATATTCTTCTTGTTCTAAGTACAGTAATTCAGAACAACTCTCTCCACAGTTACTTCACTATGATAGCTGGTAGGCATAAGTCTTGCAGAAATGAAATAATGTTAGGCCTTCGATACAGGATTCAAAGTAGAAAGGGGGAAGTTAACTTTTTTCCTTTGTTTAATCTTCCACTCACCTTTTCAATCAGTCAAATAATTCATAACCATATCAAGTGCTTCATTATTAAGAGGAAAATTCTCATATTTGCACAAGAAAGGTTCTCTCAAGTGGTAAAATGCAATGATACTTACGGGGGGTAAAGTCTGTCATTTGTCCTCTAGGAAGGATATATTCACTCTCATAATAGTATAAATTAACATAAAATTCTCTTACAATCCCTAACATCGCTTCAACAGTAAAATAGCATAAAATCTCCTACTTAAGATTCCCTATTAATTTTTCTATCACACCTCTAGGATTTTCAAAGGCTTTCTCTTGAATACACTTCTTATTACTAAGAAAGGTACTAATGCCAGAAAAAGCCTTGAAATTCACAAATTTACTCTTATCATAATCAAATTTTTTCTTCCCTTTTGTCATTTTTGGAGCCATTTTTCTAAATATATCAAATTAATCCAAATCAATTTCAAAATTCCAATGTAATTGGCTCCAAAGTAAATTTAAGTAAATAAGAACTTCAAATTTATGGAAAATCTCCAAATTTTCTCTAAAAACCTCAAAGTTTCGGATCTTCTTAATGTAGGAGATTTCTAGGGTCAAAATCAAAAAATTTAGTTTAAAGTGAAGCTCTTACCAAGAGAAGATGAAATCAGAACTTTTTCGGCCATCATATCGCTTCAAATCCAAATGCAAGTGAGCCCTAGGGGCGAAAATAGGCCTTGGCTAGAGGCAAAAGACGATGGTTTGGGTAAAAATGGTGGGTCCCAGGGTTAAATCTTGAAATTTGAGGGTTTAATGCCTTTTTTCTGTTGGGCGCAGTACGACGCTTGTGACAACGCCATTCGGCGCTATTTTCGTTTCAATAGGTCAAACACTCTATCTTTTGGTGTGGTCCGACGCTAGTAGCTGCGCCGTTTAACGCCAATTCAAAATCTAGGCTTCCAACTTTCTTTGCAATTTCAATCATTTTATATCCGCACCAACGTCTAATTAATTCATTTAAACATTGAATAACGTACTAAAGCCATGGAAAATAATATTTTTTTACACAAACAACGCAAAACATCACTTTGATATATATAAAATCCAAATTACAAACACACATAAGTGAGACTAAACTCTACAGATCGTCAAGCCACAAAACATTAAATTTTAGTGTTGCTCACAACCACGACACACTAACGTTGAAAACTGAACAAGAAAGCAAGTTCAAGCATAACATTCAAGCAAAGCAAATTAAATGATAAGTTCAAACACATAAACAGAATAATCAAGTCTCTATTCTTCCTCAGAACTATCATAAACTCTTATATCTCCAATTGATTGCACATGAACAAATAAATTGTAGAATTGACGAAATGGGAATTCTTCAGTTGAATCCTCTTCAATCCAACCCTTTCTTCTCATCATACATACCAGACTTCCTTCAAGATACCCAGAATGATCAAAGTGTTCCTTCATCCTCCAATCCAGGTGATCAAAGAAGTTAGATATATTGTTGATTGCATTCATCAGGTGTTACATTTCTTTCTCCAATTTCTTAATATTCTTCAAAATAATTTGTGAGCGGGAAAGTAAAGAGGAATAGGTGTTGAACTCTGAGATAGTTTCTTCAATGATAGTCATGATCATTCATATCTCCAACTGCCTGGTTACTATGTTCATCCGTTGGGTCTATAAGCTTCTAGGTTAGAAGTACTCTCTCCCAATTTTCATATGGAACTTGTGATTGACTGCAGAGGAGAAATATGGTGGAAGGACATACAAGCCCATATTTTGATTCGTGTACGATCAATTCCAAAACAGATTTCACAATTATAGAACCAACATCAATAGGCATTCTCATTTGAATACATTAGTTCAAGACATCACATTCCTTAGTTACTTTACTGATTTTCATAGTTGGGAGTAATTTTGCACATATAAAATAATGCAAGTACTTCGACGTAGGATTTAACAGTGCGGTCGAAAAACTCATATACCTGTTATCTCTTATCTCCTAATCATCACTTTCATTCGTCAAATATATGTATATATCATGCATGTTGTCTTTCATTGGGGCAAAATTTGAATAGTGGCAGATCGACACATTCTCAATCATATATAAGTCATTAATCTGTGCAGAAGTAAATGTAACAAACCTACCTCGCACATAGAGTGGTCCTTGATTGATTCCATGAAAGTTTACATAAAATTCTTTCACAATAAGGACGACTACGACGGTAGTAGTGTAACATAACACTTCTCAACGTCTTTGAACAATAATTTCTTCAACCTTAGAAGTTGGAGAATTCAAACCTCGATTCATGAATTCTCGCTCCTTAATCAACATCTTCTTTGAGATATTCTTATTGAATAGACGTTGTGCTTCGAAACTGATGAACTTTCTGCAGTTGAAAACTTGAAATCTTGAAGTTTTGATCGAATCAGAATCCATTTGGATGAGATTTGGTAGTTTTGGCGTCTAGGGGCAGTTTTTGGGAGTTTAAATGGAAGAAATGCCACCTAAAACCACCGAAATTTGAATTTAAGAATGAAAATCGTTTTTTGAACAGCAGTGAGGTCCGGCGCTGATAACAGCGCAGTCTAGCACTAGTTTAATTTTCGCTAAACTTTCATTTTATCCAAATTCTTTCCAAAATTATGTTTGATTCTTTTTTTTAATGTTTTTTATGATATTTAAGGAAGGGTAGGACTTAATTAAGAGATAATTAAACAAAAATAACACATCAAACAAGTAAAACATTCAAAAACTGTGAGTTGCCTCTCACAAAGCGCTTGATTTAACGTCGTCAGCCAGACATAACCTCAAGTTATTCCGGTTGCTCCAACATTAATACCTCTTTAAAATTAGATCTATTTTCTTCAAAATATGGTTTTAATCTTTTTCCATTAACTTTGAATATGCTTCCAGATTTAGGGTTTTCAATAGTCACAGCTCCAAATTGATAGATTTTTACGACAGTGAAAGGTCCTATCCATCTAGATTTCAATTTTCCAGGAAATTATTTAAATATTGTATTGTATAATAAAACCTTATGTCCTGGTTCAAATTCCTTTTTAACAATATTTCGATCATGCCATATTTTTCTTCTCTCTTTGTATATTCATTATCATATGATTCATTTCATATTTCTTCCAACTCATTTAATTGCAATAGTCTCTTCTCACCAGGTTCTTTTAAACTAAATTTCAATTTATTTATCGCCCAATATGCTTTTTATTCTAATTCAACTGGCAAGTGACAAGTCTTTCCAAAAATTAATCGATAAGGGGACATTCCTATAGGAGTTTTATAAGCAGTTTCGTATGCCAATAAAGCGATGTCTAATCTAGCAGACCAATCTAATTTCTCGAGATTTATGGCTTTTTCTAAAATTCGTTTAATTTCACAATTAGATACCTCAGCTAAGCCATTAGTTTGGGGATGATAAGCTGTAGAGATTCTATGCATAATATTATATTTCTCTACCAATCTCAGAATCAGATTATTATTAAAATGAGATCCTCCATCTGTGATGATTACTCTAGGCATTCCATATCTTGTGAAAATATTTCTCATCAAAAACCTCAAAACACTTCTAACATCACACTTTGGCGAAGTTATTGCCTCAATCTATTTTGATACATAATTAACATCAATTAATATATTTAAATTCCCAAATGAAGGTATAAATGGTCCCATAAAGTTTAATCCCCAAGCATAAAAAAATTTCAACTTCTAAAGTAAAATTAAGAGGCATTTCATTTCTTCTAGATATATTGCCTATTCTCTGACATCGATCACATGTTTTGATAAATCTATAAACATCTCTAAAAATAGTAGGCCAATAAAATCCAGATTGTAAAATCTTATGCGTTGTTCTATCAATTCTGAAATGTCCTCCGAATTCAGAATCATGACATCCTCGAATAATTTATTGAGTTTCTTCATAAGGCACACTTCTTCTAATAATAAGATCTTTACATTGCTTTTACAGATAAGGATCATCTCAAAAATAAAATTTAGCATCATGTTTGAATTTCTTCCGTTGTTGCATTGTTAATTCCGGTGGTAAAATGTTACTAACTATGTAGTTTACAATATCAACATACCACGGTATATTTCCTTCTGTAACATTATACAACTGCTCATCAGGGGAAGTTTCGATTATTTCCTTTTCAAAATCAGCCAGTTTAGGTTGTTCAAGTCTAGATAAATGATCAGTTATTTGATTGTCTGCCCCTTTTTATTAACGATCTCAAAATCGAATTCTTGCATTAAAAGTATCCATCCAATTAATCTTGGTTTAACATCCTTCTTTTGCATTAAATATTTAATAGCAAAATGATCAATATGCACTATATATTTGGCTCCAATTAAGTAAGATCTAAATTTTTCGAAGGAATAAACGATAACTAATAACTCTCTTTCTATAATAGTGTAATTAATTTGAGCATCAGTAAGAGTTTTACTAGCATAGTGTATAACTTTAAACATTTTCTTGTACCTTTGTCCTAAAACCACTCCAATAAAATAATCGCTCGCATCGCACATTAATTCAAATGGTTTCTCTCAATCAGGTGAAACTATTATAGGAGCAGCGAGTAATTTTTCCTTTAATAAATCAAAAGCTTTTAAGCATTCATCATTAAAATCAAACATCTTATCTTTTTCCAAAAGTTGGCATAGATGCTTAGTTATTTTTTAATCCTTAATATATTGCCTATAGAATCCAACATGTCCCAAAAAGCTTCTTACCCCTCTCACGGTAGTTAAAGGTGGTAATTTTTCTATGATTTGAATTTTCACAGGATCTACTTCCATGCCATATTCAGATATTTTATGCCCAAGCACAATTCCTCCTGCAACCATAAATTGACCATTTTCCCAGTTTAGGAATAAATTTGTTCTTTCGCGTACCTTTAAAACTTTTTCTAAGTTGCATAGGCATGCATCAAATAAATCTTCAAATACCGAGGAATCATTCATAAACACTTCTATTCCATCATCTATTAATTTGCTAAATAAGGACATCATGCATCTTTGAAATGTTGCAGGTGCATTACATAAATCCAAAGGGCATCTTTCTAAAAGCAAAAGTTCCGTAAGGGCTAGTAAATGTAGTCTTCTCTTGATCCACAGGAGCAATAGGTATTTGGTGATAATCGGTATATCCATCCAAAAATCAATAATACTTGTGTCCAACAAGTTTGTCTAACATTTGGTCTAAGAAAGGTAAAGGGAAATGATCTTTTCTGGTGGCGGCATTTAATTTTCTATAATCAATCATACTCGCCAACTAGTGACTTGTCTTGTCGGTATGATTTCATTTCGTTCATTTACATCAACATTTACTCCTCCTTTTTTAGGAACACAATGAATTGGACTTACCCAAACACTATAAAAAGTTGGATATATAATTTCAGCATCTAACCACTTTAAAATCTCTTTTTTAACTACTTTTTTCATCATTGGGTTCAGTCTCCTTTGCGGATCAACTCTACGTTTATGTTTTTCATCCAACAGAATTATGTACATACAGAACGAAAGGCTAATTCCTTTAATATCTGTTAAGGACCAACCAAAAGCCTTTTTGTATCTTTTTAAGTGTTCAGTAATTTTTGTTCTTGATATTCATTTAAATATGAAGATACAATGACTGGTAAGGTAGATGATTCTCCTAAAAACATATACTTTAAATGATTAGAGAGAATTTTCATCTCAAGTTTAGGAGGTTTTATAATAAATGGAATTAAACTTTTATCTCCACTTTCCATAGTATCCAATTTTTCAAATCTTTCCTGAACAAATTCTAACTCTTCATTCTCTTTGTCATCCAAATCATCTTCACTTTCACTTTCATCCTCACATTCCAAATTCTCTTCAAACACTTCTTTGAAATGATCTTCTCTCAAATAATCGCAAATTTCCATTCGAAAGCTTTCATCATCCTTTTCAACTGAAGGTTATTTCATAAATTTCAAAAAAATGAAAGTCACCTCTTGATCATTAATTCTCATATTTAATTCTCCTTTATGAACATCAATCATAGCTCTCCCAGTAACAAGGAATGGTCTTCCCAAAACAATTGAAATTTTTTTATCTTCCTTCATATCTAATACAATAAAATTCACAGAAAAGATAAATTTATCCACCTTCACTAATACATCTTCCACAACTCCTTTAGGATAAGTAATAGAACGATCAACCAATTGAAGAGTCACAGATGTAGATGAAATTTCTCCTATTCCCAATATTTTGAAAGTTGATAAAGGCATAAGATTAATACTAGCTCCCATATCACATAAAGCTCTTCCGAAAAATTTCTCACCTATAGCACACGGGATAGTGAAACTACCAGTGTCTTTAAGTTTTTCTGAAAGTTTCTTCTAAATAATTGCACTACACTCACCGCTAAGTGCAATAGTCTCATGGTCTTTAAACTTTCTTTTCTTTTAAGAATATCCTTCATAAACTTTGCATAATCAGGCATTTGCTCTAATGTTTCAACAAAGGGAATATTTATAGTTAATTTCTTAAGGATTTCCAAAAAATTTGCAGATCTATTATCCCTGTTCTGTTTTTTTAGTCCTTGAGGAAATGGAGGAGATGGCTTTTCAACAGTAATCTTCATTGGTTCAATTAGATATTCTAAATTTGGATATATCTGATCCATGAAAAAAATACCCATTTTTATGCCTTGATTTTTATCAAAATTTTAAGGATATTATGCTTTAATGAAAGGTATTTTTGTGTTTTTGGATATAAGTGATGGAAAATGTTCAAGAAGAAAAAAAAGTGAAAAAGGAGCAAAAAGGAGCAAAAATGGAGCCAAAATACAAAATTGTCAAAATTATTGGTCTGGCGCCTAGGCGCCAGAATCCAGCAACTAGGCGCTAGAATCTGGCACCTAAGCGCCAGGTCGATACGAGATCTGTCAAGATTTTTGATGACTTTTGGACGGTTATTTTAACGGTGTTAGCGGTTATTGGGCCTTCTAGAAGACTGACAGTTGTTCCTGGTTTATAGGACATGTGATACAATGTATTTGGACGCTTCGAAACGGTTTTAATCGCGAAGAAGTGAAATCTAAAGTGAAGAGGTGCGAAGAACTGGACGCAGAGTCCGGCGTCTAGGCGCCAGATTCCGGCTCCTAGGCGCCAGACACACCTTCTAGAAGATTCATTGAATGTGGACACATTTTGATGAGGTGCATCAAGGCAACCCTTGAAGCCTATAAATAGGAGGGTACTCCTTCAGAGAAAAACGCCCCATACGCCCCCCTATCTAGAGGCCCCTCATCTAGAGCCCCATCTAGAGAGAGAATTAGAGAGATACTTTAGGGCCACATTTTACTATCCTTCATAAATTAGTTAGTTATTTTATTTAGAGTTTGTATTGAGAGTTTAAAGAGTTGGTGCTTTTGAAGTTTATTTGCTTTGGAGTCAGAAGAATTCAGAGGTTCGATAGGAGAAACACTTGAGATAAGTATTTGTCATTTTATTCAAAGTTTTATTATCATGTTTTGTTATTTAAATTCAATGTGTTCTGAGTAGTTAGTTTACTTTCTCCTTTCAATTATGAAAAGATAAATAAGATAATAAAAAATTCAATGGAGAATTAAAAACTATTTATATTTTAAAACATTGTGATGATATTAATGTCGGATCTTCATTTACTTTACAAATTGATCACTTGTATTATTAAAATCTGTTGAAAAGTTTTGATACCTAGAAGGAGATGAATTCTTAACTAGTAGATATCACATGAATCCTTGGGTAGTCGAAGGCATTGTGCGGGTTATTCAAGGTGAAGTGCAAATAAATAGGAAGATATTATATAATGGGCGCATAATTAATAAGTTATTAGAGTGACAGACTAAATTCTTGTGATTTGGTTTATAGAGAAGGAAAGGGTCACTAGTAGGGCCGACCATAGCCACCCTTGGACATCTAGTAGTGTGAGCCTAGATTAACTCATTCTACTAACAATACATCCGGACCTGATCTATAGGCTAGCCAATGTTCGTTACTGTCGGCATATTTTTAGGTTATGTGATATTTTAAAAAGGGGTCGCCTAACAGAAGTTGTCGGCGAACTTTTAATTTAATTTAAATAAATAATTTGAAATAAGTAGTATTTGATTTTTGAAAATAATTTTAAATTTGAAGATTTTAAGATATGAAATCAAACCGATCTCACATCCCAAATAGTTTATATAAACGAGCACCGCACCGCAAACCGTGTATCTATCCCTAAGGATAGACACACTGCTTGATGGTGGGGCTCGGTTAAATAAACTAGAAGATTTGTGACATCCGTTTGGTCTGCGAACCAATTTTATAAGCCGACAAATTCCCCTGCTTAATATGAAAACATTAAACAGGGTTTATATTACCTGGGTTCTTTAAAATTCCCTATAAGGGCAAGCCCCTATAGTTAATTACATCTTAAGTGACGGGAATCACCTAAGAAAACTCTCGATAATAATCAATAATTCTGCTCTCAAGAATTTCAAAGTTTAAGTTTTCAAGGGATTGAATTTTGGAATTTCAAAAGGGATTAGCTCAAATTTGGAACATTTTTTTATTTTGGAAATTCAAAGGAAGAAAATTAGGAGAAATTACGGATTTGAAGCGAACTTCGGTAATCTCCCGACCATCCTATTGTTTGGCTTGGATTTAGGAAAGTCCTAACGTTTATTTAATGTTTTAATCTTGCCAATTTTAGTTAATTAGGGCTTATATTTATATGATAGAATCATACAAATTACCTGGAAGATATGAGAGTTTATGTCGTATCGGACGACTACCTCGGAATCCTAAGACCGGTTAGGGCTTAATTTGCAATGCAAATGCCTAACGAAGAGTTGAGGATTTATGTTGCACTAGGCAAACTACCTCGAAGTCCTATGGCTTTGTTGTTTAATTCTAGGAAAGTTTTGCTGAAGTAGGTTCAAGTTTTGCTGATGACGATGGCCGTGCTGCCCACCATGCTCCGAGCTCCTTGTTGTTGCGAGGTTTAGTTTTAGAAATCATAAATCGGGGATGAGAAAAGTGTTTTGGTTTAGAGAAGTCTTAATTTCCAAGTGTTTTTGTGTTTTAATTAAAACAAATCTTAAAGTTGATTATAACGACACCGGTTAAGATCCCACGGTTCCATCCTTCCGCATCATTATTTTTATCGGATTCACTTAGTCCGGATGAATTTGCTAAACTCAATCGAATGAGTTCCACACTTTCATTTAGACCGTGGGAAATCCCGTTAGCAACACGTAGGTTACATCATCCGAGGTATTCCCGATCATCCAACAAGACGTTTTAATTTAGTTATAATTGTAGTTTTGTGTTCGTTTGTGATTAAATTTTGAGTTGTCTTATATTTTGAAATGTTGTGGAGGTGAATTTTATCTTGTAGTGTCTTTTAATTTAGTTATGGGTTTCGGCTTTGGTTTCTGTCCTAAAGGTGTAGGTTTTCATGCAACTGTTGTTTTATCATGCAAGAAAAATAAGTGCGATGCAATTAAATAAATTGCCGTAAAGTAAATCGCAATAAAATAAAAGCGTACTCTGGAGGGTCTTCCCGTCATCCCAAGCTGCACTTAAAACACAATTAGAATATTTAAGCAAGTTCCTAGGTAAAGCTAAGGGAAAGGGTTATGGTTTTCTACCAAATTCCTAATCCTATAGCTAGTCATTTCCTATGACGTCTAGGTTCTTTGTGTTTTTGGTTTGAAGACGATTTTCTTCATCAAAGAACAACTAAGTTCAATTGTTCTTATAAATATCCTATCATATTGAGGAAGTGCTTAAGAAGAATCTTAAACATCTTTTCAATATTCTTAGGATTGTTTTAAGTCCAAATGAATTTAATTGTGTAAATGAATCGATCGTCCGAGGTTTTCAAGTTTTGTTAACTTGGTCAATGAACTAGGACATTTGAATGTCCTATAAGTGAAGTAACATTTCATTTTAATGTTCGTTTAGGAGTTATGATAACTAAAGCTCCTAAGGGCAAAATGATATTTAATGATTTGTGATTCAAATTTAAGTTCAAATTAATGATTTAAGTTCGGAATAGTGTTCAAGTTATCTTAGATTTATTTTCGAGTTCTTTATGTCTTAGGTGATGTTATTTAATTCAACTTAATTTAATTTAATTTAATTTAATTTAATTCAATTTAATTCAATTTAGTTTGATTTGATTTAATTTTAATTTAATTTTATTTAATTTGATTTAATTTTTAATTTAATTTAATTTAATTTAATTTAATTTAATTTAATTTATTTAATTTAGTTTAATTTATTTAATTTAATTTAATTTATTTATTTAATTTTATTTAATTTAATTTAATTTTAATTTAACTTTTTAATCTTAATTTAATTTAATTTAATTTTAATTTAATTTACTTAATTTAATTTAATTTTTAATTTGATTTAATTTAATTTTAATTGAAATTTTTGAAAGAGTTTGATGATTTAATTTTAGTTTAATGATTAAGTCTTTTAATATTTTAAATTTGAGTTATCATTTTAATTAAGAGTTGAATATTAATGAGATGATTAAATTTAGGGATTTTTAAATTAAAGAATAAATCTCTTCCTAATAATATCCCTATTTTAATAATTCCAATTTTATTATTCTTCCAAATTTAATCAATTATTTAATTAAAGTTTAATCATTTTAAATTGCTTAATGGGTTTCTACCCTTTAATTATTTAAATTTCAATCATCCAAATCAGGTTAGAATCAAATATTTTACTTGTTAATCTTTTTATTAAACCTAAAGTTTTAATTAAGGGTTAAAATTTTAATTACCATCTTGCCCTTTAAGCTCAATAATTTTATAACTCATTAAATTGAACTCAAATGAACTTGAAATTTTTATGTGACTTCACTCATATGTCAATAAAGACATGAGAGGAGAAAATGTGATTTTTCTGTATCTAATTTATTTATATAATTATTTTTAGTAGAAAATAGAGATTTTCAAGGAAAATTTGATAACATAAACAAGGGTAAGTTTCTGTCCTTAAGAAAATTAGGGGACATTCCTAATGACCAGAGGACCACTTGGACCAAATTTTGTAATTTTTTGAATTATATTTTATTTATTAGAATTATTTTAAGTTCTGGAGTATTAATTAATTTAAAAATAAAATAAATGTTGAAAAATGAATTTTATAATTTTTAAAATTCTCTCTGATATCAAGGATTCCAGAGAACCAAATTTTACAATTTTCTGATTTTTATTTGATTTATTATAATTATTTTGGTGAAAATGCTAGAAAATACATTTTTTTTAATTTTAAAATTACCCTAGAGCTTTAAAAATTAATATCTCACCAAATAGGTCTAAGAAAAATATGGGGTTTGTTCCTAAGTGATTAAAATTCAAAATGTGACATTTTGGTGAATTTTATTATTTTTGTGATTTTTATTATTTTTTAATTATTGAAAATATTAAAATAATATTAAAAATCAACTTTTTAGAAAATTGAAATTTTAATTTTCTTAAATTCCCCTGATACCAGAGAGGCTCCAAAACCAATTTGGTGAATTTTTGAAAGGTATTTTGAAAGTTATAAATTTTTAAAGTTTAAAATGACTAAATGGCTTAATCAACCCAATTAATAGGGCTAACCAAGTCCAATTGACTTCAAACTTTTATGGTGGGTTTCTCTGATCCTAAAGGTCAATGGAGAATTGATTTCAAGTCAATTTGATCTATGGTTAACTCTAATTAATTAGGGGTCTATTTTGGATGTTTAAGCCAATTAGGGTTATCTTAAGTGAATTAACCCAAGTCCTATTTTTCCTAGGGTTCTCTGGTCATAAGGAACATCACCAAATTTTCCTAGAATTTATTTCACAACATGCTAATTTTTGAAATTAAAATACTTAAAACAACAACATGCATTTGAAAAATCAATAACTTTTCACAGAGATGGCCTCTCGACCTTGGAAAATTCAGGGAATGTCCCTAAGTTCAGAGGCTTCAAGAGCCCTATAGTCTCATGCCATGGTGAATTGTGTGAATGCATGGAGAATTAAAACAATGCAGGGAGTAAATAATTAATTAAAAATAAAATACTAGACAAAATTAATTAATTTCTTTTCCACATTATTCTCCTCTATTCACTGAGCAAGAGGGTATTTTTATTTTATTTTTAGGATTTTTCTACACAAAGATATGAATTTTCAAAGTTCGGGAATTAAATAAATTAAGAAAATCTCTAATTTTCTACTTAAGTGACGCGGCGCCGCGTCAACCTCGGCAGCCTCCGAATGCACACGCGGCGCGCTCCCATTCGACGCCGCCATCCGCGTCGGCCGCTCCCGGAACCCGCCGTATCGCTCCGTCCTCCGATCCGACGCGATCCCGGCCGTCCGTCCGCGCGTGTATTAAATGGACGGCATCCGTTCATCGTCCCCAAGTGTCCTCACCCGAGAGCCGTCCACACTAAATCCTTAATATCTCACTCGATACTCAATGGATTTTCATGTTCTTATGCTCTATGGATTCGTCTTGAAGAGACGAACACATCTATACGGTTATCATGCATTGAAATTAAGGCATTTGAAATGGAGAATCTCCGTAAGCTCGGGATGAAGAATTAGTTCATACCTTTGCTCGGAGAAGTGTGGCTTCGGTCCGAGAGTTGTTGCACCTTCGATTGGATCCCAGCAAGCTCCGCATGAAGTCTCCTGGTCTCGGTGAATTGTCTAGATGTGATTTCGACCAAGCCCGATCACAAAGCTTGGAGGCCGGAGCAACCGGGTGGCCCGGAGATGGGGCTTTTGTCGGTGGACACCTTCCCTCGGTCCGGTGAAGGTGTAGAACCAATCAATTTGGGGATTGGCTCACCGTGGAGAAGTGTCCTGGTTTTGGGTGGAATTTCAACTCCGAAATTGAGCTCGCAGAGAAGAAATGGCAGGGGGATCTCACCGGTGATCAAGTGCTCCGAGTATGGAGAATGATCCGGAGCAATTTTGGCGTAGTTTCGACAAGGTCCGGTTCGGCTCCTCTTCTTGGCCGAGAGGGTGAGGGGTTTAAATAGGAGAGGCTGGAGGGCCTCCCAGGGGAAGTTAGGGCTTGGGATCAGCTGCTCTGGTGAGGAGAAGAACAGCCATGGTGACCACTAGGCATGGGGCAGCTCAGCAAGGGAGAATTCCAAAGTTCGGCTCCTCCCAAGGTTTCGGCCATGGTGTTTTCCGGCGGCCTGGTGGCTGGCCGGCCAGGCACTGGTCACCATCTTGTTCAGGTGGGTCAGGGCTGGGGTTTGGTGCATTCAATTGAGGTTTGACATGTGTAAAGTGGTTGAATCAAAGTAGAAAGGGGAAGGGGCTATTTTAGCTTATTTTGGTCAACCCATGCAAATGGGTTGGGTGCACCTCCCCAAGACCTGGTTTTGGGCTGAGGAGGTCAGGTGGGTCAATCTCCCATGTGTGGTGGAGTCTCCATCAAGGATTAGGTGGCAAAGCATGGTTTAGAGTGTGACATGCTTAAGGTAAAAAAGGCTTAAGAAGGATTAGGAAAGGGGGTCCTCCTTTTTCCATTAATGGCTTGATCACATGTCAAACTCTCCATGGCTTCATGTGGCTTGTCCATGGCTTGCATGGCTTGTCTTTGGCTTAGGGAAAAGTTTAGTCAATTTCATAAAAATGGGTTTTAAGAATTTTGGATATTTTGGTGAAAATTTGTATGAAGCTTGATTTGGAATGGTTTAAATGATGATTTTGAAACTTAGGGGTGATTTTGATTAAATGGATGATGAAAGGAAGTGTCATGTGGGCTTTGGATGAATTTGGGCTTTTGAATTTGAAGGGAGTGGGCTTTTAGGAAAGTTTAAGGGAAATGGGCTTTTTGATTTTAGGATGGGCATTTGGGTAAAGATTTTGTGAAAGGCCTTGTCAAGTAAATGTCATAATTGGTTTATGGATGTTCTATGAAGGGCTTGGAGTCAACTTGGTGTGATTTGGAGTTGAATTGGTTTGAATTTGGGTTTATTTGGTAAGTGGGCCTATATGGGTCCAAGTGGGCTAACTTGGGCTAATGTTGGGCTAGAATTGAAATTGATGTAAAATTAATGTTGGAAAATGTTTATGGGAGTGTTTCAAAGAGGTTTTGGCTTTGATGGGTTTTGATTTTGGGATTTGGGCTCATTTGGGTTAGGTTCTGGGTTTAGGTCAAAAATGGGCCTTTTAATTTTGGGTTGAACTTGAGTGGGGTTTGGATCAAAATCTTGGGCAAATCATGTTAGTGTTTTGTTTATGGGGATGTCAAGGAAGGTTTAGAAAAGATTTGGGTTTAATTGGAGTTGAATTGGGTGAGTTTGGGCTAAGTTTGGGTCATGGGTCCAAATCGGGCTTTAAGGCCAAAAGTGAAATTGGATCCAAATGTCAATCAAATTAAGCTTGGATTTGGTCTAGATTGGTGTTGGGAATGTTGAATTGAAGTTTAGAATTGAATTGGACCAGAATTTAGGTCAAATGGGTAGGTTAGGTTTGACATCGGGTTTACTTTAGGTTAAAATGGGTCAAATTGGGGGTTTTGATAAAAGTGGGGTAAATTGACAAAATTGGCCCATAGTGTAGTTGAACAAAATGAAATTGGGAATATTTGGGATTTTCTGGAATTTTCTGGGAATTTTCTGAATTTTTGGATTTTTGGGTCAAGAGGGGTATTTTGGGTATTTGGAGGGTATTGGGAGGTTTTCTTGGAATTTTTGGCATTTTTGGGTATGGATGATCAATTTGAGTGATGTGGAAATGTTTGGGAATGATTCTGGAGAATCTTGGGTGATTTGGAAATTTTTAAGAGATTTAGGCTATTCGAGGCTTTGGTAGGTTAGCGGGTGTTGGGTCCCTGGGTCAAAAATTGAAAATTTGGAAAATTGAAGATTGGGTGGATGTAAGTGGAATGAAATCATTTTTGTTGAGCCATGAAGCCATATCAAGCCCACATGAGCCATGAAGGGACTCATTTGAGGCATTCACTATGTTGTTCCTAACCCTCTTAGCCAAGGGCTTAGGGGTTAAGGACCATCCATGTGAATCACCTACATGAGTCGGAGGTCAAGTCTGGTATGGGTGTGTTTTTAGGAAGTGTGTGAAAGTGTAGTGTGTAGGTGTAGTGTGTGTGCAAGTCAACCCTTCACTGCACTGTGCCACCCAGTAAGGGCCCTAAGGCCAAAGAGTCCTATAGGAACTCATCCTTTAAACTTCCACATTTGATTTCAACCCTCTAGGTGATTAGGGGTCTACAATCAAGTTTGTGGAGTTTGCAGGGAGTTTAGAAGTGGTTTGAATTTCTAAAAGGTGGATCCCAATTCTAGTCCTCTAAGATAGTCAAAGGAAAAGCCTAAGGCTAGATCCTAAGTACTAAAGAGAAGAAGAGAAGACCTCATCAAAAATGAGGTCAACAAATGGACCCCCAATAGGTGTGGTGAGCTGACGGAGCACACCGCGCGTATTGGTGTTGACCGAAGCGATCAACAAAACCAACACAGATGTCCAAGTAACAAACTTAGGACAAAGTAGAAGAGCTTTCACTGGGGAGTGTCAAGTATATCTCTGGAACTGGAGATCCTTGAACTCTCGCTGGGGAAAGGAAAAGGAGGTGAATCCCAAATCACATGATTTGGGAGAATTTCGATTTAGACTTTATTTTGTTTCATGTTCAAGTCATGATGTGTGATTTTTGATTTCAATTTGGAGTTTTAATTTAGATTGAAGTTTGTCAAGATTAATTTGAAGGAATTTGATTTGAAATGAAAATTGGAATTTTGAAGTTTTAGATGTAACATCTTCAACCCCAAAAGAAGATTGAATCTATTGGATTGGATCATTACAATGAGGAAAGATCGCAGAGTAATGCGGTATTGGATGTAAAATCCTTAACCTCAAGAGTTTGATTTCGATGTATTTCAAGTGCAATAGGAAAGAATCCTAAGCAGGCAGGTCTTGGATGTAAAATCCTCGACCCCGGGAATTTGATTTGATGTATTTCAGTGCAATAGGGAAAGAATCCTAAAGCAGTGTAGTCATGGATGTAAAATCCTCGACCCAAAAGTTTGAATTTGATGTATTTCAAGTGCAATAGGGAAAGAATCCTAGCAAAGGTACGTCTTGGATGTAAAATCCTCGACCCAAGAGTTTGAATTTGATGTATTTCAAGTGCAATAGGAAGAGAATCCTAAAGCAAGGCAGTCTTGGATGTAAAATCCTCGACCAAAAAGTTTGAATTTGATGTATTTCAAGTGCGATAGGAAGAGAATCCTAAAGCAAGGCAGCCTTGATGTAAAATCCTCGACCAAAAAGTTTGAATTTGATGTATTTCAAAGGCAATAGGAAGAGAATCCTAAAGCAATGCAGTCTTGGATGTAAAATCCTCGACCCAAGAGTTTGAATTTGATGTATTTCAGTGCGATAGGAAGAGAATCCTAAAGTAGTGCAGTCTTGGATGTAAAATCCTCGACCAAAAAGTTTGAATTTGATGTATTTCAGTGCAATAGGAAGAGAATCCTAAAGAAGGTACGTCTTGGATGTAAAATCCTCGACCAAAAAGTTTGAATTTGATGTATTTCAGTGCGATAGGAAGAGAATCCTAAAGCAGTGCAGTCTTGGATGTAAAATCCTCGACCAAAAAGTTTGAATTTGATGTATTTCAGTGCGATAGGAAGAGAATCCTAAAGCAGTGCAGTCTTGGATGTAAAATCCTCGACCAAAAAGTTTGAATTTGATTGAGGTTTGATGTGAGATCTGGAAAGATTAAATTTGAGATTTGAAATTTGACTGAGATTTGATTTAAGATCCGGAAGATCGAATTTGAGATTTGATAGAGATTTGGAATCTGGAAAGATTGAATTTGAAATTTGGAAGGATGAGTTTGAACTCGGTTGAAATTTGATTTAAGATTTGATTTGAAATTTGGAAGATCACATTTGAATTTTGATTGAGAATTTGATTTAATATTTATGTTGATTTTGTTTATCTTTTAATGATTCAAATTTTATTTTATCGTTTATTTAATGTTCATGTGAATTTGGTGTTTGTCATTTTTAGATTTTTTTTTTTTTTTTTTTTTGTTCTTTGTTCGAAGTTCATTTAACTTTAATGGCGTTTCCCAATCAATTTGCACAAAAGAGGTGAAGGCCAAAAATGTGACATGGTCACTTTCATTCCAATCATGTAGAAGATACATCATACATCTTGATCTGGAATATATTTCATACAATCCATGTAAACTCAAAACGGATCGTGTATGATCTTTGTTGATTCATCCAAAAAGGTATCCGTCAAAAATCCATGTCCGAATAGTGGGGTACATGGTCAATAACATCACCTTCCAAGACATCCTTGGCAAGGATGCCGTATGGATGTACATCGGAGGTGTGATATTTTCCATGTAACTCACAGCTCGTAAGGCCGGAGGCTCTCTAGCTCCGGGTCCGGCAGGAAATGGTAAGGTGTCTTTCTCGTCGTCCATCCTTCCGAAAGTAACCGAGATCCGCTTCACCGGTACTCCCGGTATGCAGTGCTTAGCGATATCTCGCTCCGTTGCCCTTCAGCATCATGACGGAACCTACCGGTAAAGGTATCTTCACCGGCCCTCGGAACTCACTCCGGGCCTGCTATCCGGAGGTCGATCCGAACATGATGTTACACTCGCTCGGAAAGAGACCGTGCGTAGAAGGTCCGACAAAGTCGTGGTGATCTATGTGCGGGGGTATACAATACCCCGTTTGTAGATGTTGATAATGCAACTATTGGGTATGCAATCCGCCGGCGTACCCTCCATGTTATCAATCTCTTTACCATTCTCTTGATGACTAATGGCATCGGATCCACTTGCCCATGACGGAGTATTCCCGTGGGTTTCCCTTCCTGTCCTCCGCAAAGTTGTAACAGACATCCACATCGTATTGTGATTCTTCCTTTCCCCGGCATCCATCTCCGGGGTTCCGAGTATGTATTTTCCCTCAGGCGGCCCGCTCGGCCCATTCTTTTCAAATCCCGGATGCAATCCACGATTTGCCGCTCGTTCATACTCCGAGAATACGTCCGTATGTAGCTCGAGGCCCTCCAAGTATATTAATTCTTCGCCTCTAATTCTCTCGAAGTATTCAAAGGTTTTCTTTTCAACATTCCGCATTCTCTCCAGCTCGTATTCCGGAATGATCCGCAGATGGCGAGGCCTTGTGACATATTGTGGGATATATGGTTCAATCCCTTCACGTTCTCCCCGCATACCTCGGCTCCTCGGGGATGATGCCCGTCGGGACATCCCCCGGGTTGCTTCCGCAACAAGGTCATGCATCACCGGTGGTTCTATCCGGTGGCGTGGTAGCCTTCTCTCTTCGATCTTCCGAAGATTTCCCCGGTTCTTTCCGTCATCCTAGGAGCCGGCCTCCTTTCTTCGTGTTCCCGGTGAATCGGTGTCCTCGACGTGTATGCACCGACATTAGCAATCGCCTCGTCGTGCCGATCCGCAGCCTAGTCTTGTCAACATCTTACTGGATACGGCGATTCTTATTTCTTCGTTGCGTTGCCGTGAGAGTAGCTCTCCGAACTTCTTGAATCTCTCGTGGGCGCGGCGCCGACAAGCTCGCCCTCTCGCCGTAGCGACTACCGACTTCATTTTCTTATCTTCTTCAATACTTGTCTTTCTTTTCTTGTTGCCGGATTGGTGGCTTGGGCCACCAACTTTCATCACCGTATGTCCGGTAGTTCTTCTCGTCAACCGGGACCCGAGCCACTTTCTTCGTACCGTAGGCCTCGCTGGTGCGAAATCCGAGTCAATCTCGATTACCGCTCCATCTTTCACCCTCTTTTCATCTAGTGCAAGGCTTACACCATTCTTAAAGTTCGAGACCAACCGCCCGTTCGACATTTCCCCGCGAAAAGACAAGGGAAAGGATCGTGGGCCGTACTAAGAACAAGAACATTAAGAAAATGTTTATTAAAGACATTTTTATTTTATTATATTTTTAAACTTAGCAGGAATGAAGTGGGATAAGATCAGGTAAGAGATTTTGATTTGGAAAAGAAAACAAGGAAAAATTTATTATCAGGATTTTATTTATTTTAGCACATTTTTGTTATTTTTGGGTTCGGACCTGATCATAAGTAATCACTTCACCCATGCTTCTAGGGATGGAAAGTTCATTCCTTCGAAACATCGGGTAGCGTAATACTTTTTCAAGTATCGTCCATCGATCGGAAGCATATGTCGTTCTCCCCGGCAATTCACTAGCTGGTAGGAACCTCCTGAGTATACTACTTCAACCACAAACGGTCCTTCCCAAGTGGGTTCAAATTTTCCTCCTATCTTGCGGTGTGCAAGAATAGGTCTTTTGAGAACGAGAACTAAATCACCAACTTTGAAGGTTCTTGGGCGGATCAGTTTGTCATGGGCTTGAACCATCTTAGCTTGATATAGTTCTAAATTCTGTTGCGCTGCAAGCCTTTTCCCTTCCAGGCTCTCTAATTCTTCGAGTCGTAATTTGGCGTTTTCTTCTATCGTGAGTTTATTTGCAACTGCAATTCTGAGTGAAGGAAGCTGAACTTCTAAGGGTAACACTGCCTCGGACCCATACACCAGAGCGTAAGGTGTAGCTCGAGTAGGTGTTCTGAAAGTTGTCCGGTAGGCCCATAAGGCTTCTAACAACTTCTCGTGCCAATTTCTCTTATTATCGTCTAAAGTCTTCTTTAAAATTTGAACGAGAGTTTTATTAAAAGCCTCAGCAAGGCCGTTTGCTCTTGGGTAGTAAATTGTTGAATATCGCCAGTCGATTCCGTGTCTTCTGACAAAATTGTTGATTTGCGTGCTTCTGAATGCTGACCCATTATCCGAGATGATCTCGCGCGGCACTCCGAAACGGTAGACAACTTGGTTCTTGAAAAATTAGTAGCACGTGGTGTGCTTTCACTTCTCCGAGTGGAACCGCTTCGCCCACTTGGAAAAGTAATCCGTAGCCGCAAGAATGAAGCGATGTCCTTTCGACGACGGTGGTTCTATTGGACCCACTATATCCGTGCCCAAACATTCAAATGGCCACGATGCAATTGTCGGATGTAGCACATTTGGAGGTTGGTGTAGAACCACTCCGTGCACTTGGCACCGATGACGGCTCTCTGGCGATTTTCATGCAGTCGGTCATCATCGAGGGCCGTAGTACCCTAGTCTTTTAATTTTCATTTTCATCTTTGGACCCGATTGGTGAGCGCCACAGAGTCCTGAATGTACCTCTTTAACAATTTCACGGGCCTCGGACCCGCTTAGGCACCTTAGCCACATTTGATCAAAAGACCTTTTGTATAACGTATTGTTTACTAATGCGTAGGACAGAGTTCTTTTCTTGATCTGATGGGCTAACGACCTATCGTCTGGTAGTTTTCCTGTTTGCGAGTAATCTATTAATGGTTGTCGCCAATCTTCCGTGTTTTCTGTCACTCGTTGCAACTCGATCCTTTTTCCTTTTCCGATTTGTGTATCGTGTCTATGTCAAGCCGTGATAGGACCCGACGTCCGTGAACCGACACTTCCACCGATTCATCTTGCAAACGAGCAAATTCTTTTGCGAGACGGGCTAGCGCATCCGCTAAAGCGTTTTCTTTTCGGGAATTTTATAAATTGTCACATTTGGAATCCGTTCCAACGACTCGTATGGCATACTCGGAAGTATTGCTCGAGTCTTGGTTTTAAAATTCTGTATCGTCCGGCGATCTCGTCGAATGATTAACCGTGAATCCCCGTAGATGTTGATGTCCGTTATCCCCATTTGAATGGTTAATTCCGAGTCCCGTTATGAGGGCTTCGTATTCCGCTTCGTTGTTTGTACACGGTTCCGTCAAGTGGTAGGAGTATCTTAACATCCCTCGCTCCGTGTTATAAAGATTAGCCCGATTCCCGCCTTACCGGCACTATCACTTGCGATTCTTCGTCTTTGTGCGCCGAAGATGCTCCGTCGAAATATAATTCCCAACGTCGATCATCGTGGTCTTCTAGGTTCATTATTTGTTCATCCGGCAAGTCGTCATTGAGAGGCGATTCGCCGCAAAGGGTGTGCTCGCGAGGAAGTCTGCTAAGACTTGTCCCTTTACGGCACGAAGAGGCACGAAAGTTATATCGAATTGCAATAATATCATCGACCATCCGGCAAGTCCGCCGAAAGCGTTGGACGAGTCATCAAGTATTGCAATGGATTAAACTTCGAGATCGAGGTTGACCTTATGAGAAAGCATGTAATGCCCGAGCTTTTGAGCAGCCGAAGATCGGGGCCAAACAATGCTTTTCAATTGCGGGATACCTTATTTCCGTCGGCGAAGAACGACGGCTTAAGTAGTAAAGAGCATTTTCTTTACCCTCATCATCGACCCTAGCTAACAGGGCTCCGAGAGAGTCGTCTAAAGCCGCGGTATAAAGTATTAGCGGTCTACCCGAGACCGGGGCTGCTAAGACGAGGAGGTGTCATTAAATATTGTTTAATGTCCTCGAAGGCCTTCCGGCATTTCTCTTCCCAAATAAATTTGGCGTCCTTTTTAACTAGTGCCGAGAAAGGCCGACACCTACCCGACGAGTTCGAGATAAAGCGTCGAAGATATGCCAGCTTCCTCGAAAAGATCGTAGTTGTTTTAAGGTTTTGGGAGGCGGCATTTCTAAGATAGCTTTAATCTTTTCCGTGTCTATTTCGATTCCACGATGTCGGACAACGAATCCTAAGAATTTCCCGGAGGTGACGCCGAAGGCGCATTTTAAGGGATTCATCTTAAGGTTAAATTGTCTTAATCGTTCGAAAACAATTCTCAAATCATACAAGTGGTTATCCTTTATTTTGCTTTTGATGACCACATCGTCCACGTAGCATTCGACTTGATTATGGATGAGATCATCAAAAATTCTTGTCATTGCTCTCTGGTAGGTCGCTCCCGCGTTCTTCAATCCGAATGGCATCACGGTGTAGCAGAAATACCCCGATCGGCGTTCCGAATGCCGTAAGCTTTTCGTCTTCTCGGAGCCATTTTTATCTCGGTTGTATCCCGAAGATCCATCCATGAACGAGAATATTTCATGTGTCGAAGCGATGTCGATCATTAATTCCGGGATTGGTAGAGGGAATTCATCTTTTGGACATGCCTTGTTTAAATCTCTCGAAGTCCACACAAATCCCGATCCGACCATTCTTCTTCCTGACTGGTACCACGTTGGCTAACCAAGTCGGGTATTGTTCTTCACGGACAAATTTAGCGTCTATTAGCTTTTTAACTTCAGCTATGACTTGTTGTTCGATTTCTAGACGCATTCTTCTAGGACCTTGTCTGACTGGACCGAAGCCGGATCCACCCCTAGCTTATGGATCGCGACCTCCGGAGCTAAACCTGGCATCTCATCGTAGCTCCAAGCAAAACAATCTTTAAATTCCATTAATAACTTGATTATTTCTTCTGAGTCTTCTTTATTGAGTAAGGAGCTAACAAAGGTAGGTTTGGGCTCTTTGCTAGTACCTAAGTTAACTTCCGTTAACTCATCTATCGTAGATTTGATTTCTTCTTCGAATTCTGGTGGAGCGTCTCCAATTTGTAAATCTTCGAGTTCGTCCGTAGTTTCCATGCAGTTTTTCATTAGATTCGCAAGTGACAACCAAGCAAAATTCAGTATCATCAACTCGATCCTACCGTGCCGAATCCGAGACCATGCTTCGAGTCGGGTGGACGACCGGAGTTATTCCATAAATTTTCAAAACGTTGTGATCGACCTTTTGTCCATTGTCGAGGTAAGAAACCACGCCGAATTAAATTTTGAACACAGGGAGAGTACCACTCAAAAGGCAATTCCATTAATTCGATGAAGTAGCATCTTCAAATTGTACATTATTTTCAGCTTTGGAGGAAGGAGCACCACGGTAGAGTTTGATGGGCTTTCAGCACCATCGCTACGTACCTCTTTGACCTCCATACCCTCGATCTTATTAGAATGGATCGGGGTCAGGGTCATAGTATGTACATAGTGGTTAATCTTCTCGTACATTGATTTATATTCTTCGTTTCTTTCATCTTCGAGAGGGATTCTGAATTGCGGCTTCTTCCGACTTATTGTCGTCGCTTCTTGTTTGATTTCTTTTTCTTCTTCGTAACTATCTTCCCAATCGACTTTAATGGTTGGTTTTCTCTCGTCCAATCGTCCTAACGTCTCTACCACGACCTCGTCCCCGGCCTCGACCTCGGATGCGAGTTGTGGAGAAACCTTCACCATCTCGCCGTAAGGGAGTGGTGAGTGACTCGTTGGACTAGAACTTCGTGTTCTTCGTTGTCCCGAACTTTCTTTGCTTCATTTGTTATGGTATCTCCGGAGAAGATCGTTTTCTTCGGTGGTGCATAATAAGCCGCATCCTCGTGGATTCCAATTTCATGTACGGAGAATGGTTGTAAGTCACCTTTGATGCACTCGTTCCCCTCCATCGTAGTATTTGATGCACCGATGTAGAGATGATGGTACCATCCTGTTTTCATGTATCCATGGTCGGCCCGATAGATCATTGAATGACGTTTCGAATCAATTATGTGAAATTTCGCGGTTGTCTTTGCTAAGTCACCGGTCTTCATTAGCAGTGTTATTGAGCCGAGGGCTCTTTCTCCTTTCCGGTCGAATCCTCTTAATAACATTTTGTCCGCCTCGAGCTCGCGGGCATCAATTTCCAAGTATGCTAGCGTTCGAAGATTCATTATATTGATTGATGCTCCCGGATCCACCAATACTCCGGAGAGTGTAAACTTCCCAATTGTAATCGAAATGTACAACGGTCGGTTGTGGTCTCGTCGTCCCAAGTAAGTAGGTCGTTGTCCGTGAAGGTAACACCTCGTTGTTCCTTTAACGAGCAAACCTCATCTAAGGAATCTCCGGCCATTTGAGCTAAGCAAATTTCCGGATCAAGTAAGGCCTCGATCGAGCTTCTCTCATCTCCTTTGATAAGATGAGAGCGTCGTAGATGCTCGCCTTGGCCGGTAGTTTCCTAAGATGGGCTAGCACGTTGTAGTCCACTTTGTTTTCATGTGTCTCTCGCTTCTTCTCGAATCGGTATTTCTTCCGCCGGGTTGGTTCTTCCTGAACAACCACCTGCTTCCTTTGTCTTTTGGACCCATTCTCGGAGGTAGAACTTTTCCACTTCTTAAGTTGACTTCTGTAATTTCTTCTGAATCTATTGTTGAGCTTGCCGGTGTCTCTTCTTGAATCGGAATGACAGGCTCTTCCGGATTAGCTTCAGAGTCTGAAGGCTCTAACTCTATCGTGATCGGAGCTCCTCAAAACTCGCGAATAGATTCGTTGCTTGTTGAACTCTCGTAGCCTCCTTGATGGATGTCTTCTTCGTTATTCTGCTTGTCGAGATCGTGTATGATTTGAGAATTGTCGTTGGTATCGAAATCGATATCCGGATTATCGTTAGTTACGTAATCGTTAGAAACAGTCAAAACGTAGCCAACGCCATCACCCTTATCATTATATGATCCCACCGAAGTGAGCGGATAATCATACGGAGTCGGGGTTCGAGGATTTCTCCCCCGAATCGAAACAACTATCCTAGGATAAGCAGCCCCTAGTCTAGCCTTAGGTGCCTCGGTCTTCTCTTCTTCGTCAATTTTCTTCTTTTCTTCAATCGTCTCCCGTTGAGGTGGTTCTTCCATCGCAAGTGATAGTACCGGCTTAACGTGTTTCAAACTCGAATTGAAGCTCGCACCGAAGCGGCTTGGATGCCGTCTAAAATCTTTTCGAAGACCTCGTCCAAGCGGTAGTCCACCCATCGTCGGCCGTATAGGGATTTATCGAATGATGGGATCGAGTCGAGACAACATCGACGGAACCTCCTTTCGGGGTTCCTTCATGTACTCCTTCGGGATCGTTATATTCCCTTTCCGCAGGTTGTCATTGAGCCAACTTTTGAAGGTAATACAATCTTCTATCTTGTGCCCAAGCATCCGGTGGTAAGGGCAAAAGTTGGGATCACCTTTCTTGTTGACTTCCTCTGGTCTTTTAGGCTCTGGCAGCTGGAAATCTGGAGTCTTCATCAGACTACGGAACATTTTCGGCACTGCTTCATTCTTGAACGGATATTCTCTGCTCAAAAGCTCCCTTAATGTACGTTGCGGACGAGGTGGTTGTTCATACTGCGGAGATGACTGATAGCTGGGCCGGGGTTGCCGGTAATTCCGTTGTGGTTGCCGCGGCCATTCGGTGGTATTTGCATCGGCTGCTTGCCTTTGTCAACTCGCCGCAACGATCCCGGATTTCTTTTCAAAAGTCTTTACAGTGCTTTTGTTTGTCCGTCTTGTCGGCGAAACTTAATTGCTTCGCCTCCTCTTGCAAGCTTCCGGCCTTGCTTAACAACTTCTCAAAAGTCTTAATAGTGAATCCCTCGAGGAGAAGTGCTATCGGGCCATGGATGCTTTTAAGTAAAATGCCGATCGCGTGTTGTTCTTGTAGTTGTGGTTCACACTTCATGCTTAAGTTCCTCCATCGAAGTATGTAATCCACCAAAGTTTCATTCGGCTTTTGTTTCTCTACCACTAAATCACCTATAGTGATGTGGTGCCGAGCTCCGCGAATCGCTTGATGAAGAGGTTCTCTAGCTCGAGAACGTCTTCACCGAACCATTTGGTAATTCCGCATACCGGCCGAAGGCGATTCTCGACAGTACCGCCGACGAACTCGTCGGAAGAGTAATGCATCGCTTCCGTCGGCATTGCAACAACCGGCACGAAAGTGTGCCACATGCTGTCTGGGGTTTCCGGTTCCGTCGAAGGTCTCGAACCGCAGGTGGTACGAAGCCTTTCGGTATTGGACGTCGTCGAATTCTTCCGGGTAAGGTCTACCCATCCGAATGGATGTCCCGCTCTTCGATTGTGCTAAGGCTTCTCGCACTCCGCTCGTTCCACCAAGTTCTTGATATCCTTTTCAGAATCATACTTTGTGTTGTATCCTTTTTCACCGATCATCCCCATTGACGGACGTAATCTCCTTTCCTCCGTCTACAATGTGAATGACCTCCGGGGGTGTCTCTCATGTGGTTGTACTTGACTCCGGAGAGTGGCCGCAGCTACGGCCATCTCTTCCATCCTTTTCGCCATTCGAGCGATCGTGTCGTCTTTTCCCCGAAGCCGCCTTCTCATCGCCTCGGCTCCTCTCTTCGCGGCCGCAGGAGCACCTCGCGAAGCCGATGAAGCTCGTGTTTCAACCATGTTGATTTCTCGCGTATTCGTCGTCCATGAATTCCGATGAATCAATCTCGTCTCCGAACTTTTCTTCTCTTTCTTTTGCCAATCGCTCTGACATCGGTTCTCAACTTTTCCATGGCATCTTCTAGCGGGGCTTTTCGTGTGTCTTCGTGGTTGTCGTGCGATAGCCGCCGGGTCCCTTTCTCACGAGTCCCCTTCATCGCGGTAGCACTTTCTTCGGACTCAAGTCTCCCGGCGAGACTTTCTTCTCGGCCGTTGTTTCAATCTCAACTGCCCAGTAGTGGGACGCCATACCATCCTTCTGGCAGCAGAAGGTCTAGGACCAGATGGTCTGTCGGCCAAATGCCGGAAGGTGGTATCCTCCTTAATCTGTAATCCTGAGACGACAACAGGTGGACTAGCCTTCATTCTTTTACTTGGCTTTTCTCGTCATGATGGCGGGTTCTACTCGGGGCCCAAGACGGGATTTGATCGGCACCCGCCCTATCCTTCGTAGAATTTCGATACGGGGCAGTTTTCCTTCTTTGCTAACTTTTCTACCAAAGTTTGCAATCGAGCAAACGGCGTAGTTCTAGTTCTTTTCTTGCGGCTATCGTTGTAATATGCGGGTCGTGGTAATGTGGCAACGAATCTTACGAATATTTTCTTCATCTTCTCGCGCGGAGAGGGGATGAAACCCGCTTCCTCCCAAGAGTGGTATGTATTCAGCAAGCGGTGTATATTCTGCAGCTTCTGAATTTCCTCCAGAAAGCAATTTCAAGCAGCTCCGGCTTCTTTAGCGATCCTTCTACTTCGTTTCTTCTTTGGGTCCTTGTCGCTGACGGAATCTTTGAACTCGGACTCGATTTCGAAAACGAAGGTCTTACAGAAGATCCGTACCCTCCACGGTAACGTGTCCATCATAATTCCGGATTTCTTTCCCCTTTGATTTGGCAAAAGTCGGGGTATGTGCGTAAACAACTAGACCAGTGGGGGTAGAGATAACGGTCCTTTTATGGACATCGGTACTCCTCTTAGCTCGGGATCCTTCGCAAAGGAGGGAATTCTTGGGTCGACCTAAGGTTGAACTCAGCAGCGGCTCCTCGGCTTCGTACACCTTGTTCATCGATGCAAAGAGGGAGACGTCGGTGATCTTGACGTTCGTGTTTTCAAATCCTTGTCCAAATCGGATGATTCCATTGTCGGGCAGCTCATCCTTATAGACGCCGAAGTCCAGTCCATTGGTAAAAGAGAAAATCAGCTCGGGGCTTCCATTTCTCGTAGGTAGATTCTGGTTGTCGGTCCCAAGTTATGCTTCTTTCTTTAGGATGAAAAGAAAGGAATTGAAAAGAGTCCGAACTCATTCATGTTCATGTATTTATAAGAAGGAATCACTTATTAAAAGAATCATTTATTAGAGAGTTTGTTTATTTAGAACGGAGTATTCAAAGGTGTAGAGAAGGTAAGGAATCCGAATCGGAGTTGGAAAGGAAAAGAGAGTCTTAAGCAAGACTTCTCGACTCGAAGGATCACTCCTAAACTAACACCTATTGTGGGTCCACCCCACCTCGTAAATGAGGTAAAGGATCTCGAACCTCCCTCGTTTAGGGGTGTCTAAACAAAGGGCTCCTAAATCCGAGAGAATGTTGGTTATACTTGTTCAAGGTAGAAATGAACATAGTATCCCAACGGAAAGAAGGGTAGTTTGATCCATAAGGGACATGGATGCACTACCGATTTTTGAAAGCGTAACTGTCCGATTAGAATGGAGAGAGGAATTTTCCTCAGCGGAGTCGCCGAAGTTGTCGGCATATTTTTAGGTTATGTGATATTTTAAAAGGGGTCGCCTAACGTAAGTTGTCGGCGAACTTTTAATTTAATTTAAATAAATAATTTGAAATAAGTAGTATTTGATTTTTGAAAATAATTTTAAATTTGAAGATTTTAAGATATGAAATCAAACCGATCTCACATCCCAAATAGTTTATATAAACGAGCACCGCATCGCAAACCGTGTATCTATCCCTAAGGATAGTACACACCGCTCGATGGTGGGGCTCGTGCTAAATAAACTAGAAGATTTGTGACATCCGTTTGGTCTGCGAACCAATTTTATAAGCCGACAAATTCCCCGCTTAATATGAAAACATTAAACAGTGGTTTATATTACTCGGGTTCTTTAAAATTCCCTATAAGGGCAAGCCCCTATAGTTAATTACATCTTAAGTGACGGGAATCACCTAAGAAAACTCTCGATAATAATCAATAATTCCGCTCTCAAGAATTTCAAAGTTTAAGTTTTCAAGGGATTGAATTTTGGAATTTCAAAAGGGATTAGCTCAAATTTGGAACATTTTTATTTTGGAAATTCAAAGGAAGAAAAGTAGGAGAAATTACGGATTCGAAGCGAACTTCGGTAATCTCCCGACTATCCTATTGTTTCGCTTGGATTTAGGAAAGTCCTAACGTTTATTTAATGTTTTAATCTTGCCAATTTTAGTTAATTAGGGCTTATATTTATATGATAGAATCATACAAATTACCTCGGAAGATATGAGGGTTTATGTCGTATCGGACGACTACCTCGGAATCCTAAGACCGGTTAGGGCTTAATTTGCAATGCAAATGCCTAACGAAGAGTCGAGGATTTATGTTGCACTAGTGCAAACTACCTCGAAGTCCTATGGCTTTGTTGTTTAATTCTAGGAAAGTTTTGCTGAAGTAGGTTCAAGTTTTGCCGATGACGATGGCCGTGCCGCCCACCATGCTCCGAGCTCCTTGTTGTCGCAGAGGTTTAGTTTTAGAAATCATAAATCGAGGGATGAGAAAAGTGTTTTGGTTTAGAGAAGTCTTAATTTCCAAGTGTTTTTTGTGTTTTAATTAAAACAAATCTTAAAGTTGATTATAACGACACCGTTAAGATCCCACGGCTCCATCCTTCCGCATCATTATTTTTATCGGATTCACTTAGTCCGTATGAATTTGCTAAACTCAACTCGAATGAGTTCCACACTTTCATTTAGATCGTGGGAAATCCCGTTAAGCAACACGTAGGTTACATCATCCGAGGTATTCCCGATCATCCAACAAGACGTTTTAATTTAGTTATAATTGTAGTTTTGTGTTCTGTTTGTGATTAAATTTTGAGTTGTCTTATATTTTGAAATGTCGTGGAGGTGAATTTTATCTTGTAGTGTCTTTTAATTTAGTTATGGGTTTCAGCTTGGTTTCTGTCCTAAAGGTGTAGGTTTTCATGCAACCGTTGTTTTATCATGCAAGAAAAATAAGTGCGATGCGATTAAATAAATTGCCGTAAAGTAAATCGCAATAAAATAAAAGCGTACCCTGGAGGGTCTTCCCGTCATCCCAAGCCGCACTTAAAACACAATTAGAATATTTAAGCATCATAGTTCCTAGGTAAAGCTAAGGGAAAGGGTTATGGTTTTCTACCAAATTCCTAATCCTATAGCTAGTCATTTCCTATGACGTCTAGTGTTCTTTCGTGTTTTGGTTCGAAGACGATTTTCTTCATCAAAGAACAACTAAGTTCAATTGTTCTTATAAATATCCTATCATATCGAGGAAGTGCTTAAGAAGAATCTTAAACATCTTTTCAATATTCTTAGGATTGTTTTAAGTCCAAGATGAATTTAATTGTGTAAATGAATCGATCGTCCGAGGTTTTCAAGTTTTGTTAACTTGCTCAATGGAACTAGTGACATTTGAATGTCCTATAAGTGAAGTAACATTTCATTTTAATGTTCCGTTTAGGAGTTATGATAACTAAAGCTCCTAAGGGCAAAATGATATTTAATGATTTCGTGATTCAAATTTAAGTTCAAATTAATGATTTAAGTTTGGAATAATGTTCAAGTTATTTTAGATTTATTTTCGAGTTCTTTATGTCTTAGGTGATGTTATTTAATTCAACTTAATTCAATTTAATTTAATTTAATTTAATTCAATTTAATTCAATTTAGTTTGATTTGATTTAATTTTAATTTAATTTTATTTAATTTGATTTAATTTTTAATTTAATTTAATTTAATTTAATTTAATTTAATTTAATTTAATTTAATTTAATTTATTTAATTTAGTTTAATTTATTTAATTTAATTTAATTTATTTATTTAATTTTATTTAATTTAATTTAATTTTAATTTAACTTTTTAATCTTAATTTAATTTAATTTAATTTTAATTTAATTTACTTAATTTAATTTAATTTTTAATTTGATTTAATTTAATTTTAATTGAAATTTTTGAAAGAGTTTGATGATTTAATTTTAGTTTAATGATTAAGTCTTTTAATATTTTAAATTTGAGTTATCATTTTAATTAAGAGTTGAATATTAATGAGATGATTAAATTTAGGGATCTTTTAAATTAAAGAATAAATCTCTTCCTAATAATATCCCTATTTTAATAATTCCAATTTTATTATTCTTCCAAATTTAATCAATTATTTAATTAAAGTTTAATCATTTTAAATTGCTTAATGGGTCTCTACCCTTTAATTATTTAAATTTCAATCATCCAAATCAGGTTAGAATCAAATATTTTACTTGTTAATCTTTTTTATTAAACCTAAAGTTTTAATTAAGGGTTAAAATTTTAATTACCATCTTGCCCTTTAAGCTCAATAATTTTATAACTCACTAAATTGAACTCAAATGAACTTGAAATTTTTATGTGACTTCACTCATATGTCAATAAAGACATGAGAGGAGAAAATGTGATTTTTCTGTATTTAATTTATTTATATAATTATTTTTAGTAGAAAATAGAGATTTTCAAGGAAAATTTGATAACATGACCAAGGGTAAGTTTCTGTCCTTAAGAAAATTAGGGGACATTCCTAATGACCAGAGGACCACTTGAACCAAATTTTGTAATTTTTTGAATTATATTTTATTTATTAGAATTATTTTAAGTTCTGGAGTATTAATTAATTTAAAAATAAAATAAATGTTGAAAAATGAATTTTATAATTTTTAAAATTCTCTCTGATATCAAGGATTCCAGAGAACCAAATTTTACAATTTTCTGATTTTTCTTTGATTTATTATAATTATTTTGGTGAAAATGCTAGAAAATACATTTTTTTTTAATTTTAAAATTACCCTAGAGCTTTAAAAATTAATATCTCACCAAATAGGCCTAAGAAAAATATGGGGTTTGTTCCTAAGTGATTAAAATTCAAAATGTGACATTTTGGTGAATTTTATTATTTTTGTGATTTTTATTATTTTTTAATTATTGAAAAATATTAAAATAATATTAAAAATCAACTTTTTTAGAAAATTGAAATTTTAATTTTCTTAAATTCCCCTAATACCAGAGAGGCTCCAAAACCAATTTGGTGAATTTTTGAAAGGTATTTTGAAAGTTATAAATTTTTAAAGTTTAAAATGACTAAATGGCTTAATCAACCCAATTAATAGGGCTAACCAAGTCCAATTGACTTCAAACTTTTATGGTGGGTTTCTCTGATCCTAAAGGTCAGTGGAGAATTGATTTCAAGTCAATTTGATCTATGGTTAACTCTAATTAATTAGGGGTCTATTTTGGATGTTTAAGCCAATTAGGGTTATCTTAAGTGAATTAACCCAAGTCCTATTTTTCCTAGGGTTCTCTGGTCATAAGGAACATCACCAAATTTTCCTAGAATTTATTTCACAACATGCTAATTTTTGAAATTAAAATACTTAAAACAGCAACATGCATTTGAAAAATCAATAACTTTTCACAGAGATGACCTCTGACCTTGGAAAATTCAGGGAATGTCCCTAAGTTCAGAGGCTTCAAAAGCCCTATAGTCTCATGCCATGGTGAATTGTGTGAATGCATGAAGAATTAAAATAATGCAGGAGTAAATAATTAATTAAAAATAAAATACTGGACAAAATTAATTAATTTCTTTTCCACATTATTCTCCTTTGTTCACTGAGCAAGAGGGTATTTTTATTTTATTTTTAGGATTTTTCTACACAAAGATATGAATTTTCAAAGTTCAGGGAATTAAATAAATTAAGAAAATCCCTAATTTTCTACTTAAGTCGACGCGGCGCCGCGTCAACCTCGGCAGCCTCCGAATGCACACGCGGCGCGCTCCCATTCGACGCCACCATCCGCGTCAGCCCTCCCGGAACCCGCTGTATCGCTCCGTCCTCTGATCCGACGCGATCCTGGCCATCCGTCCGCGCGTGTATTAAATGGACGGCATCCGTTCATCGTCCCCAAGTGTCCTCACCCGAGAGCCGTCCACACTAAATCCTTAATATCTCACTCGATACTCAATGGATTTTCATGTTCTTATGCTCTATGGATTCGTCTTCAAGAGACGAACACATCTATACGGTTATCATGCATCGAAATTAAGGCATTTGAAATGGAGAATCTCCGTAAGCTCGGGATGAAGAATTAGTTCATACCTTTGCTCGCAGAAGTGTGGCTTCGATCCGAGAGTTGTTGCACCTTCGATTGGATCCCGCAAGCTCCGGATGAAGTCTCCTGGTCCGGTGAATTGTCTAGATGTGATTTCGACCAAGCCCGATCACAAAGCTTGGAGGCCGGAGCAACCGGGTGGCCCGGAGATGGGGCTTTTGTCGGTGGACACCTTCCCTCGGTCTCGGTGAAGGTGTAGAACCAATCAATTTGGGGATTGGCTCACCGTGGAGAAGTGTCCCGGTTTTGGGTGGAATTTCAACTCCGAAATCGAGCTCGCAGAGAAGAAATGGCAGGGGGATCTCACCGGTGATCAAGTGCTCCGAGTATGGAGAATGATCCGGAGCAATTTTGGCGCAGTTTCGAGAAGGTCCGGTTCAAGCACCTCTTCATGGCCGAGAGGGTGAGGGGTTTAAATAGGAGAGGGCGGAGGGCCTCCTGTGGGAAGTTAGGGCTTGGGATCGACCTGCTTCGGTGAGGAGAAGAACGCCCATGGTGACCACTAGGCATGGGGCAGCCTCAACGAAGGGAGAATTCCAAAGTCTCGCTCCTCCCAAGGTTTCGGCCATGGTGTTTTCCCGCGGCCTGGTGGCCGGCCGGCCGTGCACTGGTCACCATCTTGTTCGGGTGGGTCGTGGCTGGGTTTGGTGCATTCAATCGAGGTTTGACATGTGTAAAGTGGTTGAATCAAAGTAGAAAGGGGAAGGGGCTATTTTAGCTTATTTTGGTCAACCCATGCAAATGGGTTGGGTGCACCTCCCCAAGACCTGGTTTTGGGCCGAGGAGGTCGGTGGGTCAATCTCCCATGTGTGGTGGAGTCTCCATCAAGGATTAGGTGGCAAAGCATGGTTTAGAGTGCGACATGCTTAAGGTAAAAAAAGGCTTAAGAAGGATTAGGAAAGGGGGTCCTCCTTTTTCCATTAATGGCTTGATCACATGTCAAACTCTCCATGGCTTCATGTGGCTTGTCCATGGCTTGCATGGCTTGTCTTTGGCTTAGGGAAAAGTTTAGTCAATTTCATAAAAATGGTTTTAAGAATTTTGGATATTTTGGTGAAAATTTGTATGAAGCTTGATTTGGAATGGTTTAAATGATGATTTTGAAACTTAGGGGTGATTTTGATTAAATGGATGATGAAAGGAAGTGTCATGTGGGCTTTGGATGAATTTGGGCTTTTGAATTCAAGGGAGTGGGCTTTTAGGAAAGTTTAAGGGAAATGGGCTTTTTGATTTTAGGATGGGCATTTGGGTAAAGATTTTGTGAAAGGCCTTGTCAAGTAAATGTCATAATTGGTTTATGGATGTTCTATGAAGGGCTTGGAGTCAACTTGGTGTGATTTGGAGTTGAATTGGTTTGAATTCGGGTTTATTCGGTAAGTGGGCCTATATGGGTCCAAGTGGGCTAACTTGGGCTAATGTTGGGCTAGAATTGAAATTGATGTAAAATTAATGTTGGGAAATGTTTATGGGAGTGTTTCAAAGAGGTTTTGGCTTTGATGGGTTTTGATTTTGGGATTTGGGCTCATTCTGGGTTAGGTTCGGGTTTAGGTCAAAAATGGGCCTTTTAATTTTGGGTTGAACTTGAGTGGGGTTTGGATCAAAATCTTGGGCAAATCATGTTAGTGTTTTGTTTATGGGGATGTCAAGGAAGGTTTAGAAAAGATTTGGGTTTAATTGGAGTTGAATTGGGTGAGTTTGGGCTAAGTTTGGGTCATGGGTCCAAATCGGGCTTTAAGGCCAAAAGTGAAATTGGATCCAAATGTCAATCAAATTAAGCTTGGATTTGGTCTAGATTGGTGTTGGGAATGTTGAATTGAAGTTTAGAATTGAATTGGACCAGAATTTAGGTCAAATGGGTAGGTTAGGTTTGACATCGGGTTTACTTTAGGTTAAAATGGGTCAAATTGGGGGTTTTGATAAAAGTGGGGTAAATTGACAAAATTGGCCCATGGTGTAGTTGAACAAAATGAAATTGGGAATATTTGGGATTTTCTGGAATTTTCTGGGAATTTTCTGAATTTTTGGATTTTTGGGTCAAGAGGGGTATTTTGGGTATTTGGAGGGTATTGGGAGGTTTTCTTGGAATTTTTGGCATTTTTGGGTATGGATGATCAATTTGAGTGATGTGGAAATGTTTGGGAATGATTTTGGAGAATCTTGGGTGATTTGGAAATTTTTAAGAGATTTAGGCTATTCGTGCTTTGGGTAAGGTTAGCGGTGTTGGGTCCCGGGGTCAAAAATCGAAAATTTGGAAAATTGAAGATTGGGTGGATGTAAGTGGAATGAAATCATTTTTGTTGAGCCATGAAGCCATATCAAGCCCACATGAGCCATGAAGGGACTCATTTGAGGCATTCACTATGTTGTTCCTAACCCTCTTACCAAGGGCTTAGGGGTTAAGGACCATCCATGTGAATCACCTACATGAGTCGGGAGGTCAAGTCGGGTATGGGTGTGTTTTTAGGAAGTGTGTGAAAGTGTAGTGTGTAGGTGTAGTGTGTGTGCAAGTCAACCCTTCACCGCACCAGGCCACCTAGTGGCAGCTCCTAAGGCCAAAGAGTCCTATAGGAACTCATCCTTTAAACTTCCACATTCGATTTCAACCCTCTAGTGTGATTAGGGGTCTACAGTCAAGTTTGTGGAGTTTGCAGGGAGTTTAGAAGTGGTTTGAATTTCTAAAAGGTGGATCCCAATTCTAGTCCTCTAAGATAGTCAAAGGAAAAGCCTAAGGCTAGATCCTAAGTACTAAAGAGAAGAAGAGAAGACCTCATCAAAAATGAGGTCAACAGTTACACCTGGATCAAAGGGTAAAGAATATGAATGCTTCTATTTGGCACAATACCATAAATTTATATTCTCCACGAATATTATAATTATCTTAAAAAATCTTGGATTAATCGAAAGGAAGAAAGTTGTGTTCTTATTGCTATTTACACCAATCATTTCATTATCGCTTTATTATTGCATCTAGTAAATTAAAATATCAAATTTATAAACTATAAAATAAATATATAAAAATAAAATTAAAATATTTAAAAATCCATAACTCACTCCTCGTGGGATCGATACTGGGGACTTTGTTTCAAAGCCCTATATTACTTGATACGATATGTATACTTGCGTAGTACCCCTAGTGTGTAAAATATTTTCAATAAAATTATATTTGTATACACTAGTTGCTATTATTATCTATTACATATATTTGAAAACATTAATTATTATATTTATCATCAGAAACATTGTAACATGGGCTGAAGATGTGGTTGAACTCATTAGTAACAGGTTCTATTAAAACATGGGCTGAAATGGCACAAAAATTCCTTGCTAAATATTTTCCTCCTTCTAAAACTGCTAAATTAAGAAATGATATTACTTCATTTAGTCAATTTGATGGGGAGACAATTTATGAAACTTGGGAAAGATTTAAAGAACTATTAAGAAAATGTCCTCATCATGCTTTACCTGATTGGTTAATTATTCAAACATTTTATAATGGTTTAATTGGATCACTAAAATCAATTATTGATGCTGCTCCTGGAGGTTCTTTAATGTCTTAATCATTTGAAGAAGCTTATACTTTAATTGAAGAAATGGCTAATATTAATTTTCAATGGTCTTCTGAAAGGATTAATCCTAAAAGAATGTCAAGTATTCAAGATAACGAAGCCTTTTCTATCTTAGCTTCACAAGTAGCTGCAATATCTAAGAAACTAGATAATTTTGCCATCAACATATCACATAACAACTCATCTAATATTGAGGATTCTCAAACTATTGAAACTTTACAAGCTATTGCTAGTAAAAATAATCTGTATTCAAACTATTATAATCCTGGATAGAAACATCACCCTAATTTTAACTGGAATAATCAACAACAACAATGGGGTAATAATCAATCCCATCCAACTGGAAATTGGAATAATCAAGTAAATTCAAATTATAAACCACTTGGATTTAATAATCAACAAAAAAAGTTATCAATAGAAGAATTAATTTTACAAATGAGTAATCAATTACAAAATCAAAATACTGCTATTCGTAATATTGAGAATCAAATGGGACAAATCGCTAATTTAATTAATTACGGACCTCCGGGAACACTTCCTAGTAAGGTTGAAATTAATCCAAAAGAAACTGGAAAAGAACATGAACATGTTAAAGTTGTACAACTTGAAGTGGAAAGGAATTAAAAGAAAGAATGCATAATGAAATTGAAAAAGAGATTGAGGTTGAAGAGATTGAAAAACCTAAAGAAACTCCTTCTCCTAATCAAGATCAAACTAATATTTCTATTAATGTGGAAGTTGAAAAACTACCACCACCTTTTCCTCAAAGATTAAAACAGCAGAAGCTTGATCATCAAATTTCTAAGTTCTTTGAAATTTTTAAGAAACTTACTATAAATATACCCTTTGCTGAAGCCTTGGAACAGATGCCAACTTATGCAAACTTTATGAAGGATATATTAAGTAAGAAACGAAAATTTGAAGCTTTTGAAACGGTTGCACTAAGTGAAGAATGTAGTGCAATAATTCAAAAGAAATTATCTTAGAAACTTAAAGATCCTGGAAGTTTTACTATACCTTGTGCTATTGGAGAAAAATTTTGGGAACAGCTTTGTGTGATTTAGGAGCAAGTATTAATCTCATGCCATTTTCTATTTATCGAAGGTTGAATTTAGGAGAGATTACTGACACCACTGTAACCCTTCAGTTAGCTGATAGATCTATCACTTACCCTAAAGGAGTTATAGAGGATGTACTTGTTAAAATAGATAAATTTATCTTCCCTGTAGATTTCATTGTGTTTGATATGGAAGAAGATAAAGAAATACCAATTATTTTAGGGAGACCTTTTCTAGCTACCGGACGAGCTATGATTGATGTGCAAAAAGGAGAATTAACTATGAGAGTTAATGATCAAGAGATTAAATTCAATGTTCTTAAATCGATGAAGTACCTTGACAAAGAAAAATGTTATCGAATGGATATTTTTGATTTTATAATTGAAAAACACTATCGAGAAAAATGTAAAATCATTCCTGAAGAAGAAATTAAATTTTTAACTGATGAAAATGAAGAACTAAAAGAAGATGAATTACTTAAAGAAACTCATTATATTAAAGATAACTGGGAAGCTTTAGACATAACTCAAAGTAATATACTTTTACCCTCAATTAAAAAAGCCCCTGAACTGGAATTAAAAATGTTACCTTCACATTTAAAGTATGCATTTATTGGAAATTCTATAACTTTACCTGTTATTATTTCTTTTGAGCTAAGTTTAGATCAAGAAGAAAAATTAATAGGAGTGTTAAAGAATTATAAAAAAGCTTTTGGTTGGACTATTGCTGATATAAGAGGAATAAGCCCTTTCATTTGTATGCATAGAATTTTAATGGCAGAAAATTTTAAACCCACTATTGAACCGCAAAGAAGATTAAATCCTATCATGAAAGAGGTTGTCAAAAAAGAAATTTTAAAATGGTTAGATGCTGGAATTATTTATCCTATTGTTGACCTCATTTTTGATGAGGTCTTCTCTTCTTCTCTTTAGTACTTAGGATCTAGCCTTAGGCTTTTCCTTTGACTATCTTAGAGGACTAGAATTGAGACCCACCACCTAGAATTTCAAACCACTTCTAAACTCCCTGCAAACTCCACAAATTTGACTATAGACCCCTAATCACCTAGAGGGTTGAAATCAAGTGTGGAAGTTTAGAGGATGAGTTCCTATAGGACTCTTTGGCCTTAGGACTGCCCTGGGTGGCCTGGTCTGGTAAAGGGCTGACTTACACATACACTACACCTATGCACTACACTTTCACACACCTCCTAAAAACACACCCATACCCAACTTGACCTCTTGACTCATGTAGGTGATTCACATGGATGGTCCTTAACCCCTAAGCCCTCGCTAGAGGGTTAGGAACAACATAGATGAATGCCTCAAATGAGTCCCTTCATGGCTCATATGGGCTTGATATGGCTCCATGGCTCAACCAAAATGACTTCTTTCCACTTACATCCACCCAATCTTCAATTTTCCAAATTTTCAATTTTTGACCCCCGGGACCCAACACCCGCCAACCTACCCAAAGCCCTGAATAGCCCAAATTTCTCAAAAATTTCCAAATTACCCAAAATTCTCCAAAATCAATCCCAAACATTTCCACATCACTTAAATTGATCATCCATACCCAAAAAATGCCAAAAATTCCAAAATACCCCCCAATACCTTCCAAATACCCAAAATACCCCTCTTAGCCAAAAAACCCAAAAATTCAGAAAATTCCCAAAAAATTCCAGAAAATCCCAAATATTCCCAATTTCATTTTCTTCAACTACACCATGGGCCAATTTTGTCAATTTTATCAAAACCCCCAATTTGACCCATTTTAACCCAAAGTAAACCCAATGTCAAACCAAATCTACCCAATTGACCCCAATTTTGGTCCAATTCAATTCTAAACTTCAATTCAACATCCCCAACACCAATCTAGACCAAATACAAGCCCAATTTGATTGGCATTGGGATCCAATTTCACTTTTGGCCTTAAAGCCCAATTTGGACCTATGACCCAAACCTAACCCAAACTCACCCAATTCAACTCCAATTAACCCCAAATCTTTTCTAAACCTTCCTTGACATCCCCATAAACAAAACACTAACATGATTTGCCCAAAACTTTGATCCAAACCCCACTCAAATTTAACCCAAAGCTAAAAGGCCCATTTTTGACCTAAACCCAAACCTAGCCCAAATGAGCCCAAATCCCCAAAATCAAAACCTAACCAAAGCCAAAACCTCTTTGAAACACTCCCATAAACATTTCCCAACATTAATTTTACATCAATTTCAACTCTAGCCCAACATTGGCCCAAGTTAGCCCAATTTGACCCACCTTAGCCCACTTACCAATTAAACCCAAATTCAAACCAATTCAAACCCAAATCACCTCAAACTTGTTTCAAACCACTCATGAAGCATCCCTAAACCAAACTCAACAATTATTTGGCCCAAGCCTTTACCAAAATCTCATCCCAAAATCCATTTTAAATTTAAAAGCCCACTTCCCTAAACCTCCCTAAAAGCCCATTTCCACCAAATATAAAAGCCCAAATTTGGCCCTAAAGCCCACATGACATTTCCATTTGCCATCCATTTAATCAAAGCCATTCCCTAAGTTATAATTCCATCATCAAACAATTCCAAATCAAGCCCCATACAAATTCACACCAAAATATCCAAAATTCTTAAAACCCATTTTTATGAAATTGACCCAACCTTTTCCCAAGCCAAATGGAGCCATGGAGCCATGCACAAGCCATATGCAAGCCATGAGAGCCTCTTTACATGTCACCATGCCATTTTGGGCAAAAGGAGGAGGCTCTTTCCTTAATTCCTAAAGGTGATTAACCACTCCCATGATTCCCCTTAACCATGCTTATGCCTAATCGTGCTTGGATGGTGACTCGACCCTACCTGATTATGCTGAGCTAAATCACTTTTCCCTCAGCCAAAACCAAGCCTTGGGTGGTGCACCTAGCCCAAGTGGAGGGGTTGACCAATTTGAGCCAAAATAAGCTCTCTCCCATTCCATTCTAATCCAAGCCTTTTACACATGGCATTTTCCAATTGATTGCACCAAGTCCCAGCCCTGACCCACCTGACCAAGATGGTGACCAATGCCTGGCCGGCCAGCCACCAGGCCGCCGGAAAACACCATGGCCGAAACCTTGGGAGGAGCCAAACTTTGGAATTCTCCCTGCCGAGCCGCCCCATGCCTAGTGGTCACCATGGCTGTTCTTCTCCTCACCAGCAGCAGCTCGATCCCAGCCCTCAACTCCCCCCGGGAGGCCCTCCAACATCTCCTATTTAAACCCCTCACCTCTCGGCCATGAGAGGTGCTCGAACAAGACCTTACCGAAACTCGCCAAAATTGTTCCGCATCATTCTCCATACTTAGAGCACTTGATCCCCAGTGAGATCCCCCTGCCATTTCTTCTCTGTGAGCTCAATTTCAGAGTTGAAATTTCACCCAAAACCAGGACACTTCTCCACAGTGGACCAATCCCAAAATTGATTGGTTCTACACCTTCACTGTACCAAGGGAAGGTGTCCACCAGACGAAAGCCCCATCTCCGAGCCACCCGGCTGCTCCGTACTCCAAAGGTTGTGATCAGCTTCGGTGGAAATCACACCTAGTGCAATTCACCACATCCCTGTGCTTCATCCCTAGCCTCCCGCATCTCCAACGAACGTGCCAAGCATCTCTCGATCGAGGCTTCACCTCTCGAGCTAAGATATGAGTTAATTCTTCATCCCGAGCTTCGGAGATTCTCCATTTCAAATGCTTTAATTTCAATGCATGATAACCGTATAGATGTGTTCGTCTCTTCAAGACGAATCCATGAGCATAAGAACATGAAAATCCATCGAGTATCGAGTGAGATATTAAGGATTTAGTGTGGACGGCTCTCGGGCGAGGACACTTGGGGACGATGAACGGATGTCGTCCATTTAATACACGCGCGGACGGACGGCCGGATCGCGTCGGATCGGAGGACGGAGCGATACGGCGGGTCCCGGAGCGCCGACGCGGATGGCGGCGTCGAATGGGAGCGCGCCACGCGGCACTCGAGTCGCCGATGCTTCGACGCGGCGCCGCGTGGATAAGTAGAAAATTAGGGGTATTTTCTATTTATTTAATTCCCTAAACTTGGAAAATTCATAACTTTGTGTAAGAAAATCATAAAAATAAAATAAAAATACCCTCTTGCTCGAGTGAACAGAGGAGAATAATGTGGAAAAGAAATTAATTAATTTTGTCCAAGTATCTTATTTTTAATTAATTATTTACTCCCTGCATTGTTTTAATTCTCCATGCATTCATATAATTCACCATGGCATGAGACCATAGGGCTTTTGAAGCCTCCGAACTTAGGGACATTCCCTGAATTTTCCAAGGTCGAGGCCATCTCTGTGAAAAGTTATTGATTTTTCAAATGCATGTTGCTGTTTTAAGTATTTTAATTTCAAAAATTAGCATGTTGTGAAATAAATTCTAGGAAAATTTGGTGATGTTCCATATGACCAGAGAACTCTAGGAAAAATAGGATTTGAGTTAATTCACTTAGATTAACCCTAATTGGCTTAAACACCCAAAATAGGTTTCTAATTAATTAGAGTTAACCATAGATCAAATTGACTTGAAATCAATTCTCCACTGACCTTTAGGATCAGAGGAACCCATCATAAAAATTTGAGGTCAATTGGACTTGGTTAGCCCCACTAATTGGGTTGATTAAGCCACTTAGTCATTTTAAACTTTAAAAATTCATAACTTTCAAAATATCTTTCAAAAATTCACCAAATTGGTTTTGGAGTCTCTCTGATATCAGGGGAGTTTAAGAAAATTAAAATTTCAATTTTCTAAAAAAGTTGATTTTTAATATTATTTTAATATTTTTAATAATTAAAAAATAATAAAAATCACAAAAATAATAAAATTCACCAAAATGTCATATTTTGAATTTTAATCACTTAGGAACAAGTCCCATATTTTTCCTAGGTCTATTTAGTGAGATATTAATTTTTAAAGCTCTAGGGTAATTTTAAAATTAAAAAAAATGTATTTTCTAGCATTTTCACCAAAATAATTATAATAAATCAAGGAGAAATCATAAAATTGTAAAGTTTGGTTCTCTGGAATCCTTGATATCAGAGAGAATTTTAAAAATTATAAAATTTATTTTTCAACATTTATTTTATTTTTAAGTTAATTAATACTCCAGAACTTAAAATAATTCTAATAAATAAAATATAATTCAAAAAATTACAAAATTTGGTCCAAGTGGTCCTCTGGTCATTAGGAATGTCCCCTAATTTTCTTAAGGACAGAAACTTTCCCTTGGTCATATTATTGAATTTTCCTTGGAAATTTCTATTTTCTACAAAAAATAATTATATAAATAAATTAAATACAGAAAAATCACATTTTCTCCTCTCATGTCTTCATTGACACATAAGTGAAGTCACATAAAAATTTCAAGTTCATTTGAGTTCAATTTAGTGAGTTATGAAATTATTAGGCTTAAAGGGCAAAATGGTAATTAAAATTTTAATCCTTAATTAAGACTTTAGGTTTAATAAAAAATTAACAAGTAAAATATTTGATCCTAATCTGATTTGGATGATTGAAATTTAATAATTAAAGGGTAGAAACCCATTAAGCAATTTAAAATGATTAAACTTTAATTAAATAATTAATTGAATTTGGAAGAATAATAAGATTGGATTTATTAAAATAAGGGATATTATTAGGAAGAGATTTATTCTTTAATTTAAAAATCCCTAAATTAATCATCTCATTAATATTCAACTCTTAATTAAAATGATAACTCAAATTTAAAATATTAAAAGACTTAATCATTAAACTAAAATTAAATCATTAAACTCTTTCAAAGATTTCAAATTAAATTAAATTAAATTAAATTAAAATTAAATTAAATTAAATAAACAAATTAAATTAAATTAAATGAATTAAATACATTAAATTAAATAAATTAAATTAAATTAAATTAAATTAAATTAAATAAGTAAATTAAATTAAATTAAATTAAATTAAATTAAATTAAATTAAATTAAATTAAAATTAAATTAAATTAAATTAAGAAATTAAATCAAATAAATTAAATTGAATTAAATTAAATCAAATCAAATTAAATTAAATTAAAATAAATTAAATTAAATTAAATTGAATTAAATAACCTCACTTAAGACATGAAGAAATAAATCTAAAATAACTTGAACACTATTCCAAACTTAAATCATTAATTTGAACTTAAATTTGAATCACAAACCATTAAATATCATTTTGCCCTTAGGAGCTTTAGTTATCATAACTCCTAAAATAGAACATTAAAATGAAATGTTACTTCACTTATAGGACATTCAAATGTCACTAGTTCAATCGAGCAAGCTAACAAAACTTGAAAACCTCGGACGATCGATTCATTTACACAATTAAATTCATTTGGACTTAAAACAATCCTAGAAATATTGAAAAGATGTTTGGGATCTCTCCTAAGCACTTCCTCAATATGATAGGATGTTGATAAGAACAATTGAACTTAATTTGTTCTTTGATGAAGAAAATCGTCTTCAAACTAAAACACAAAGAACCTAGATGTCATAGGAAATGACTAGCTATAGGATTAGGAACTTGGTAGAAAACCAAAACCTTTCCCTTAGCTTTACCTAGGAACTTGCTTAAATATTCTAATTGTGTTTTAAGTGCAGCTTGGGATGACGGGAAGACCCTCCAGGTACGCTTTTATTTTATTGCGATTTACTTTACGGCAATTTATTTAATCGCATCGCATTTACTTTTCTTGCATGATAAACAACGAGTTGCATGAAAACCAACACCTTTAGGACGGAAACCAAAGCCGAAACCCAAAACTAAAATAAAAGACACTACAAGATAAAATTCACCTCCACAACATTTCAAAATATAAGACAACTCAAAATTTAATCACAAACAGAACACAAAACTACAATTACAACTAAATTAAAACGTCTTGTTGGATGATCGGGAATACCTCGGATGATGTAACCTACGTGTTGCTAACGGGATTTCCCACGGTCTAAATGAAAGTGTGGAACTCATTCGGTTGAGTTTAGCAAATTCATCCGGACTAAGTGAATCCGATAAAAATAATGATGCCGGAAGGATGGAACCGTGGGATCTTAACCGGTGTCGTTATAATCAACTTTAAGATTTGTTTTAATTAAAACACAAAAAAACTTGGAAATTAAGACTTCTCTAAACCAAAACACTTCTCTCATCCTTTGATTTATGACTTCTAAAACTAAACCTCTGCAGACGACAAGGAGCTCGGAGCATAGTGGGCAGCACGGCCATCGTCGTCGACAAAACTTGAACCCACATCAACAAAACTTTCTTAGAATTAAATAACCAAACCATAGGACTTCGAGGTAGTTCGCCTAGTGCAACATAAATCCTCAACTCTTCGTTAGGCATTTGCATTGCAAATTAAGCCCTAACCGGTCTTAGGACTCCGAGGTAGTCGTCCGATACGACATAAACCCTCACATCTTCCAGGCTATTTGTATGATTCTATCATATAAATATAAGCCCTAATTAATTAAAATTGGCAAGATTAAAACATTAAATAAACATTAGGACTTTCCTAAATTCAAGCCAAACAATAGGGTAGTCGGGAAATTATCGAAGTTCACTTCGAATCCATAATTTCTCCTACTTTTCTTCCTTTGAATTCCCAAAATAAAATGTTCCAAACTTGATCCATTCCCTATTGAGATTTCCAAAATTCAATTCTTTGAAAACTTAAACTTTGAAATTCTTGAGAGCAGAATTATTGATTATTATCGAGAGTTTTCTTAGGTGATTCCCGTCACTTAAGATGTAATTAACTATAGGGGCTTGCCCTTATAGGGAACTTTAAGAACCCAGGTAATATAAACCCTGTTTAATAGTTTCATATTAAGCAGGGGAATTTGTCGGCTTATAAAATTGGTTCGCAGACCAAACGGATGTCACAAACCTTTCTAGTTTATTTAATCGAGCCCCATTATCAAGCGGTGTGTCTATTCTTCGGGATAGATACACGGTTTGTCAGGTGCGGCGCTCGTTTATATAAACTATTCGGGATGTGAGATCAGTTTGATTTCATATCTTAAAATTTTCAAACTTAAAATTATTTTCAAAATCAAATACTACTTTTCAAATTATTTATTTAAATTAAATTAAAATTCGCCGACAATTTCTGTAGGCGACTCCCTTTTCAAAAATACAACACTCAACCTAAAAATATGCCGACACCTATTTCGGATAGCCAATGGGTAAGTCCTATTCATTGTGTTTCGAAGAAAGGAGGAGTAATTGTCACTGTCAATGATAAAAATGAACTAATTCCTACAAGACAAGTTACTGGATGACAAATTTGCATTGATTATCGGAAGTTAAATGACGCCACTAGAAATGATCATTTTCCTTTACCTTTCTTGGATCAAATGCTTGACAAATTAGCTGGACACTCATATTTCTGTTTTCTGGATGGATATTCTGGTTATCATCAATTACTTATTGCTCTTGAGGACCAAGAGAAAACAACATTTACAAGTCCTTATGGAACATTTGCCTTTAGAAGAATGCCTTTTGGTTTGTGTAATGCACTTGCAACTTTTCAAAGATGTATGATGTCAATATTTTGTGATTTGATTGACAAAGGAATTGAAGTATTCATGGACGATTTTTCAGTTTTTGGAACTTCTTTTGAGTCTTGTTTAGAAAATATTTCCAAAGTTCTGAAAGAATGTGAAGAAACAAATTTAGTTCTTAACTGGGAAAAATGTCAATTTATGGTCACAGAAGGCATTGTACTTGGTCATAAAGTTTCACAAAAAGGGATGGAAGTTGATCAAGCAAAAGTAAAAATTATTGCTGAACTGCAACCCCTACTACTGTTACTGATGTGAGAAGTTTTCTAGGTCATGCTGGATTTTATAGAAGATATATAAAGGATTTTTCTAAAATTGCTAAACCTCTTTGTCATTTATTGGAAAAAGAAGCTAAATTTGAATTTAATGAAGACTGTGTTAATGCTTTCAATATTTTAAAAGAGAGATTAATAATTGCACCTATAATTATTGCACCTAATTGGAATAAACCTTTTGAATTAATGTGCGATGCAAGTGATTTTGCAATTGGAGCTGTATTGAGACAAAAATATGAGAAAAGTTTCAAAATTATATATTATGCTAGTAAAACTCTTACTGAAACTCAAAGAAATTACACTACTACTAAGAAAGGGCTTTTAGCTATAGTATATGCCTTTGATAAATTTAGACCTTATCTTCTTGGTACCAAATGCATAGTTCATACCGATCACTCCGCTATTAAATATTTAATGATGAAAAAAGATGCTAAACCTAGACTGATAAGATGGGTTTTACTTCTACAAGAATTTGATTTTCAAATAGTGGATAAAAAAGGAATGGACAACCAAATTGCTGATTATTTATCTAGAATTAAAAATGATGTTATTACTGAAGAAAATATAAATGTGAAATTTCCTGATGAACATTTGTATGTTATTCAAGGATGTCAAACACCTTGGTATGCAGACATAGTTAACTATTTAGTTAACAATATTTTACCTTATAGATTGGATAACAAATTTATTAAGAAATTTAAAAATGATGCTAAATTTTATATTTGGGAAGATCCTCATTTATTTAAATTAGGAAGAGATTTTGTAATTCGTAGATGCGTACCTTATGAAGAAACTTATGCTATTATTCAAAAATGTCATGATTCCGAATTTGCAGGACACTTTGGAGTAGATAAAACTGCATTTAAAATTTTAAATTCAGGATTTTATTGGCCTACCATATTTAAAGATGTGAGACATTATGTGGAAACATGTGATCGATGTCAAAGGATGGGAAATATATCCAAGAAAGATGAAATGCCTTTAAACTATATATTGGAAGTTGAAATTTTTGATATATGGGGTTTAGACTTTATGGGACCATTTGTACCATCTTCTGGAAAGATTTATATTTTATTAGCGGTTGATTACGTTTCAAAGTGGATTGAAGCTGTAGCTTTACCTAGCTGTGATTCCAAAAGTGTTTCAAAATTTTTAAAGAAGATAATTTTTTTAAGATTTGGAATGCCTAAGAAAATTATCACAGATGGTGGAAGTCATTTTAGAAATATAAGAATTCAATCATTATTGGAAAAATTTGGAATCAAACACAGAATTGCAACTGCATATCACCCACAAACAAGTGGAATGGCTGAAGTATCAAACAAAGAAAATTAAAAGAATTTTAGAGAAGACTGTTAATCCTAAAAGAACTGATTGGGTTGATAGACTTGATTCTGCATTATGGGCTTATAGAACAGCTTATGAGACACCAATCGGAATGTCACCTTACCGGTTAGTTTATGGTAAACATTGTCACTTACCTGTTGAACTTGAACATAAAACTTATTAGACGATAAAGGAGTTTAATTTTGATTTGAATACTGCAGGAGAAAAACGATTATTGCAATTGAATGAGATGGATGAAATAAGAAATAAATCACATGAAAATGCAAGGATTTATAAAGAGAAAATGAAAATATTACATCATAAAAAGATTTCAGGAAAAATATTTGAGCCTGGACAAGAAGTATTATTATTTAGTACTTGTTTAAGACTTTTTCCTGGAAAATTAAGATCAAAATGGATAGGATCATATATACTTGAAAAAGTATACCATTATGGAGCTGTGGATGTTAAAGATCTCAAAACGGGAAAATTTTTTAAAGTTAATGGATTAAGGCTGAAGCCTTATTTGGGAGATTTTAAAAAGATTTATAAAGAGGCTTACGAGTTGAGTCAACTTGATTAAAATACTTAATTAGGTCAGACTGACGACATTAAACCAAGTGTTTTGTGGGAGACAACCCATAGTTATTTGTTGTTTTGTGTGTTTTTACATTTGTAATGTAAGGTTATACCTCGGTCTTGTTTAATTTTATATTATTTTAGAAAATTTGAAGCTAACAAGTTTTTATTGACTTATGCTGAAAATTATCTCGAATTATATAACGCTTAGACATTGGATCACTCTATTTTATATATGGGTAAAAAGGAGATCAAGTTAACCTTCATTAGGATTGCTTATAATTTGTGTTACTGAGTCTATATTGATCTTACCATTCTAAACTACCTATTTTGGAGAATGAAACTTTGAAATTTGACGTTAGGCGAAACGGAGTCGAACATGGTTCCGGCGCCTAGGCGCCAGATTTGGTGCCTAAGCGCCAGAGTAAAACTATGTGTCGATGGGTCCGGCGCCTAGGCACCTAAGCGCCACAGTTACTAGATCGTGTCAAAACCGAAAATCTTCAGTTTTTCACACGATTTTCTCTTATAAATGACCCTATCTTCGTCCCCAATCCTTATGCAATCATTATTTTGACCCATACACTCCATTCTTGAGAGATTAGAGAGGATCTTTGAAGAAATGGAGAGGAGAAATCTTGGAGAAGAGGCTAGAGACAAGGTTTCAAAGGATCCTCAGCCCTACATCAATGGTTTCATCGCTGTAAGTTTGGAGAAAATTTTTAGTCGTCTAGATAAGTTTGAAGCAGAGTTTAAAAGCATTGGAGATCGGCTCCATGAGATGTATCATCAAATTGAACATCTGGAATGGCAGGCGAAACTTCAATTTGATCATCTAGCGGCTTATCAGATGCTCAAGTGAAGATGTATGTGAAGAACAATTAAATCGACGAGGAAACGGCTATGGATTTTTCGAGAGCGTTAGTATTCTTCCCCAGTAGGCCAAGCAATCTTCATTGTGAAGATAATGGGAATTAGATAGTGATGTGGTGAGATTGTGATTTATCTAGTGTGTCGTTGTATCGATTTAGTGAATCGATTGTGTCTGTTTGCATGTTTTCTTTCATGTTCAATGTGTGTTGTATTTGCTTTCAAATTTGTGTTAGAACTTGAATCATGTTATGATACTTATTTGAATTGTATTGAGCCCGAAATTGAAAACCATGAATGGAATTAGAAGAGTTTGATTTAAACTTGTGTTTAATTGGTGGATTTAATTTTTAATTTTTAAAAATTTTGGAAAACATTTTGGAAGATGGAAACTGAAGCAATACTCTTATATGAGTAATTAGAATTTTAATTTATGAATTTTGGTGGAAAATAAAGTTCGGCCTGCTTACCCGAAAAACACCATTTAAACCCCCATTAGCCATTTTTGACGCCTAAGCTTCATCTTCTTCTTTTTCGCGAAAACCCACCTCCTAAATCCATTTTAAGGTCAAAACATCAAGATTTTGAGCCCGAAATCACTTGATTTCTTCATCTCAATGTCAGATCTACACTCTAATCCATTTATTTTTTATTTTCACCATTGTTTTTTTCCTATTTTTAACTAAAAACTGAAATTTTGAGAAAAATTTTGATATTTAGTGTTTCTCCATGAATTTATAAACTCATTTTAAGTTTCTTAAGCTTAAAAAGAGTTTAAATCTTTGATTCCTTAATTTATTTGTGTTTTCTTTCACATTTAGATGGCACCAAAATCTAAGCAAGGAAAGGCACGAGAAAATTTTGACAGTAGCAAGTTCGCGACTGCTGCAGCGCATTTTCGATATCACAAATTTGCGACGTCCAGAAAATTTATCTCAGAGCGAAACTTTTACAATCCTGGTGAAATTATCGAGAACACGATCGTTGTGCACAAGTGGCAACGATTCTGTTATTTCACCGTTGTTGCTGTTATTCCAGAGTTGCGCGAATTTTATGCTAACTTTTTGGATGTGGAAGACTACAAAGTCTTCGTCGGAGGTGTTGGAGTAGGATTTACTCCAGAAAGGATCAATATTTTTTATGGACTGCCACGTACCATTGAGTGCCACTATTCTGGATTATCTCCATCTGAGGGAGATCTTGAGATGATTATTGCTTATTTGACTGACGGCACTGGAGCTTGGAAGATCCGGAACGATAAACGGGTAAATTTCAAATCTTCTAAGTTAAATGGTATTTCAAAGGCATGACATTACTTTATTTCTGCAAGACTTATACCTTCCAACCACCTGAGCGAAGTGACTAGAGATCGAGCTATCTTAAACTACTGCATTGAGGAGAGGAAGCCGATATATGTCGGCAGTATTATTTATGATTCTGTGGAGTCTACTGCCGATAGCCACCCTTGGACATCTAGTAGTGTGAGCCTAGATTAACCCATTCTACTAACAATACATCCGGACCTGATATGTAGGATAGCCAATGTTCGTTACACCTGGATCAAAGGGTAAAGAATATGAATGCTTCTATTTGGCACAATACCATAAATTTATATTCTCCACGAATATTATCATTATCTTAGAAAATCTTGGATTAATTGAAAGGAAGAAAGTTGTGTTCTTATTGTTATTTACACCAATCATTTCATTATTGCTTTATTATTGCATCTTTCATTACTGCTTTATTATTGTATCTAGTAAATTTAAAATATCAAATTTATAAACTATAAAAGAAATACATAAAAATAAAATTAAAATATTTAAAATCCATAATTCACTCCTCATGGGATCGATACTGGGGACTTTGTTTCAAAGCCCTATATTACTTGATACGATACGTATACTTGCGTAGTACCCCTAGTGTGTAAAATATTTTGAATAAAATTATCTTTGTATACACTAGTTTCTATTATTATCTATTACATATATTTGAAAGCATTAATTATTATATTTATCATCAGCGGATTGCGGGTCAAGTTTTTGGCACCATTGTCGGGGATTGAATTTTTAGTACGCATATATATAGCATTGGGTCAATATCTTATTAGAACCTTTTTCAATATCCACTTCCTCTCTCTCAACTTCAACTTCTTTTTATATTCTTGTTTATAACTCTTTTCCACTCCTTAATTGAATAACTTTAATTTGCTCATTGTTTTGATATTTTGGGTTGATTTAAACATTGCTAGGAAGATTTCCATAAGGTCTATTTTTAAGCGCAACAAAAATATGTCCCAATTGATTCTCAATGTTCTTCATCGCAACATTTTGAGCTTGTATTTGGTTACCCATATTCATAATTATTTCTTTAGTAGACAACTTCTTTTTCTTAAATTGTGGGTCACTATTAAAACCAGGAGGATAAGAAGGTCTATAATTGGTATTTCTTGGTTGTTCAGATTTTCAACTGGATTCATAAGATTGTTTCCCAATTGCGGGTTAACAACAATATTGTTATTATTCCAGTTGAAATTTGGGTGATTCTTCCATCCAGGATTATAATAATTCAAATAAGAATTGTTTAGTATATATTTTACTGCATTCAAGGTTTCATAAGGTGTTTTAGAATCTATCATCTATCCTGATGAATTTTCCTCTAACAGTGGGGTGTTTGAGAATAATTCTTTCCATATTGATCTATTTTCTTTGAAAGGGCAACAATTTGAGAGACTATCATAGTTATCTGGTGCGGACTTATATATATGCAAGAATTTATGAACTCAAATTTATATAGATTTATAATGATTTTGTAAAGTTCAAGCACTCAACGCAAGTATACGTATCGTATCAAGTAATACAGAGCTCTAATGGAATTCTGGTTATCGATCCCACAGGGAAGTACGAAGTAGAAGAAAGTGTTTCACAATAGATAATGTAGCACTGAAATCCGATACTCAAATTGCACATAAAGTTTAATACTTACTTCTACTACCACTATGCAAAAAACAGTAACAATTAATCAAACTACAATTACTTCTAATAACTTTGAAAACATAATTAACTAACAGACACACTAAACTATGTATTTGAAAGGTTTTTGATATATGAGAAAAGTATCTTCCCACTTGCAATGAGACTAATGTGTGGATGATATGGAACAAATATCTATGTTAGTGCGCCAAATAGGAGCATAAATGTTTTTTTACCTTTAAAAGAGTACCCCCTCTTCCAAGCATGAAAAGAACATTGACATATCCTAAGTTTAGTCACTAAAGCTAAGGCTAGGCTAGGAGGATACCGGCTCTCGCCACAGAGCTTCCACTCACCCTTCGCCTGAAGGCTAACCTTCAAGTTTAGTTACTAATCTTAAAACCAATTTGGGGATCTCAGTCTATCACCCTGAAACCTCCAAATTGAAGTCCATCAAAACACATTTCTTTATTTATTTGTACTCATTTCCCATAAACTACGCAATTCATCCATGGAAATGGAATGAATTCTTCATTATTGTTGTAGGACATTAAATCCTTTCAGAATTAATGTTTAAAAACATATTTTAACATTTCAATTGGCCAAATCGAAAAGTAAATTAAGTTCAAAATGAAAAACCATCACAATTTCTTCAATACGTTAAAAGCACATCAAATCCACATCAATCTATAATCACATCTCTATGCAAGAAGAAAGACAAAGGAGACTACTCAAAATTTATGAAGAAGATACAATAAAACATTGATTTTATATATATAAGAAAAGTCATACAAACCACAAAAGAAAATACAACTTATTTATTTCTCTTACCCAATGCAATTCTCTTGAAGTTCCTTTGAATCATTTTATCTCTTCTTTACAACTCTTAATTCCCTCTTTAGAATGGAAAGGAAGAAGCAATCTCTCACTTTACTCCTTCTCCTTCACTCCTTAGAGAAGAATTCCTCTCAAATTCTCACTTCTACACACTCTTCTCCTAAACCCTAGCACTTAACACGCACCAAGACCTCCCCAATACACAAGACACACACTAAAACTACACCATTTTCGTCCAAAAACAGTTACTTATAAGTTAGGAATGAAATCTCAAGAGTGTTCATTGGCATCACTTCAAAAAGTCGCCAAAACTCCTCAAATTTGAATTCTACCGACATTGAGCTCCGGCGACGCTCGATAAGGCGCCGGCGGCGCTCTATCGTCAAAATATTGCCGAAGTCTCTAGAAAATGGCGCCGGCAGTGCCAGAACCTGTTTTCCTCCTTTTTGCTCTATCGTCAAAATATTGCCGAAGTCTTCTATTTATTTCAAAATGAACCATAATTTGTTACATTAAGAGTGCCTTGAAAGACTATGTAAAAAAAGAGTTCATGCAAACTTTATTAGAATGTAGGCTAATACTTTAAATATAAATTCAGAAATGAAATCTAGTTCTCCCTTTAGGGTGACTCAAGTGAAGCTAATTTTTGATTAGGCATCTCCTCAAGCTTCTCCTCATAAATATTTTTCTTTCTTTTTCTTTTTCTTTTCGGGATTGTTTTTCAATCCTTCTTTTCTTTTCTTTCCTTTTTCTTTTCTTTTTTTTTAATGAGGATTATTATATCTGGATAGCCTTTAATGATTTTGAACTTCACTCTCCTCTTTCTAAAGTTCAAACTTGAGACACTTCCTTACTTTATAATTAAGTATAAGCTTTATTTTTCATCATAAAGTCACAATCTCTTCTTGACACAAAATACTTTAAGTCCCTTAACATTTCAAAAATATAGTTTTCTTTACTTTAAATAGTTAACTATAATCAAATCCTTTCATACCAAATACCTTACTTCTATAAATTTAACCTTTATTACTAAAAAATTTCATCCTGTCCTTCCATAATATTCAATTGAAACTTACAGTGAGGTTCAACTGCCAGAAGTTATGCTAATAATTTTTTTTAAAATACAATAATTGAGAACAAATAAAGTTAATATTTCTCTACCCTCCCCCAAACTTAAATTTTTCAGTAAATTTGAAACAGTAGAGAGTAAAAGAAAACTAACCTTTTTGTGCTGGATTTTAAAATCTTCAACAGCTATCTGGTATTAGTCAAAATTTACAACTAGCAGGCATGAAACAGTTAGTAATAGTGATATAAATATTTTAAACATTTGTATGAGTAAAGAAAAATTAAATTTAAACATCTAAACATCCAACTAAACACTACAATATTAAACAAACTATCACAGTACTACACAGTCCAGCTAACAATTTCAATGTTTCAATACAACATAACAGTACACCAACAGGGTTACACATCACATGAAAAACAAATAACCACTACATCACAACAATACAACACAACACAATAAAAAAAAATAGAAATAGAAACAAACAATCTACCAATCTTCATCACCGGATCATCAACAGGGTAATCAGTAGGGTCAGGTCTATATGGTGTATAACTGGGCAAGTAGGAAATATCACATCAGACTCCCCCCTCATAAATCTGACCTGAGCATCATAATAGGCAATATCGAACTCAACTCTCCTCTGTAGATAATCTTCATTCACATCACTCGTCGCCTCAAACAAATCCATCTTACCATGGAGTCTATCCATACTAGCACTCTGTAATCTCAGTTGCTCCATAATATCATATAAGTTAGGAGGCTTAGATGTAGATGGAACATCATAACTCGTAGTAGCAATATCAGTACTCCTGCGCTCAACTCGGGCTCCCACATGAGACTCATAAGTACGAATAATAGTCTTTGTAATTGGTCTCGACGGTATAGCCACTTCTTCAGAACTACTGAACTCCACTCCAGACTGAACACACAGGGCATGAACTAAGGTAGGATTTCCTAATCCTCTAGTGGTCTCGCCTCTAGCAATAGTCTGAATGTTCTTGTAAACAATAGTTCCAATATCAATCTTTTTCATCTTCTTAATACAATAGTTCAGAATTGCTCTATCTCTTGTAACTTCGTTGTGGTGATAAGAAGGTAATAGTCTCGCAGAGATGAAATAATGTCAAACTTTTGATGCAACATTCAATGTGGAAGCGGGGAAGTTAATAATTTATTTTTGACTTATCTTCCATTCCCCTCGTCCATCCGTCAGAAAAGCAATCACTTCTTTCATATTTTCCCCTCGAGTATTAAAGTTTTCGTATTGACAAACAAATTGTTCCCGAGTCTGATAGAAAGCATTGATATGCTGAAGAGTAAACTCAACCATTTTTCCTCTAACTAGCACATACTCAGTCTCAATCCAAGGCACATTAGCATAGAACTCTCTAACAACTCCCATAACATGATTCACAGTAAAATAACAAAATCGTTCCCAGTTCTGCTCTACAATTAACTGTTCTATAGATCTACCATAACTATCAAAAGCTCGATCTTGGATACACTTCTTATTATAAAGGTAAGAGTTAAATCGAAATTATGCTTTAATATTAATGAATTTTTCTTCATCAAAATCCATTTTCCTCTTTCCTTTACTCATCCTTGGAGCCATGTGAATTTCTAAAATTTACAAGAAAATTCAAATAAATCTCAAATTCACAATGTAACAAACTCCAAATACTATTCAAAATAACTTAGAGCAAATTTCAACATGGAAATCTCAAAATCTCTTTAAAACTCCAAAAGTTCCAACCTAAGCAATGTGAGAGATTTCCATGGTGAAAATAAAAAAAATTTAACTTAAAGTGAAGCTCTTACTAAGAGAAGTGTAGATCCAGTCTTGAAAAGCTTTGAAATCACCTTAAATCCGAGATCTAGCAAGCCCTAAGTCTTCAAAATTGCAAAAAAGGAGGAGGAAGACGAAAGCAACGGAAAAATCTGCGGGTCCCAGGGTAAAAATTGTAAAATCGAGGGTTTTTTGGCATTTAACTGTGTTCGAGTGCCGGCGGTGCTCGATAGGGCGCCGACGGCACTCTATTTATTAAATAGGCCTGAACTCTCTGGATTTGGGCACCGGCGGCGCCAGTCCAAAATTTTTTCTGAGTCCGAAAATTTTTTCATAATTTCGATCATTTTGACTTCCACAATGATGTTTAACATCTAATTCATCTCCTAAGCAATAATTAACACAATTCTTTACACAAACAATACATAACAAACTTTTATATGTAAAATCCAAGTTACAACATAAACACCAAATATGTTCATACAAACCAAACCAACAACTCTTAGATGTTTAGTGTCGCAAGTACTCTATGACAGGCAAACACTAAAATCTAAGCACATAATGAAAGTAAGTATATCCAAATCCAAATTCAAATCACAAAACAAAGCAAATACTACACGCACCAAGCATAATTAAGCAAAATAAACTAAACACACAACAAACATAAGTAGAATCCAATATTTACTCCACACCGGTTTCAGAACTATCCTCTCCTCTAATGTCTCCAATTGATTGCTAATGCATGAACAAATTATAGAATGAAAGAAATAGAAATTCATCAAATGATTCCTCAGCAATCACCGTGTTCTTCTTTATCAGGTTAATCAAGCCCATCTCAATTCGTCCAGTGTGATCAAATTGTTCTTTCATTCTCCAATCTATATGATCGAATAAATCAGAAATGTTATTGATTGCATTCATAACATTTTGTACCTCTTTCTCCAACTGTTTGATCGTCTTCAATATCATTTTGGAACCTTCAGGAAAATAGGGTTGAATCGGTTGTGAAGTCTGTGTTGGTTGATCAGCAAGCAAATTCATGCCATCTTCATCTCCCACTGTTTGGTAGTCATAAGAATTAGTTGTATCAATAGGTCTCCATGGAAGAAGAACATTTTCCCAACTCTCATATGGAACTTGTGATTGACAACATAACAGATATATGGTGGATGGGTGTTCAAGCCCATATTTAGATCCATGAACAATTAATCCCAAAATTGATTTCATAATTATATTACCAATGTCAATCAACCTCCCAGTTTGAATACAGAAATTCAAAATGGCACTTTCCTTGGTTACCTTGCTAATCTTCAATGTTGGAAATAACTTTGCCGAAATAAATTAGTGAAACTGCTTTGACACTGGATTTAGAGATGCAGATGGAAAACTAATGTATCCATTCTCTCTAATTTCTCAATCCTCATTCTCATCTGTCAAATATCAATACATATCATTCATATTATCACTCGTGGCATTGAAATTAGAATAATGGCAAATAGGTACATTCTCGATCATAAAGAGATCGTTAATTCTTGTAGGAGTGAATTGTACAAACCTACCTCGCACAAAGACAAACCCTTGGTTGATCCCGTGAAGGTTTGCATAGAATTCTTTCACGACAGGAACAACTATGGCAGCGGTAGTGTAGCAAAGCACTTCCCAACGTCTCTCTTTAATTATCTCTTCAATTCTAGTAGTAGGATTATTCATACCTCGATTTATGAAGCCTCTTTCCTTAATAATCCTCCTCTTCATCATCACTTTGTTGAACAATTGCTGCGCCTCGAAACTTATGAACTTCCTTCGGTTGAAAATGCTAGATTGAGGGGTTTCAATGGAGTAGGAATCCATGGGATGCGAATTGGGAATAGTAGTTTTCGTTTTTCTGGAGTTAAGAAGTTTAAAATGGAGTTTAGGGAGTTATAAAGATGAATATTCCACTCAAAACCGCCAAAACTCGCATTTTGAAACTTCAAAAACCATCAACAGGTTTTGGACGCCGGCGGCGCTCGATAGGGCGCTGGCGGCGCTCAAACCTGTAAGTTTAGTATTGCTCTGTGATAGGGCACCGGCGGCGTCCATTCTGGCGTCGGTGGCGCCAGTAGTAAAAAATTCTCACCGAACTTCGTTTGACCCAAGATATTCCAATATCTCAATTCGACTCACCATTTATCAATTTTAAAAGTATTTAGGAGTAATTAGGATTTAAAAATAACTATCTAAAAATCACAACTACATCGAACAAGCAAACACACCACAAAGATACATATGGGTTGCCTCCCATAAAGCGCTTGGTTTAACGTCGTCAACCCGACAAACCATTCAATTAATCGAGATGACTCAGCATTAAAACCTCTTTGAAGTTAGGTTGAAATCTGTCAAAGTAAGGCTTTAATCGATGCCCATTAAACTTGAAAATCTTTCCAGTATCAGGATCTTTAATATCAACTGCTCCAAAGAATGAACTTTTACAACTATAAAAGGTCCTAACCATCTAGACTTGAGCTTTCCAGGAAATAGCTTCAATCTTGTATTGTATAACAAAACTTTTTGTCCAAATTCCAAGTTCTTTTTCAATATCTTCCGATCATGCCACAATTTCATTTTCTCTTTATAGATCTTATCATCGTGATAAGATGCATTTCTAATCTCTTCTAATACATTCAATTGCATAAATATTTTTTCTCTAGCATTTTTCAAATTAAAATTCAACTCTTTTATCGCCTAATATGCTTTGTGCTCCAATTCAACCGGCAAATGGCAAGTCTTACCAAACACTAGTCTATAACGAGACATTCCAATAGGAGTTTTAAAAGCAGTCCTATAAGCCCATAAAGCAGTATCTAATCGAGCAGACCAATCTAATTTATGATTATCTACCTTCCAACTCTCTTCTACTTCTTAATTGAATAGCTTTTACTTGCTCTTTTTTTGTCTCTTGGATTTATCTCATTATTACTAGGATGCGTTCCTTGGAATCTATTACTTAATGAAATGGTTATCTGTCCCAATTGATTCTCAATATTTCCAATTGTAGCTCCTTGACTTTGCAATTGATTTCTCATTTGTAACACCACTTCTTCTATAGACAACTTCTTCTCCTTAAATTGTGAAACACTGTTAAAACTAGGAGGATAAGTAGGTCTATAATTATTATTCCTTTGGTTGTTCCAATTCCCCAATACGTTTGCTTGATTATTCCCCCATTGTTGAGTACTTCCAACCCGGGTTATAATAATTGGAATATGGATTATTATACTTGTTTATGACATTTAAAGTTTCTAAAGATGATTGAGAATCTACGATTCGGCCTGATGAATTTTCTTCAATCATTGAAATTGGTTGAGAATAATTTATTATAAATTGGTCTATCTTCCTTGAAATTGAAGTAACTTGATTGCTAGCATAGCAAAAGCATCAGATTCATGAATACTGCCTACCTTTTTAGGATTTACCCTCTCAGAATGTCATTAAAAATTATTTTTAGCCATTTCTTCAATTAAAACTTAAGCATAATTAAACTGTTTAGACATCAATGAACCACCATCACCAGCATCGATAATAGATCTGAGAGATCCAACAAATCCATTATAAAAAGTTTGAATTATTAATCAATCTGGTATCGAATGATGTGAACACTTTCTTAGGAGATCTTTAAAATGTTCTAATGCTAAAATAAATAGATTCCTCTTCAAACTGACAAAAAGATGTAATGTTATTTCTAAGCTTAACAGTCTTTGATGGTGGAAAATATTTAGCAAGAAATTTTTGCACTAAGTCACCCTAAGTTCTGATAGAGCTAGGTGTTAAGGAATTTAGCCACATCTTAGTTTTATCCCTTAATGAAAAAGACAAAAGTATAAGTCTAATAGCATCATCTGAAACACCGTCATATTTAAATGTAGCACACAATTATAGAAAATCAGAAAGATGTAAATTTGGATCTTCAGTTGGTGCTTCCCCAAACTGATTATTAGATGCCATTTGGATAATAGCAGGTTTAAGTTCAAATGAATTAGCACTACAATAGGATTTTGAATACTTCCATGAAATTAATCTACTGTAGGTCTAGCATAAACTCTTAAAGGTCTAAATTCTTGATGGATTTCAGCATTTTGATTATCTTCATTTGCCATTTCTTGAATATTTTTATCTTTTTCTATATTTTTATTTTTTATGAATTTTCTTATAGTTCTTTCTAATTCAGAATTGTAAGACATAAGTCCTTTAGAACCTGAACTACGCATACACAATAATAAAACACAATAAAATAAAAATGACATCCTAAAATGAATCTAACAAGTTTAAATAAGACATTAAAAAGTAAAAAGTAATTTTTTAATTAGTTTCTTTAAATTTTCTTTCCCCAGCAACAGCACCAGAAACTTAATCCACCGATATTTATGCTTACGATATAAATATAAATTAATACTCCTTTTTAATGATTTTATAATATGGATACTATGCAAGTATACGTATCGTTTATCAAGTAATATAGGACTTTCTGATTAAGCCCCGAGATATCGAACCCACAGGGAAAGTGATAAACAAATGAAAATAAGAAAATTTACTTTTTACTATTTTAAAGAAAGATCTTACTCAAACTAAAGATAATATTTTAGGAAATGAAATTTGATTCTTTTTGTTAATTTTTATAATTTAAAATAAAAGTAAACAACAACTTCAACTAAACTTTTAAAAGATGTATGCAAATGCAATCCAAATACGTTTTTTCCTTTTTATGATTCAATAATAAGTTATGAAATTTTGTTGTGGAAGTATACTAAATGTGTTGTGCCAAATATGAGCAATTATATTATTTACCCTCATTAGAGATGCTATAAAGAACATAAGTTAATTTACTGTTCTAAAAATCTTGAAGACGGGTTAGGCAGGAAAGATACTAGCTCTCACTCTAAAGTTTCCTCGATTCCTTCCACCTTGGACTAACATCTCGTATCAAAACAAAAAATAATAAATTGAATTGGAAGCTTTAGCCTGTCACTCTAAATTCCTTTGATTCTACACCCATCAAAGTATATCTCCCTATTTATTTGCACTCAACCATATACAATCTCATGTGATTCTTTCCAATTGTTGACAGAGACAATACCGCACTGGATCTTACATGTTCTCACAACATATTTTAATATCTTAATTCGCCAAATCAAAAAGTAAATAAACTGCAAGGTTTTGAATCATCACAACTTCTTCCAACATTGAAATCTTATACTTCACACAACATACTTCCATAACTTAAGTACATCATCACTTTAAAGAAAAAGATAAAGAAAACTACTAATAATTCATGGAGAAAATGTAATCACAACTTGTCTTAAGAGTAGAAATCATAGTGAAAACACAAGAAGTCTTAATCAAAAATCAAATGTAATACAAAGATAAAAACTTATCTGTCAATCATCTCCACAAAACGCTTGAGTTCCTTTAAAAACTTTTCTTTCACTTACAATAGTATTTAAAAGTTGGCGCCCAACTCCATAATTCCAAATCTCAATTCTACTTCTAATCCAAACTATATAAAATGATGTAAAGATTGTGAAGTGGAGAGGTGTGTTTTACAATAACTCTCTAACATAAACCTCACTCTTAAACACTAACCACACCCTCCAACAAGAACCATTTTTCCGATCTTTAAGTCCTATTTTTTTTACTTTTTCAAAAGGTCTTTTCGTATCTATTCAAATTGTGTCCCAATTCAATGTATCTTCCAAGAGATGCATCCATTCAAGGGTAATTTGAATTGAATTTAGTGACAATTGGTAGTTACCCACGTTCTCAACATGAGGTGCTTCAAAAACCTCTTCAAAATGGTGCCTAAATTAAAATAACTCTTCTTTTTTAACTGTCGTGCGTAAGAGCGGGGTACCGACGCTTAGCCGCAAGCCTGCTGGTGCGTAAGCTTTAGATATGGGCACATAGTCACGGGGCCTTGGCGTGTAAGTGCGAGTTCTAGCGCTTAGCCGCCACACATTAATTTTTTAATTTTCTTCATTTTGCTTTAAATTTGATCTTTATTCATTCTTTTCATCACAATCATCCATTTAATAATACCTGTAAGAAAAATACATAAAATACCTTCCATTAAAGTGCAATATCATCAAACATAGGCATAAAAATGTGCATAAAAAGTATATATATTTTAGGTGTATCACGCACCTCCTCGAAGTGCACCTTGCTCCGGGGATGGGTCTGAGTAGAACTTCCTCCAACATGTGGTGTGGTCTGGGTAGAAGTCACGCTGCGCGCTCCCATTCGACGTAGCCTTCTGCGTCAGCTGCTACGAGGCCCACACTTTATGCTTCATTCACTTGTCCGGCTTGATCTGGAGCGTCCATTTGATACACGTGCAATCAGACCAGTCCCCATCTTTGTCCCCAAATTGCCTAACCCGTTAACCATCCACCTTTTAGATCTCAAAATATACCCAACCAAGTCACATGAAGTTTGTTCCTACACCTTCATATAGTCTAGAAGAACACATCCATACTTCTAATCAAGCATGAGATCAAACTTCTCTTCATAAAGACCTAAACCGAGCTCGATTTGGGGGAAAATGGAGTATACCCGAGTCCAAGAGGTGTGGCCTCAATTGGGTGCTTGCAGAAGCTTTTGTGGAGTCTGGCAAACCTCCTCGAAGTGTTACCTTGCTCTAAGGATGGGTCTGAGTAGAACTTCCTCGAACAGGTGGTGCGACCTAGGTAGAAGTCAGGTGTAGAGAGCTTGGGAAATCGGGGTTTCAATGTGGAACTTCCTCGTTTGGTCTGGGGATGCACGGGGACAGTTCAATTGGAACTTTTGTGGAGTTTGGTGAGGTGACAGAGAATGTTTTATTTCTAGCCTATTTTGGGTGAAGAATTGGCCTCAGGCAGTGCAGGAGATGGCTGGAGAATGATGGACTTGAGCTTAGGAAGGTCTACGGAAGCTCTTGAAGGATTTTGACAGAGTCTCCCCGAGGAATTTTGCTCTTCTCTATACTTGGCTATGAGGGGGTGGTGTTTAAATTGATGGGGAAAGGGTGGCTAGTTGGGCTGGCTAGTGGGTGCAAGGTGGTGCTTAAGTGGAGGCTTGAACGACGTAAGTGATTGTTGACCTCACTTTTGGTTGAGGTCTCATCTCTCCTTAGAATAGCCTAGGGTCTAGCCATAGGACTCTCCTGGTGACCTTCTTAGAAGACTAGTCATGGAACCCTCTCCATAGAAATTCAAACTTTTCTTACTTCACTGGGAGTTTTCATATGCTTAAGGCCTAACCTCCAGTTTGGAGGAAGAGACCAAGCATAATGAAACCCAGGGGAAGTCTTCTATAGGTGGTCAGGCCATAGGATCTACCCTGGGAGGTCTGGAGCTTACACCACACTCACACTACACACTCACAACCCTAAATAAGGCACACCACCTTTTGATCCCCTAACTCTATAGAAACTCATGTAAGTGGTTTTCCCAAGCTCTTAGCCTCAGGCTAGGTTTTGGCTAGTACCAACACATAGAGACCCTTGGTCCATGGCTCAACCTAAAAAATTCCACATTACTCACTTTCAACCAATCCTAATTGTCCCAAACATTCCAAATTTCTAACCCTTTTGCCCCAAAATACCTAAAATACCTAAAATGCTCCCAAGACCCTAAAATCCTTCAAATTTTCCAAAATTACCTGAATACCCATAATTCCACAAAAATCATTCCAAAATACCCCCTACCACTCAAGTTAACAAAAATTACCCAAAATTGCCAAATTTCCCAAAAAAAATCTCCAAAATGTACCTCTTAGCCCAAATTTCCAAAAATTTCAAAAATTCCCATAAATTCAAAAAACCTCCTAAATATTCCCAATTTCATTTCTCTCAACTACCACATGACCCAATTTAGCCAATTTAGCCCAATTTAACCAAATGCCCCAATTTGACCCATTTAACCCAAAAATGCCCAAATCAAACTCAATGTCTACCCAATTGACTCCAATCTTGCCAAACTTCAATTCCAAGTTTTAATTCAACATCTCCAATACCATTCTAAACCAAATCCAAGCCCAATTTGACCCACATTTGAGTTCAATTCCACTTGAAATCCAAAATCCCCAATTTTACCTAAATGATCCAAAATCCCCAAATTGACCCAATGTCAACCAATTCCCCCAAATTTCAATCCTAAACCCTTCATAACACTCCTAAGAACCACATGCAAATTAAATTGCCCCTAATTTGGACCTTAGCCCAATTCAAAACCATTTGAACCAAAATCCCCAAATCTACCCCAATTTTGAACCCTTCTCCAAAATCTTTCAAATTGATTGACCCAAACTTCAAATTAGCACCCAATTTATGTTGATAACTCTTCATCACACTCCCTAAACCATTTGGGACCTTCAATTGGATCTATACCCCATTCTAGCCCTGCCTAGACCCAAGTCTAGCCCAACATGCCCAAATTGACCAAAATCCTAAAATTCACCAAATTGAACCCCCAAATGAACTCAAAACCACTCCAAGCCTTCATGAAAAATCTTCATGACAGTCATATACACAATGTTGCTCTAGATACTTGGGCTCCATTCTAGTCTAAACTCAAACTAGCCCAACTTAAACCCAAATGGACCAAATTGAACCTATTGCTAAATGTGGCTAATTGTGACTTGATGAGGCCAAATTGGCTCCACCACAGTCATCCCTATGACTGACCCAAACCCACCTAAACCAGCCTATTAGAGCCATGGACCAAAGGTTCCATGAATTAGAGGATTTCACCCCATATTTGGGCCTTAACCGAGACATCCCCACCATCATCACTTGTCATTAGGGGTTAAGCATCATTAATCCTCCCCTGGCTCACCTAAACCACCTGGCCACCAGCTCTAGCCTTGACAGCCACCTTAGTGGCCGGAAAACACCAAAAACTGAGATCCACCCAATGGCCAAAATCCCCAATTTGAATTCCCTGAGCTGGCTCATTGCCATTGGCCATTGGAGCTCTTCTTCCCTCCACCTAAGCGGCACTTTGCACCCAATGTCAGGGCCTGAGCTCTACCAGGCAGCCATGGCTATAAAATCACCCCCTTATGGCCAAAATCCAAGTGCTAAAAATTTCTTAAAGAAACTCTGCCAAAATCTCACCAGAGCCTCTCCAGACCTCCCTAAGACCATTCCAGCCACTTTCCCCCTCTGGTTCCTACTGCCTGAGCTCAATTTCAGAGCTTGAACTTGGTTGGAAACCAGAACACTTTCTAATACACCTCCACACAGCACCAAATCTCAATTAACTGTACCCACACCTTCACAGCAGTGAGAGAAGAAGATCCCCCATCAAAGCCACATCATAGAGGCCCACTGCACCAGACTTTGATCAACACCTGAAAATGACCTTGGTCACTTTCATACCTAAGCAATTCACCAGGGAAAGAAGCTTCATCCCTAGGCTCCTGGGACTCCAATGAAGGTGTAGAGCATCTCTAATCAAAGCTTTACTTCTCGGGGCCAAGGTATTGAACTTGTCTTCTTCCCGAGCTTCTTTGAATTTTCCATGTAATTAAAGTTAATTTAAACTATGATTAACCATATGTATATGTTCGTCATGCTCAGACGAGTCTATAGAACCAAACCCCATGTGATTTAGTTGAGTATCGGTGAGATATTAGGGTTTTAGTATAGACGATCTCGGGTGCAGGCCAGTTGGGATGAAGACGGGTAGTAGTTGGATCACGCGTGTTTATGCTAGACAGCTCATATCACGTTGGATGGGAAGCTGGGACGGAACAACGGACCACGTGGCATCCCAGTCAGATGGCGACATCAAATGGAGGAGCGACACGTGGTCTTTAGCAACTGCTGAGATTAAGCTGGCGTCTACGTGGTTAAGTAGGAAAATCCCTATCTTCTGAATTTATTAAATTACCAGAACTTTAAAAAAAAATAAAAGAAAAATATCATGTTGCTCAGTGAATAAAGGAGAATAGTGTAGAAATGGTTTGGAACTTATTTGATGCATATTTTATTTTTAATGATTTAAATATTGATTTTAGTCTTTTAATTCTCCACTGACCTAGACATTTCCCATGGCTTGAGCTTTGGGGGTCTTGTTCTATCTGTCATAGGGGATCTTTCTTGATTTTTCCAAAGTCAGGGGGGATCTCTGTGAGGAGATCTTTTTTTTTAAGTTATTATGTCTATTTTGGTATAAAAATTTTAATAATTTAAATAATAAGCAGAAAAATGCAAAGTAAATTTTGGTAGGTCTCTTATAATCAGAGGACCCTAGGATAATTATTTCATGGGCTAAATTACTAAGATATGCACTAATCATCAACTTGACCTAAAATAGACTTTTAATTAATTAGGAAAAAATTAAAATTAAAATAACCTAAAAATGATTCTCCACTCTGCTTCAGGGATAGAGGAACACCTTAAAAATTTTGAAATTATTTAGAATTAATTTAATAGGTTAAATAATTTGTCTAAGTCCAATGACATTTTTGGAAATTAAATGAATTTTAATAATTAAAATATAACTCAAAAAGTTATAAAATTGGTTTTGGGAGTTCTCTGTGAAAAGAAAAATTTTCTAAAAATAAAATTGGAATTTTTATAAATTTTTCATTTTTGAACAAATTTTAAATAATTAAATAATTAAATTGTCACATTTGATTTCCTAATCACTTAGGAACCATACCCATAATTTTCCTAAGTCTCTAAGTCAAGATATTAATTTTAAAGGCTTATACGAATTTTTTAAAGGCTAAAAAATGAAGTTCCTTAATTTTGCACTAAAATAATTCTAAAAATTAAAATAAAAATGAAAAAAATATAAAATTTGTTTTTCTGAGTTTCTTGACCTTCGGGGAATGTAGGAAAATTATAAAATTGAATTTTCAACATTTAAAATATTTTATAATTAATTTAAACTCCAGAAATTAAAATAATTCTAATAATTAAAATAAACTTTAAAAAATCATGAAATTTGTTTCAAGTGACTTCTACTCTAGTTTTACCTCCAGTAAAAATTTTAAAGTAAAATATTTTGTTTTGATCAAGTTATTTAATTTTCACTAAAAACCTCTATTTTTGCATTAAAATAAATATATAAATTAAATTAAAATTTGAAAAATCACATTTTCTCCTCTGATGTTTTAATTAGCTCATTAGTGATGTAACATAAAGTTCCAAAGTCATTTGAATTGAATTTAAAGAATTGTGAAGTGATAAGGCCCCAAGGGAAAAGTTGTAATTTTAAGGGTTTTAGCCTTAATTAATATTTAGGCTTAATCAAAGCGTAAAATGGGCAATTAATGATCCTAAATAATATGTTTGGATGTTTGAGAGATTATAGGGACAAATGGTAGAAACCAACTTCAATTTTGTCATATAAAAACTAAATGTTTGGATTTCCTAATTAGTTTTAATTTGGAAGATAGTTAAACAAAATGATCCTTAGGGTTAGGGGTTGATCTTGGAGGTTAATAATCCACTAACGTACACCCTTATTTGATATATTAAATGATAGCCCAATATTTTGATAAAAATTAATTAAACTCATTTAACTTTTTCTAAAAAGAATTACAAATATATCCCTCAAAATTTTAAGGGCTTAGTAGTGAGCTAGGCTTAATCAATCTTGCTAAAAGAAGTTTAGAAAAGCAAACATAATCAAATTCTAAATACCTGAAAACACTACAAGCCCAGTTATGAAATTAATTGGCTAATTTTCCCAAACAAATTAACTTTGCCTAAAGGGGTTTTCACCCACATAATCTCTAAATGAAATAACAAATGATAATTACCCTGTCTTTCGGGTTAATTAAAAACACCAACCCACTAAGCATAAGGGTATAAAATAGATAAATTATTTAATAATTATGATAGGTTCAAAATGATCTCAAGGAAGCTCAAAAGTATTGTGAAACATTCATATTTCTCCTAGAGGCTCTTCACAAGTCTTTCAGACACCTTGCAGGACTACTACACTTATCATATTTATTAAATGAAAATATCTCTCAAATGAACAAATAGGACCCGCCAAGTTATGATATAGGACTTAGTATGCTTGTGAAGAACATATCCAGAGGCTTTACTTTCCTGCAAAATTTAAAAATTATTATTGCCAAAGAATACTAAAAGGTTCAGGTGAAGATGACGGGAAGACCTGTCGGGTACGCTTTTATTTTATAGCAATTTACTTACCTGCACCCTACTATACTTTCTTTCCTGCGAAGTTGCATGCTAAACAACATTGCCACCCTGCATGAAAACTGAAACCTTTAGGATAGCCACAAAACTAAAACCAAAACTAAATTAAAACAAAACAAGATAAAATTCACCACCACAACATTCAAAATATAAAACAACTCATAATTTAATCACGAACAAAACAAAAATCATAATTGTAACTAAATTAAAACGTCTAGTTGGATAATCAGGAATTCCTCAGAGGATGTAACCAACGTGTTGCTAACAAGGTTTTCCACAGTCTAAATGAACGTATGGAGCTCATTAAGTTGAGTTTAGTAAATTCATTTGGACTAAGTGAATCCGATGAAAATAGTGGTGTTGAAATGATGGAACCGTGGGATCTTAACCGGTATCTTTATAACAAATTTAATGTTCCTCTCATAAAATATTAAGACACCTAAATTTAAATATTTCTAAAACATAACACTTCTCTTTTCTCCTCAATTGACACTTCTTTAAACTAAACCTGCTACGACGAGGAGCTTGGAACATGCATAGTGGGCAACACGACCATCTTCTTCAGAAAAACCTTTCCTTAGTTTAAACAACAAGCCATAAGATTTCAAGGTAGTTTGCCTAGTGCAGCATAAATCCTCACCTTTTCTTTAGGCCTTTGCACAGCCCTGCTGTGCAATATAAGCCCTAATTCGCTTTAGATTCTGAGGTTATCGTCCGGTACGACATAAACCCTCCCATCCTCCAGGTTGTTTGCATAATCATACATTATGCAAATGTAATTTTAAGAATTAATTGGTAGAATTGAAATTTAAATAAACTAATTTCCAAAAATCAAAGCCAAACTATAGGATAGTTTGGGAAGACATCAAAAATTTTCTTGAATCTGCGTCCTTCCCCTAGCATTCTCTCCTTTGGATTCTGACAAAATAAAATGTTCCAAAATTTGAGCTATTTACCTATTGAATTTCCGACTATCACATCTTCTTGGAAAACCTTACCTTTGGAATTCATGAATATAAATGTTTCCTGATTTATATCAAGTGTTTTATTAGGTGACTTCGGTTATCTAAGATGTAATTAACTATAGAGGCTTGCCCTTATAGGAAACTTAAAGACCCCAAATTAATATAAACCTTATCTAATTCCTTCATATTATCTAGGGGAAATTGTCGGTCAAAACTGGTTCGCAGATCAAACGGATGTCATAAATTCTTTAGTTTATTTGATCAAGCTTAACCCCAAGCCATGTACTTATTCTACGGGATAAATACATGTCTCGCGGTGAACAACTCGATTATTTAAACTATCATTCATATGAGATCGGTTTGATTTCATATTCTTTAAAATTGAAATATTATTTTCAAATATATATATATATATATATATATATATATATATATATATATATATATATATATATATATATATATATTAAATTAAATCAAAACTCTTTTTATAATTTAACCCTTTTCAAAAATATCAACCTCCCAACCACTCTCGCACGAATTTAACGACCGACATTGATCAATCAGGTTAAGCTAGCCTGGTGGGTTGGAATTGGGTTTGAGTTATGGGGATGGCTCTCTTCGTTATGGGTTTTCCGGTGGCTAGGACTGCCGACCATGGTAGGGCTGGTGGGTAGGTGGTTCAAGAGAGCCAAAGAAGTTAATTGTGAGTTTGGGGTCTTGGGAAGGCTGGTGGGAAATATACTCATGGTTTAGCCTTTTTGGGAGGAAATCGCCTAAATCAAAGGACCCTTGGTCCATGGATCGCCTAGGGTGGGCTAGGTGGATCTAGGTTGGGTCTTAGGGTTTAAATGGCTGATGTGGTGGCCACGGTTGGGCTAGACAAAGTGACTTAGGGTGACATTTGGGTTTGGGCTCAAGGTTGTGGCTTGGACTTGGACTTGGGCTTGAGTTTGTCTAGAGTTTATAGTTAGGTTAATTTAAGGTTTAATTTGGTGTAGGACATTGTCTTGAGTAATTTGGATGTCAACTGGGTGGAAATTGGTGAAGATTTGAAGTTCAATTAGGGGAATTTTGGATTTTGGATTAAAATTTGAGGTTTTGATTTGGGTTAGATTTGGGTTAGGTTTGAGCTTAGGTCTAGACCAATTAATTGTTGAAAATGATCCAAGGGAGTGTTATGAAAGGTATAGGAAATGAATTTGGTGAGATTGAATGGGTTAAGGAGTTCAATTTGATGGAATTTTGGCTTAGGGACGATTTGGGGCATTTGGATTAGGCTTGAGATTCAGTCATGAAAATGGGTTAAATTGGACTAAAATTTAGTTTAAATTGGGTTTACACATGATAAGAGTTGATTTAAGATTGAAATTGGGAGAGTTTGAAATCAATTTGGTAAAATTTTTAGGGTGATTTGGAGGGTTTGGGGACTTCTGGACAATTTGAGAACTTTGGCTAATTTTGGAGTATTTTGGTGAATTTGGGTGAAATTGAAGGTATTGGGTGGTTCAAATTATTTTTGGGGACATTTAGATTAATTTAGAGATTTTAGGAATTTTTAGGGTATGAGGTTGGGAGGCTATTTTGGGAATTTTTGGGTATTTTGGAGTATTTTGGGCAATTTTGGTGGTTTGGAATGGTTTGAAATGATTTTTGAAGAAAATTTAAGAACTTCGGTAATTTTGGAATAATTAGGGTTTTAGGGGCATTTTGGTAATTTTGAGAAAGTTGGGGCTAAAATGGTCAAAATTGGAAATTTGGCAAAATTGGAATCAATTGAGAATGCTAATCATAAATTTTCCTCTATTGAGTCATAGGACAAAGGGAAATCCCATTTTAGATCATTCATGTGTTGGTCTTAGTCAAACTCTAGCCTAGGGCTAAGGGTTTAAGGGATCATCCACATGAGTTTCTAAAAGAGTCGAGAACCTGGTTAAGGGTGATTGGTTGGGTTGTGAGTGAAGGTAGGGAGTTGTGTGTGTGTGTGTGTGTGTGTGTGTGTGTGTGTGCAACACTAGTCAAAACCACACCACCCATGGCCAACCCTAAGGCCAGGCAATTCTATGGGCACCCTCCTTGAGCTTCCTCATGTTTTGCCTCAATCCTACTAAATGCTAGGGGTTTGAGCTAAACATTTAGAACTTCTAGAAGAGTAAAGAAGCATTTAGAATTTTTAATGGGGTAAGATTCCATTACTAGTCCTCAAAGATAATCAACAGGAAAGTCCTATAGCTAGATCCTAGGCTTCTAAGGAAGAAAGACTAGACCTCAACAAAGTGAGGTCAACAATGATACTTAGCTTTTCTCATTAGAAAAGAGATGAAAAATCCCTCCAACAATGTATCCAATTAATTCCTACAATGCTGAAATGATCCCTACATGAATCTCTCGAGGAACGTAAAAATCTACAAACCCTAGATCTACCTAGGACTCCTTGACCTCCTAGGAGTTTGCAAGGATTTAGAGAGGTCAAGAGCCCCTTCTTCAAGTGTCAAAATTTGTCAAATAACTCACCTCATCAGGCTGAATAACTGCAGGAACCGTTCTGGCTGGTACCAGTGCCTTGGCGCCTAGTCTGTGGCACTTGGATGCCACCTTCTCGGGTTGCCTATGAGGCACTAACACCTAGGTGCCTAGAAGTTGGCATCAAGGCACTGGGCAGCGCCTTGGCACTAAAAAGCTGGTGCTTAGGCACCAGTCTGTTGGACTCCAACTTGCTCCGTTTTTCCTCCAATTTGCTCCGGTTCAGCTCCAATTTGTTCCATGAGTCCTACCTGTTATACCTACTCATAAAAATATAAAAATACATTTTCTCTAAAGTGCAACTTCATCCAAACCAGTTATTAAATAATAGGGAAATTAACAGACACATCAAATTCCCCCAAACGTAAATGTTAAATGTCCTCAAGTAACTCTATAACTTTTAAAAACTAAATTTTTTGATTTGAGGCAGTGTGTTAAAATGAAATTTCCTACATAACTGTCTCATAAATTCTAGTAAATCAACCTAGGAATAGGGTGTAAGAATATTTTGTATTCAACTTTAGAATCATGATTTTCTATCTACTTCGAAAATTATTCTAATTTGTCAAACTAAGGATTGTTAGAAAACTTGGAAATAGAACTTAACAACTCTATTTAAAAACATTTGACTAATACTTTTTAAAAATAAAAATAAGCTTAGGATTGTGTCCAAGTCTTTTCATTTAAGAAGATTCAAGTGAAACCATTTTTTTTATTAGGCTTCTCCTCAAGTTTCTCCAAACTTTTTATATCTTTTCTTTTTCTTTTTTTGATTTCTTTCAATCCTTCATATTTTTATGTAAGAATTACTATGTATGGATTGGTCTTGAATAGTTTTTAATTTCACTATCCTCACCCTAAAGTTAAAAACTCGTCACTCTCCTTCACTTCTAAAATGGTAAGTATTAGTTTAAAATAAATTTCAATAGAGGCTCAATTCATGAAAAGTGTAAATCTAAGAATCTTATTTTTTTAAAAATACAACTCATTTCAATAATAAATAGTAAAATCATTTTCCTACATGTCTCCTACAAAAATCTTAACTCTAGAACAAATCACTTTACATAGAATTTCAACTATCTTTTCAATATCATCCCTAAAATTAAAATTGTAGCAATATGTAACTCACACCACGTAGCATAAATCATTTTAAACAATAAAATTCAAAATGTAAGTTATTACGGACAAATAAGATTAAGCTTTTAAACATTCTTCCCCCCTCCCTCCCAAACTTCATGCTTAGCATGTATAATAGTTAATATTGAAATATAAGCAGGAAGAAAAACAGCTTAGAAAACAATCTACCACATGTGTTTATAAAAAATATTTACAAGTATAAATCAAGACAGAATAACATGCAATAGAAAGTAAAGTTAAACTAAACATACTGGAAGAAATTAAAGTAGAGAAAGGTTTTAAATACCATAACAGGTATCAACATAGGTGTATATAATAACAATGCATATGTTTTAAAATATCTTAAATATTATAACAATGACAAATAAAATATCCAGTACAACAAATGAAAATACATCATCCCAGAAGCAGTAGCAACATGGAAAAACTACACATAATGAAAAACATCCTAACTTATCAAATCTACTCTTACAAATGATAGTGATGTATCAATATGCTAGTTAAGGGACAAAAAAATCAACTCTTTCCCACAATCACAACCTCTTCTTCAAGAATTTCCAAAATTTTCCAAAACAATCTGGATGAAGATAAAAATGCAAGCTCACAGAGATGAAATTTACCTTTAGGAGGGAAAATTTACACTCTAATTAGATTGAGCCAATTTGTAAGGAGAAAAGAATCCCTAAGAGTAGCCTCTAATTCGTTTTAGAGGAGGTGAAGGAAGAAGTGGCGTGTGAATGACCTAAACTGAGCGGTTTGGCTCAATAATGAATCTTTTGGTTCCTCAGTTTCTTCATTACTCTTGTAACACATACACAAACATTGATACATAAATGAGGTCAATTCCTCCTCCATCTCATCACATTTCATTTCCTTACTTCTAATTTCTAACGGAATCACTTCACTGATCTCCTGGGTGCTTTTAAATGCTTTTGTAGGGTCAATCCTAAGGACAAGATCATTCCTAATATATTGGCTCATGTTCACCAACCTCAGGTATCCACTCACCCCTTTAAGTATACACCTCTAACAGTAGAAAGAATAGTGTGGGGTCATCCTCATGTTACTCTTCAAATGGTGTATTGAACTATCTTGAAGAAAATAAGGTCATAAAAAAGTAACATAATTGAGATGGACCTATCCAATGTCGAAACACAACATGCCTCCATTAAATCCTCGAGTTCAGTTGAGAACCGAGTCTTAGTAGATTAGTTAATCCTACTATTATTATAGAACACATATAAGTATAGTCATAATGAGAATTTCAAAAACCACCTCCCTCATGACACACTTCAATCATAGCAATTCACTCTCAATCAAAAAATCTACAAACATCAACAAACTAATCATTTCACATCAATGAACACAGTACACCTCAATCAAACATAAATCACAAACACACTAACACAAATAACTACATTGGGTTTCCTCCCAAGTAGCACTTGGTTTAACATCGTCAGCTCAACAATTTCAGCTGTTACTCATATTTCATTTAGCTTACCACTCTTCTTCTTAGGGTTCACCTCGGTGCTACTTAGAAGATTCCCTTGAGGAAAATTGCCGAGTGAGTTAGCAATCTGCCCTATCTGGTTTTCTATCTTCCTAATTGCAACCCCTTAGCTTTGCAGCTTACTCCCCATTTAAAGAAGTACCTCTTCTAATGATAACTTCTTCTCCCTTAAATTGTGGGTTGGAGTTAAATCCAAGTGGAGAAGAAGGTCTAAAGTTAGAATTACCCTAATTATTCTAATTACTTATAAGATTAACTTGATTATTTCGTCACGGTTGGTTTCCTCCTCTCAAAATTGTTATTCTAGTAAAATTTGGGATGGTTCTTCCAGCCTGAGTTGTAATAATTGGAATATGGGTTATTTGAGCGATTATTTATTAGATGGATAGTTTCAAAAGAGTTAGTATCAACCAATGGTCCAAATAAATTTTCTTCCATAACTAGCGGTCCTTGAGGTTGACTCATTTTATATTGGTTAACTTTCTAGCAATAGCTGCTACATGAGAAGCTAGGATAGTCAGCAAATCTGCTTCATGAATATTCACTACCTTCTTGGGGTTTACTCTCTCAGAGGGCAATTGAAACTTGTTGGTGGCCCTCTCCTATATAAGAGAGTAAGCCTCCTCAAATGGCTTCGACATAAGCGAAACTCCAGTTGCAATGTTAAATATCTCTCTTAATGATCCAAATAATTCGTTAAAGAAGGTTTGAAAAATAATCTAATCAGCTAATGCGTGATGTGGAAACTTCCTAATAAGTTCTTTAAATCTTTCCTAAGCCTCATAAATTTATTAACCTTCGTGTTGACAGAATGATGTGATATCATTAATCAACTTAACAGTTTTAGATAGTGGAAAATACTTTGTTAGGAATTTCTGGGATAAATTTCTCACATCCTAATCGATCACGGTGTTAATGATTAAGCCACATGTTGGCTTTATCCCTCAGGGAAAAGGGAAAAATGTTTAAGTCTAAGAATGTCATTGAAAACACAGTTATAGCGCAATGTGGCATAAAGTTATATGAAACTCGTTAAATGTAAGTTAGGGTCTTTAGATTGGGATCCTCTAGATTAATTATTATGCACTATTTGAATAATAGCAGGCTTAAGTTTGAATGTGCTTGCCTCTACAATAGGGGTTTGAATACTTAAATGAATTTCTTCCACTGTAGGGTTAACATAATCCCTTAAAGGTATATTAACATTATAATTATGAATAGATTCTTCTTTAATTTGTTGATTTACCATTTCTACAAAAGATTGTTGAAGTTTTTTTTTTTGCTTTCTAATCCTTCTAAAAATTCTCTCAGTTATGTGTTATATGGTTCAAAGTCTGCAGCTTTTGAACTACACAATCAATTTTAATCACTTTAATATAGGATAGTTGTCAAACACGTCACACTAAAAAATATTTTATTTGATTTCTCTTTTAAATAGAACACAATAATTAAAACACACTAAATAATAACACTACAATTTCTAAATCTAAGTCTTATAGATTCAACTAAAATTCTCCTAAACCATCGTTCCCCAGCATCGGCGCTGGAAACTTGGTCCACGTCAGTTGTTTTCACAATAATGTAAGTCCAGGTAATGGCACCAGAAAACTTGATCTTCTCCCTAGCAAATTGATTGAATTATTAAAATTAGATTTTTCTTCACACTGAGGTTTCTCGCTCAAGTATACGTATTGTTTCAATAATATAAGGCTTTATTGAGTCTGGATTGTCGATCCCAAAGAGAACAAGGTAACAAATTCAATAAGAGAAGTTCTAGTATACTTTGCTAAGGTCTTGTATAGAGTATCGATTAAGGTGATTTTTCTAACAACTACCCCTAAATTATAGTACTAGGTCTGAAGCTAAATCTAACTAGCTTAATTGGTTTGGTGAATATTAAGATATGAATGATACCATTTTCTTGTGATTACATAAGTGGACTATAGGATCGAATACTAAGAATTGTTATTTTGGCTAGTGAAAAATAGGAGCATAAATCTTGTTTACTCTCTTCTGAGCACATAAAAAAGTTTGGTTTAACTCTGCAAATGTTTCAACCTGTCACCCAAAAACCCCCCAATTTATACCTATCAAAACCTATCTCCCTACCTATTCGCATGTCCCTATGAACTACTTTTTCTTCACCCAATAGTTCAATGTGATCTACTAGCTGTTCATACCATAGCTCTCCAAGTTTTAATGGGTTCACAATGAAATTTAACAAAATCATTTTGCCATAATGGTAAGCACCAAATGAAAGATCATCATAATAAGGTTTCATGATCAATTCTGTAAGCATTATAACATCCTACACATTCAACTTATTCATCAAAAGAGAAAGGTAAAGGAAATCTACTCACAAAGCATGAAAAACACCATAAAAATCATCATCATTTAACAAAACAAATCTACTAAATATGTGTTTACAAAAAATTTAAGACAAATGGGAACATAACACTTAGCTTTTCTACAAAAAAAGAGGAAAAGTCCCTCCAACAATGTATCCAAGAGCTCCTTGCAATGCTGAAATGATCCCCTTACAAATTTCGCTCAAAACCCCTCACTAATCTCTCGAGAAAAGTGAAAATCTACAAACCTTGGATCTACCAATGACTCCTTCGCCTTCTTGGGGTTTCCAAGGATTCAGAGAGGTCAAGAATCCCTTATCCAAGTGTCAAAATCAGTCAAATAACTCCCCACATCGGACTGAATAACTACAAGTACCGTTCTGACAGGTACTAGTTCCTTGGCACCCAGTATGTGTCACCTAAACATCACCATCTCGGTTTGCCTGAGAGGCACTGACACCTAAGCGCCTAGAAGCTAGCACCAAGGCTCTACTGAGCAGGGCCTTCACATCCAAAAGCTGGAACCTAAGAGCTAATATGCTAGACTCCAATTTGCTCTGTTTCATTTTCTATTCACTCTGGTTTGGCTCCAATTCGTTCGATGAGACCTACGTGTTTTACCTGCAAGAAAAATATAAAAGATACATTTTCTCTAAAGTGTAACTTCATCCAAAACAGGTGTTAAATAATAGGGCAATTAAGCATGTTAACAGCCACATCAACTTCCTCAGCATGGTAAAGAAAAGATGGCACTTCAGTGCATTGGTGATCCTCAAAAGGAACACAATTAACTTGAATGAGGCTAGGTGGTTGGTTTGATCAGTCTTACCCTTATAAGAATCTAATGTCAAGATCCTGACCTCTTTGGGGACTTGATGTCAGAGATTTGCTAAGAGAATGAATTCTCAGCTATCAAGGCTCATTAATATACCCAAACAAATGCCAGTCAAATGGTGCCTACCCAGCACTATCGAAGCATTGGAATACCTATCTATTTCTAGGGCTAAGGGGACTCTTTGGTCGTTGGGGGCCGACCCTTCCTCTCAGGGATTCTGCTCTCTTACTCAAGCTAGTGCCTCTCAATTGAAATCCAACATTTGATCCTTCAACTCATGGATCTGCAGGTTTACAACCTCTCTTGAGCACATCATTTTATTATCTCTGTTGTGTGTTTCTTTTTTATGGGCTGCTTCTCTTATTGTTTGTGGCATGATTCATACTCACCACTTCTTTTAAGATGTTGAATCCTAATTTATACATGAATGACAGCCCAAAGAATAGAATATAAGAAATAAGAGAGAGAGAGAGAGAGAAGAGTGAATAATAATGTATAATAATCTGCATCAATCGTGTTGACCTTTCCCAATCTTTTTGGCTAAATTCTATATCCTTAGTAAATTAAATGATCCTCCAATTTATAGAGGAGAGATTATAGTATAGTGATGTTACATTTTTTACTCCTGCTTTTAATGAGGGTGGTACAAGACATTCTAAGTATTCTACAGGTATGAGCCTATCGCTCGGCTGCTCTCCAGCTTATTCAGATGAGCTTATTTGACTTTGGCTTGATAAGGTCGATTTGGTTGCATAGGCTAAGTCGGCATTGCAGTCGGCTTAGCTTGATTGGTTTCAGATAAGCAAGACTGATATAATAGGCTAAACTTTGCTGATCGGTTGATCAAGTCTAGCTCTAGAATCTCAATTTTCGCTAAGGACCTCCTATCACAGAGTGACACTAGGCAATCGAGCAGAGGGTGAATCACTATGACCGAAAGATAGTTTATGCCTCAACATGAAGAGCCTAGATGATGTTGATAAGACTCATTGCTGCATTGTTAATTCTTGATATTTGATGAGAAGCCTTGTGGATTTTCATGGGATGGTTGGTAACATTGAGGAATTAGATCTTTGGGCTGGATCTACCAGAAGGTAGGTTTCTGCCTTCAATTGGCTTTCTTGTAATGGTTGACTTGAATATCTCTTTTTCCATTTTTTAACAGAACGACTTAAATTTAGTCACCTTCGCGACTTGGCCAGTTTTGGTTTTGCTTGATCTGTCTTGGATAGCTGCAACCAATTGGATAAGTGGATCTTCTTGTCTTCTGTATGTAGCCCTCCTTTGTTGTACTATTTGTTCTAGACTGATAGATCTCCTCGGGATCAGTGTCAACACATTTTGGATGTACACACCCAAATCTTTCATATCAAATAAAAAATACCACAATTTTCTTTTTAAAAGAGTGAGTATAGCTTTTCATGCGTATGTAGGTAACATATATATTAAAATTGAAGTTTATATGTTAGATATGTAAATACATATGAATTGAGTAGCATGCACCAAAATCATTCTAAACAATAAATAATGTAGATAGCCAAATGTTTATGCATTAAATTATTTTTTTAATTTTTTTATTCTTTAGTTTGGCTTTCTTCTAAAGTAAGTTTGTATTAAATAAAATTGATATATTTTTTTTTTTGAAATTTTTTGGCAAATTTAATTATTTTTAAATCAATGATAAAACATTATTTAAATTTTAAATTAGTATTGATAAAAGAATTAATTTATATTTCATGCATCTTAAAATATATGATTATATATAATATTGTAAAAAAAAAAGTATAGCATGTGCATTTAAATAAATTTATAAGTCTAAAATACATGCAATTTAAAAAATTAAACAATTTTCATATTATAGTATCTAATAAAATAAATAGAGTATTATAATAAAATGATTACATAAATTTTTTAAGTAACATTTTTTTTAAATTTTTTTCAACATATTTTTATGGATTTTAAATTAAACATTAAAAAAATAAAATCAAAAATATCAGTCTCAAACTTGAATAAAAATATTAAAATTTTTTTAAATTATTAATTTATGCTTTACTTGAAAAGATTTATTTATTATTATTATTTTTTTTTTTTGGGTATACTTCTCCCAATATTGATAGAAAAATGGACATATTAAACATAATTTTCATGTAAGATTAATTATATATATAAAAAGCAAAATTGTTTGGTCAATTACACACAATATAAAGTTAAATTTCTGTTTTTAAACATTGGTCTGCTGTTCATAATTTGATGCACCGACACGTGTGGCTGCACCAGCAGCGCATCAGATTGCCCGCGCACACCCGAGAGAAGCAGGATCCGTGGCTAGCCCAAATCCATAGGTTCTTCGTCTTCCTTACACCCTCAGCTGCTACGCCTCCACTTTATCTGGCGGAGATAATCTAGAGTTGCGATTTTTAAGCCCCTAAACGCTCTCTCGGCTGCCGCCGGTGGTGATGAGTTACGCCAATAAACTGGTACTGGCTCGGCGCCTCAAGTTTTGGGTTCTCTACTTTTTCCTTTCTCTACTCCTCGATCTAGATGGAGTACTGTTAAATTTATAGACTTTTGTAATTTCCACTGCTTTAATTTTTTATTGAGAACAAACTAACTTTTATTCTTGGAATGATATTAAAATTTTTAATTTCCTGATCGATCGTTTGATGGGCCGGTGGTTTTATTTGAGGTTAATTGTCCACTTGATTTTTGATAATTTGATGACTAAGTTTTGTGAAATCATTTCCTTGCTTCTAAATTCTGAAGATATCCTCATCTTATTTGACGTTATTGGGTTTTGATTTTTCTTCTTGGGTTGCGCTGCAGGATCATCGTGTTTCATCTTAATCATTGATGGAGAATTTAGAATTCTTGTTTTGACCAGGTCCATCAATGAAGTTTGGATAATTATCACTTGATAAATAAATTTATAGCAAAATTATACCCTGAAGAAGGATGCGATCCGTTTGGATTTGGAGATTGCTTGTTATGTGATACCATTGATCTTTTTTGGGGATGTTTTTAAGATATTAAGTCCCTTTTTGTTGAAGCATATAATGTTATGACTTCTAATTCATGTATGGTTAGTTTGGATTTGAAAAAGTGGTCTCATAGTAGCTTTTCTGTCAAATTATTTTGGTTAAAGCTATCAACAGTCTTCTTGTGAAGTAATTGGGTATAAGATGTAACGTTTAGAAGGGAAATAAAGTTAATGAGGAAGGATTATGAGATAGATTAACTGGATCAAAGGTAATATGGATAAAAATCATATGAAAACATCTGTACTTTATGGTTTTAACATGTTAAGCAACACCCATCATAAACAATAGATAATGGTAATTCATTGTTTTTGGTTCCAAATAGTTTGGAAGGATAATGATGATGTGGAAGAAGAATAATAGCAATGAACATCTTCAAAACTAGGGTTTTGGTAAAATTTTGAAGCAATTCTATTAACTAATCAAGCAAGAAATTTTGGTGAAGGCATTTCTAACTAACCAATTTTCGTAACATATTATTATTAATTTGCCTCAAATGGATATGAGTTGAACACCATTTATCTTGACATTCTGTATAACAAGTTAGATAGAAAGAAAATGTTGATTAATTACCTTGAAATTACCATCTAATTATTGGTGATATAATTTCTGAAGGGAGATGGGTTAGTGCTGCAATTAGTCTTGTCTAACTTTATGTGCATCTATTTTAATTTTTGTTCTTATCTATCTACTTAATATTATTAGTCCAAACAGAAAGTGTCAATTATTTATATTAAAAATTCTCATCTAGAAATGAAAAATGATTCACATATCAAAGAGCCTGGATGATATTTCTTTAGAAAGTAGAAGTGGTACTTGGCAAGAACAAGTAAAGTGGAGTGGGCCAACAAACTCCTCTTATTGCACTATGCTCAACCAAAGTTTCTGGGAAGTGGCTTGCACGAGGTGTAGCATATCTTCTAAGGTTATGTGACTATCCACATGCAAGATTCTTTTGGAATTAGGGAATGTCTATGAATGATTCAACCCTTAGAGTGTTGGATTAGAGTAGTGGTTGGATTGTCTATATTGTAAACTGATGCGTAAGGATTTAAATCATGAAAATAGCATCTATGCAAAATTAGAAGTTTGCACACATCAGTTTCTTCATAGTTCAAAGCTTAATTCATTGGGTAAGACCTTTCTAGATGAATACTTCACTCCCTCAAATCGGATGCATGTGTGTTAGAGATACAAAAATAATAATTTTTTAGCCCTTTTACTTTCACGTGGGGTACCCGCATCAGGCCACAACCCTCACAAGCGGGCATTGCATGTCGCAACTCTATTTTGGGGTCAATCATCATTTCTCTTTTATTTTTTGATGCTGTGTTTATAAACACAAGATATATATATATATAAAACAAATGGCGTCGTCCTCCACGATCGGCTCTGCTGGGGTTTCGCCTCATGGCGAACCCTAGAGACCGTTACTGCGATTTTTCGCATCTGATCTCGCGTCTTCTCCGGCATCATCTTCTTCGCTGCTCTCCGTGCGCAGCGTCTTCTTCGTTCGTCTGGAGCTGCGCGGCTCTGCTGCTGCAGTTCGAAGTGCCTCTTCGTGCGTCATCTGGAGCTCGCGTCTCTGATACGAGTCGCGTTCAGCTTCCGCATGCTGTTGCGGTGCTTCCACTGCCGTTCGAGTCCTCCTTGCGGCCCTTCTGCAGCAGCGAGCCCTACGCTGCGGCTGGTTTTCTGCTACAGGATCGGGTCGATTCGGTTTCCTTCTTCTCTGCTTCGTTCGCAGCAGTGTCTGCGGGTTACTTCCGTCAGCGACTGTTGCAACCTTGACAGTGAGTCTCTTCTGTGTCGTCTTCATGGCAGCTACCTCCTCTATCCCCGTTAATGTGAAGAGTTATGCACAACGGGCTAAGTCTACTTATGCTGGAGTTGTGGGCAGGGACAACACCTCCCACAAAAAAGATTTTGATCATCTTTTCTTTCCACAAGCTTTTCATAATGCTGCGGCTGGAAAAATAGAGCGCCATTTTATTAGACCGATAGGTGAAAAGGTTGGGAAACCTGCTGTATCTTCACTACCCAAGAAATGAAGGTGCTCACTGATGATTTTAAGTTCACTTTAATTGAGAAATTCCAATTTGGTCATCCCAAGATGGATTTTGTTAGAAAGTTTTTTGAGGATCTGAAGCTCATTAGAGCATGAAAGTTGGGACTGTTGGATGACAGACATTTACTTATTAGACTACGTAATGAAGAGGATTATGCAAGAATCTTTGCTCAACAATCTCTTTTGTGAATGACACTCCTATGAGGATTATCAAATGGACTCCTGATTTTGACCCATCTAAGGAACCTCTTATCGTTCCTATGTGGTTCAAGTTTCCTGGACTTCCCCTTAAGTTGTACCACCGACAGGCTTTCTACAACATCAACCAAGCTTTTGGTACTCCTCTCAAAGTTGATTCACCTACTTTTGATTAGGCCTCGCCACATGGTGCCAGGGTTCAGGTGGAGAGGAATATCACTCTTCTAGATGTGGATCGAATTTAGATCACAGATGAGGAGGATGAGTTTTGGCAGGAGGTTGTGGTGGATATTAGACCTCTTTATTGCCAACATTGTAAAATGTTTGGGCACATTATGAACACTTATTATAGACTGCATCATCCCTTAAGAAAAATGGCTTCTGAGCCTTAACTGCAGTTGGGAATTTCCAACAAAGAGTTGATGCTACCCTGGTTCAGGAGAATAGGGTAGCATCTGATGCTGATAACGCATTCAACAGTTTTAACTCAGTTGACAAGGCTGTCGGGGAGACTCCTCCGTGGCAGAATCGAATGATCAACATACATTGCTATCGAACAAGTTCGGAAGTGTGGCTCTTTCTCCATGGTGCAATCCGCCAATTGCTACTATAGTTGTCGAGTCTGACCGATACATTAAAAAATTTAGCGAAAAAAGACGAACCCCCAAGTTATACCCATTGCTGCACCCACTGCTTTGAATCTGCAGGATCAGTCAACGGAAGAAGAAGAAGTTGAAGAAGATGAAGAAGATTGACAAGTTTACACTTCTCGACGGAAGAAGAAGCCTGGAGATACCCTTCTACTTGATGGTACCTTGATTACTCATGAAAATGGAGCAGCACTGAAGAGATTACTTTATGGATCACCAAGAAACAGAGCAAGAGTACTGCCTTCGCGTTCTCGTTCATACACATTGTTATTGCTCTTTTTCTGTTATGATCTTTGGATCCTTTTGTCAGCATTGTATCGTAGGGGTAGGGCTTCATTTATGGGGCCCTCTCCTCAAGCTTCTGTAACCGTTTTATTTTTAATAAAATAGGCCCTTGTGCTTTATATATATATATATATATTGGCATTCTTAAATATCCTTTTTTTTACATCATTTTAATATCTAGAATTATACAACTCATTCAAATTTTTATTTAATTTTTACAAGTACCCAAAAATTTTTTTTTAAGTATTAAACTTATGATGATATCCTCCTTGTGGATAAGACGAGAGATAAAGCTCAGGAAAAAACTTGAATTATGGAGGTCTAGTTTGGAGTCTAAAGGTCTTCGTTTGAGTAGAACTAAAACTGAATACATGGACTATAATTTTAGTAATAGTAACTTTAGTGACAGAAGTGTAACTTTGGGTGATCAAATTATTAAAATGTGAAAAACGATTTTGATATCTCGGGTCTATTGTTCAAAGCGATGGTGATATAGATGGGGATGTTAATAGTAGAATTCAGGTTGGTTGGTTGAAGTGGAGGAATGCGTCTGGCCTATTGTGTGATAGAAAAGTACCGCTTAGACTGAAGGGAAATTTTTATAAGATGGTGGTGAGACCTGCAATGCTCTATGGTGTTGAATGTTGGCCTTTAAAAGAGAAGCATAATGCTAAGTTAAGTGTTGCCAAGATGAGAATGATTAGGCGGATGAGTGGCTTTACACTTAGAGACAAAATGCGAAATGAATATATCCATAATAGGGTTGGTGTTGCACCAGTGACGGACAAAATTAGAGAGAGTCGCCTTAGATTGTTTGGTCAAATTAAACGTCGACCACCTGATGATCCGATTAGGAGAGTAGATGTTTTAGATTCAACTTATGTTAAGAAAGGCAGAGGTAGACCTAGGAAGACTGGGCTTATTGCATTATGATCTTAATTTATTAGAATTAAATGAAAATTTGACACTAAATAGGACAGAATGGAGAAAAAGGATTCATGTAGCAGACCCACTTAGTGGGATTAAGGCTTTGTTGTTGTTGTTGTTGTTGTTGTTGTTGTAGTATTAAACTTATGATGTTAAAAGTGTATCTAGATTCTATATTTTCAATAATAAGTATATCTTGTGTTATGTCATGTTAGTTTCCCATATTTACACTAATGCTTTGTTACTAAAGTGCATAAAAAATGCATGCTTATCATATAAAAACATATTTTATAATAGAAGGATTGCTTTTGGAGTGCCCTTGTTCTTGGTGACTTTAGCACCAAAAACTGCCAACCAATATGCAAGGCATGATATAAAGAATAGCTTTAATATCTTTTTAGAAGAAGCTTTTGAAACCTTCTACTTGAAACATCTTCAATCTAATCTTCTAGGAACTTCCATAAATTCTTAGAAAATTTTACATGACTTTTAAGGGGGATTAATTCCAGGATTCAAGATGTGAAAACAAAATCCAGATGCCAAAAATGATCATGGTTGGAATGATCAAATCATAGAGGAAGGAAATGGAAGTTGTTACACATTTAAAATTGAAAGAGAGGGAGAGAAGATCAAGTCCGTTGATCCAAAACTCTAATGGAGATTATTTAGGATGTTTCAACAAAATACTCCATGTGAATAGGGCTTAGATGGCCAAACCATGATAGTTTGAGGATAAACATTATTGCTAATGATTTATTAGCATTTTAGTTTTTTCAATACATTATAAAAGTTATTAGGGTAGCAAATGTCTAATTTAATGACTTATCTTGTAGGTTGTTAAGAAATTATTCTTCGTCATTTTTTTTAAATTTTAGTTTTTATCTTATATTTTATGTTTTCCATTATAATAGGCCATTATCTTATATCTTCTTCATTCATCAATTGAAGAATCAAGTCTCCCGCGTTCTCTTTTGCTTACTCGTCTACTCTATCTACCCTAGCCAATTAATGCATCTCCAAGTATCATAATTTCTACCACTACTGCTAAATTCTAATGTTTTCTATTACATCAATCTCTTTAGGATTCTCTTACCTTCTCTCTCAACCTGAGTATGTAAAAGAAGAGAGGCCAAGGTGGGTGAAATTTTAGTTTGAATTTGCTTGAAGCTTGAATCTTTCTCTCGGATCAAGATAAGCTTGTTGTGCCACAATCCAAATTTTTGGCTTAGTTCGATCTTTGAGCCAACTTTGAGTTGAGTCTGGATTGAATCGAGTTGGCTTCAAATTAGCTCAAAATATGAATAGGATAGACATTTTTTAAATTTATAAGTATTTATGTACATTTGCATATGAGTATTTTAATTAACATCTTTTAAAAATTTGAAAAATAGATGATAAAATAATTTCGTCTCAGCTTGGAATCAAATTAATCCATCCATAAGGTGATTCTGAGCGAATTTATATAATTCTGAGTTGATTTTATGGCGGGATTAAATTGGCTTGAAATCGGATCATTCTCACCCTTAGTTAGGGCCCCATCAAGGAAGCAAGAGATTTTAGAAAGGGAAGAAGGAAGAGCCCAAGTTTATGGAGGATTCAAAGTGGAAGATTAAGGAAGTAATCATGGTGTCTTACATCAAGTAGTCATCAAGAAATTCAGTAAAGCTCTATAAAAACTAGTTTGCTAGTCAATTCATTTCTCTTTGAACTCTTTTTAGAACATAAATCTCTTTTGTTTTTCACAACACCATATACCTCACCATTAAGCCCATCTTCTAGCCAAATTCCATTACAAGGAATGCTCAAATTAGAGCTTTTACTAGCAAGCTGCTTGCCCAGTATGCTAGAAGCAAATAACTGAAAGTAATTTTTGTATACATAGACTTAGAACAATTGCATTTAATATTATTGTGTAAATTTTACTCATGATAGCGGGTGTGCAGTTTTTAAAAAACAACATTCATGTTTTGAGAATGAAAGTAAATTACAGAATGAATGTAAAGTTCTAAGCAAAAACTTCAATGGAATGCTGCATACTTCTGCCAAGTGTAGGAAAATAATTCAATCTTATAAACTCTTAGAATTTAGCATCATAAAATTGATGATAATGCTCATATCGAGGGGTCAAATAACCACAAAATGTAGGATAACATCATGTCTGTTATACAACTTATAAGCTCTAAAAATGAACTAAATAATATTGATTATGGCAGAATGAAATGCAGATTTATGTTTAATTATTATTTGAATTGGGTCAATTTTAACCGGTATGAAAGTGCATAATGACATCACCATTAATAAAAAGCCTACGCAAGTTAATTTTTATTTTCATAACTTTGAAATGTTCTTGCAAATTCTGGCATAAGTTCCATCATCAGGCAACATTCATTTGATCCTCAAGCACCCATGCACAGTATATTGAAAGCTAAATGCAGATCGAAAGATGAGAATAACATTTAAATTTATTATGTCAAAATACAATTATAGATGTTATGATAGGTAAACACTTCAACGATTATGCTTATATTTTCAGATTATTTATGTATATATGTAAGTTATACTATATTTTTAACTTCATCTATGTGAACTTACATTAAGGATGAACGATGCATTTCGGTTATACAATCATACTACCATATTGAGATTCACATGAAATCCTAACTGAGTCATCAAGTTATGTTATGTGATGATGTTGTAGAAGGGCAAAAATTAAGAGCTGTTGTTTACAAAATTATTGCAAAATGTATGTGCTGTGGTTGGATTAATATCAGAAACTTTTCATTGTTTGTAGAGAAAGTAAACCTGTAGATTTTCAACAATATTGACCATAAATTAATAGCAGGTTGCGGAAGTCAGAATTTTATAAGAATGTAAATACATGAGAATTATGATTTGCCAAAAAAATAATAATAATTATAAAGTTATGCTTATTTAACCATTGTTATTAAATCAAGATGAACCTAGATGCTTGTTGGATTTCGAGATTAAAACATGATGTAGGCATACTAAAAACTTGTGGGCTTCTTAACTTACAGTCTAGTTGGGACAGCTTTCTACCAGCTTTGCTCTTCAGACCGCTGCCACAGTTCTGTTCAGGGAACTGCTTTTCTGTTGTTTTTTTGAAATTTCTGTGCAGAGAAATGTTTTTTTTAACCAGAGCTTTTAAATTGTGGTGATTGCTAGAAGGTTGTGGTTTGACTTTTTGAAAATAAAATATATTTGTAATAGCCACTGTAGCTTTTTGAAAAGTGTTTTCTTCTACAGTAGCTTCACAGTTGCTTATTCAAATAATTGAAGCTGCCCCGAAGGGCCCAAAAAGATTCTTAATATAACGCATTAGTACTAGGTTCTCTCTAGTCAAACTTAAACTATGCTTCTTTAACCTAAGATAATAGAACTTATTTTATTTTTCTTGTTTACTCCATTTTGGAGCATTCATAAACTTGTCTGACGGCTTAAATAATATATGTAACACCCTTTCTTTTGCATATTGAAATATTTGCTGCAAATAATTTATTGAATAAGCCTTTTGAGCTCCCAAATTTTGGTTAACATCAGTTCGTAGAATTCATGTATTTTTCTTAGAACTTGGAACTGCACTTTTGTGCTAGAAACTTTTGCAATTTGGTGGTCCCCCCTCCCCTCTCCCTAGTTTTTTTCTTCATCAAAATTTTCATAAATGCTAAAATCTGCAGGAATTGTAAGCGTCATGTTCAGTTCTTATGTTGCAGCATTCTTTTGTTGAAAATAGCTGGAAAAAGCTGTCCATAATTAATGATATAATATTTGAACTTAATATAAGTGGTTAAAATTGTAATGTTGGCGAAAAGTGTAACGAATATTGAAAAGATACACGGGTATGTAGTAAGACAACCATAACTTGCCACAGTTTGAGCATATTCAAAATAATTTGGATATATGAGGAATGTTTTAATTTTTTGATTCATTTTTTTAAGAGTTAATCATTAAACACAGTGTCATGTAAAATAACACAAATAAAATTCATAAAGGAATCAAGAGAATAGAGCAAAGCGGTTTTTTAAGGCTTAATGCATTCTTGTTGGCATCCTCTAATCAGTCTTCATGTCATGAAGAAAGAAACCAAATGAAAATAATTAAAGAAATTAGTTCAACCACCGTAAGGAAAGTAGAGGAGAATTAGAGAGAAAAATGGATGGAAGATGAATGCAAATATAGAGAAGGGAAAAAAATGAAAATGAAAATTAGCACTGAAATATGCTAAGTGCTCTAACATCCACACTATTGACGATATTCTTAATCCTAATTTATATTATTGATGTTTCTAGATCAAGGCTATCAACACGTTGATATTGGAAACATCCGTACAAACCCATTTTTTTGACACTTATCTAGGGTTCCTAGAATGTGTTCAGGAAGCAGGTCCGACGGGGAAGAGGTAGACGGATAGTAAATGAATGAAATTTTGGGCGATCAACAGAAATTGGAGGGGGATAGACGATGTTTGACAGCTGTCCCAACTGAAAATAGTAAGGAAAACTATGAAGCAGTGTCGGATGTCAAGGAGGGATACTGGCTGAAATTGCAGTGTGGATAATGGCGAGAGTGCGAATCAGAATTAATAAAAGCAGTTTTTCTGTTGCGTACAACAGTTGGTTGCGAGTTGGATGACAAAGGAGGCCTTCGATTGTCCAGGAAAGATCACCACCTCGATCCTATTAAGTTACAAACACATTGCTTGAAGAAAATCTTAGAATACCTCATTCCAATAGAGAAATCCTGGAGAAAATCTTCAAAAAAAAAAAAAACCAAATCAATCTCCAACTAGAAAATAACAACATATAAATGGCCCTCTCATAGAAAACCAAATTAGAAATAGCAAAATATTAAAGAAATAAAAAAAGGAATAAAAAAATAGATGAAATCAGAAATCAGCTCCCACTGCTCCAACCTATGGAGCCTGGGATCATGGAAGGAAATCGCGAAAAGCCCACTATCCTTTAGATCTTGCTTCCTCATGTGAACGCCTCCTATTCCGCCTTGACGCTCGCCTCCCACGTTCCCCATGCATCCCGCGTCATTCTCCTCGGTTAGGAGGGAGCTTTTCATTCTCCTCAGGTAGGGGGACCTTTGTCTTCTTCCTGGGATGTTTTTGTAATCGATATATCATAATCATAATCATAATAAAGTTATCATATTGCTGTGTCGGAGCTGTCCCACTACAAAATTTAGGCTTATGCTAATTCCATGCAACTTTGAAACGTATTCATCATTCCAAAGGCTATCCTGATAGCACAATCAGAGCTGGAACTGCATAAGAATGGATATTCTCACGAATCAACCCTTGAGTCATTGTGTATGTAACATGTTCCTCCCACTTCTTGTACTCGGCTGAGTGCATCAAATAAACAAGTTTGTTTCGAGGAATTAATTCTGGAATGAAATTTGTGGCATGTTGGACCACTCCTAGCGGCAATCACACAAGAGGTAAATTGTCAGTCATGATATCCAGCTATTCTCTCAGTAAGGGCTACCTCTTCGATGATATCAGCTCATTGGGCTCACTGTCTTCTAGAACAATCAATGCCAATCCAGTTGGAGTCTCTCTTGGGCGTATCTTGTATTAGGATGGAAGTTGAGACTTCTCTCTAAAGTTTGTATCCCTTCCTGGATCACTTTCAACCGCTCCTTGCTCAATGAAATATGTTACTCTCCATATTAGACAATTTGATCAAATATGTCCAAATTCAAGGCACATGAGGCACTTTTGGGCTGGGATAGATCCGGGAGTGTTGATGTTGGTGAGCTTTACCTATTCTCTGAACTAGTTTCTCTTTTAGAGGACTCGACTTGGATGTTTCATTAGGTTTACTATTTTTGTTTGATCTGATGACTGAACTCTATTTGGAGGGCAGTGTCGACCTCATACTGCTTGTTGTCTCTCCAACTTCAAGGCTTGAGTTTGGGTTTCATGTAATGTCCAATAAGATCGCAACTATACCATCTTACCAATGGATGGTCTCAATCCTCTTAGATATCAAGCTATGATTTTCTCCTCCTACTCCACTAGCCTGCACTTTAACACAAGCTGCTCAAATCCAGTTTTGTATTCCTATACTAGGAAATCTTGTTGGTGTAAGCGATGAAGTCTTAAGAACATATCTCGTATGTAATGTGCTGACAGGTAATTGTGCTGCATATTTCGTTTTATCTTGGATCAAGTAATATTTTTACTCTTCCCTTCTTGCTATCGAAGTATCTTCAAACACCGATTCATTTTTCTTTAACTTGACTGCAGTTAGCTTTATCATTCTGTCTAGTAGAATATCATCGTTTTCAATGACTCATTCTATGATTGGAGCCACTTGATGAATTGTTATGGATCCCTGCTCTGTCAAAATCTTGTAAATTCACTTTCACTTTTCACTTCAAGATCCGAATTGTCTTGATAGTGCTTCTTCATCACTGGAAGTTATTTGGTGGACGGTATTCACTTCTTTTTCTCGATCTGAAGAGTCTCCTTTGTGGCTATGGGTGACCTCACTCGATTGTCCCTTCTCAAAGATGACGAACCTCTGTTGCATTTGGTGGCTTTCCTGCTGCATATCCTCCATAATAAGCTTCTAGAAACCTCTTTACAGATTTCTCCTAGGCCATATTATTTCTTTTTCTCTTGATCACTATTTTGACATGTGTAGGGTTGCAGAAGAAAGGTCAAAGTTTATGGTTTTTATTGTAGGTCTTGGGACAATTTTTTGTTGAGGTTAAGATTGGATTTTTAGAGGTTTTAGGTTTTGGGGCTAGAAATTGCGGTATGAATCGTTTAGATATTGTAGGATTTTTATTTAGAATTCTAAACATAGGGCGAGAAATACAAATTCATAAAAATTTAGGTTTTGTCGTGCTCTGGTATGAGATGATATCATTCTAGGGCCTTTTAGTAGGTGTTTGAAAGTTGGTATGATGGGGAGGCGGTAGAGGAATAATAAGGGGATGTAATCTTGAACATTCAGCGGTATTTAGAGGGGAATAGACGATGTTCAGTAGTTGTCCCTACTCAAAACAACAAGGAAATTCACGAAATAGTGTGGTATAGATGTCGAGGAGGGGTGTTGGCTGAAATTGCAGTGTGGATAATGGGAGGACGGCAAACTGGAACTGATAAAAGCACTTACTGCTACGAACAACACAGTTGGCTGCGAGATGGACGAAGAAAGAGGCATCCGAGTGTTTGAGAGCGTTTGAGAGAGATCAACACCTCAATCTTATCAAGTTACAGACACACCGCCTAGAAGAAATCTATGGATACAACACTCCAATAAAGATTTTCAGGAGAAAACATCTCCAATTATTATAAATCAAATCAAAAGTCCCTTGAAGCAGGAAATAACATATAAATATTATCACACAGAAAAACGTAATTAGAAAATGTGAAATAGGAAGAAGCAAAAAAGGAATTAAAAAAATAGCTGAAATCAGAAATCCGTACCCACTATTAAAATCTGCGCTTACGGGAGCCTCAGATTGCAGGACATTATGAAAATCCTGTTACCCTAGAAATCTCATTTCTGCATGCAATCGCCCTGGTTCCGCCTTCACCCCCACCTCCCTCGTTCCTCTTGCATCCCACAACACTTTGCTTATGGGATTAGAGAGGGAAGGTTGTTTAACCATTCCCCTTGTGTCCTGCATCACTTTGCTTATGGGATTAGAGACGGAAGGTTGTTTGACTCATATGTCTTCAATTTAATCCAATATTTGGGTCCCGCATCACTTTGCTTATGGGATTAGAGAGGGAAGGTATGCCTTCAATTTTAATCCAATGCTCGGTTATGCTTCACATCTGATTATGGTGCCCACAAATTTGGAGTAGATCTAATTTTCAGGAGTGATGCACAATGCTAACACTTAATGAGAATATTTTTCCTCTTAGTGCTTTTTGATTGGAGTGTGCTGACGTGTTTTATTTCTTGGTTCTTGATGTCTAAAGCTGGCACTTGAGCACATTTTCTAAAAAAATTGATACAAAATTTTCATTGCACAATGGAAACCTTGAGTGAAGAAGATAAGAAAGATTTGAATCCAATGGACTTGTTGGACTAGTTCTAGTTAGTATTTGAACATGCCAAAGTCATCCAATAAGTGTAATTGTTTTTGGAATTGCAATGTTTGATATAATATTTTATTATTTTGAAAAATGTTTGTCCGATCATACCAGGATTCCTTGCTTCTCACAGAAGCGCCAGTGCTTCATTGGTTATACTTATGAAAAAGAGGTTACTGTTTTTTTATATTATTTTTAGGATTTTATTTGATTTTGCATTATATGACTTTCTTTTAACGATCTTTAGGATAAATTCAGTGTTTTATGGAAACAAATGCATCCGTGAAAGGTTGGTGTAGCTCTAGTACTAGACAAGATTAGAGAGAGTCATCTTAGATGTCTTGGTCACATTATACGTCGACCATCTGCTGCCCAGTTAGAAGAAAAGATGTTTTAGATTCGAATTATGTTAAGCAAGATAGATGTAAACCTGAGAAGATATGGGCATGTTTTATAAAAAATGATCTTAATTTATTAGAATTTAATGGAAATATGACACTCAATAGCAACAATGGAGGAAAAAAATTCATGTAGCCGAATCTAGTTAATGGGGTAAAGGTTTGTTGTTGTTGCTGAATCCCTTAGACATTGTGTAGTGAGGTTGGAGTGCTGAAAAGTCATATTTCAGTAGGACTCTAGGAGAACTAGGAATGCCTTTTGAGAGTTACTTGCACTAAACTCAAAAGTACCACATGTTGTTTAAAACTTGATAGTTTGAATTATAAACTAACTTGTTTGGTATCAATTTTGTTTTAAAAATATGTTTGTTTAATGTGTTTTTAACATGTATTGATGTTTTGTTTCTATAAATAAATTAACTTGCTTTTAAAAACATTCAAACTAACTTTTAGTTGTTTTGAGTGTTTTTAAAAACAATTATACTTTAATTAAATGACCAAATATGTTTTTTTTTTAAATCAAAACATAAAAAAAGCAAAATAAATATAAAAATATATATAAAATGCAAAAGTCCCAAACGTCCTTAAAATTTGGATTTCCTTTTTTTTCTTTTAATTTTAGTACAATGGTGGAAAGCATTATGTGCTGCTTTGTTGTTATGTGATTCAGATTATGTAAGGTAAATGAGTTTGATATCATTTTATTGTTCTTTTGCAGAACTCCACGTGTTCATGTATTTTGATAAATGTTAATTACATATTGATGAAACTATATCTTTACCTTCAGTCACTTTCTATCTTGATAAAAATGTTTTCTTGCTGTTGTTTTTGGATTTAGATATTTTTGAGACTTTCTATTACATTGGATTGGTTTCCCTGGATAAGTATGTCATAGGAAAAAAATTGATTCTTGTTTCTTGTTATATTTTTTATTATGTTTCTTTCTTTAAGTTAACTAATCAAACAGTGAGTATGTTTCATTTATGGTGCTACAAAACAAATTTAAGATGCAATTTAAGAAATAATGAAGTCAGTAAGATGTAAAATAAGAATTGTTTGGAGAACCCTCTTAGTTGGAATTTATATTGTCATTAAATAAATAATAATAAAAACGTTCATTCTCTCATCCAAAGGGAGAATACTTTCTTCCTCTCAAGTTTATTATAAACAAATCACCTTCAATTGTTTTAATCATCATTCCAACAATTTTGAAAAAAAATGAAATAGAAGTTCTTCGACACTTTTTGTGTTTTGCTTGCTGTTGATACACTCTAAATATCACACAATCATTATACTGTATTCCAATTTGTTTGACAGGCTCACAAATAAATTAAATATATCTCATATATTCAAAAAAACAACAATGAGAATTTTTATTGCATATTATAAGTTTATGTTTAAATAATAGATAAAATTATATATGGAATTAGTTCTACTGATTTTTTGAAGATGGGCTATCATATTCTTATGTTTGGAGACCATATATTAGTCTTGTATTGGAGAGAAATGTTGTCATCATTAGAATCATTTGCCTTATGTCCCAAATATGTTGATTTTGTTCTACAAGTCCTCAGTCTCCATTAGTTTCTACCAGGTGTCCAAAGAGGTGTTAACCCATGCTACAAAATTCATTTTGCACTTTTATTATATTATGTTTGGTCTCTTACTTTTCTTTTCTAATTCTACAATAAGAACTTTTCTTCCTTTTTGTTGTCTTATACATTTTCTTTCTCTCATTGTATATGTTTATACCACATAGGTCTATGTCTCATTGTTTTTTCTTCTGTAAAGGCTGCTCTTAAATTATTCTAATATAAGCATTCCTTGATTTGTGCCACATCCATTTATCATTCTCATTTGCATACTCACCTTAGTTTTCATCTACTTTTGCACAACACTCCGATCCATGCTGGATAATCAAGAGAAAAAATTACCGTATATATGTATGCATATATGTTTCTATAAATCAGAAAATATCCATATCTGCTAGACTCCAAAATGGAGCTTGTGATCATTGCTATCGATCAACAGTTGTGGAACTAAATAAACATGAATGCTTTATGTTTGCATAAGGTAAACGAGTGAAGAATTTGTAAGAGACAATATTGAAGTAGTTTTGATAGTTTCAAGTTTTTTGCAGTATTAAAATCAAACTTTTATTCCATTTTTATCATTATCGTGAAATCATGTATTCAGTTTGAATGTTATTTCATTTGAGCAACTTACGGTGTCTGTAAAATTAATGTTGTTTAGTACATTATTTTGAATTTTTAATAACTTCATTGATAATTAAATGAATTTGGATTCCTGTGCGTCTTTGCCTATTGATCTAGCATCAAGAGACAATTGAGATTCATTTCCAATGTAGCATTTGTTTTCTTATTACATTTTCTATTTCAGTTAGGACCCCGACCTCTCTGCTATTTTCCATTATCTATGCCTCCCTTTCTGTAGCTACATCAGGGATTCAGGGGTCCCTTATCAATTATGGGATTATTGTAATTATTTTAAAGTTCATTTATTTTTTGATTTAGCATATTTTCCATTAGGAACTCTCTTAATATTTAAGCTTTTTTAGGACTGTTTTGCAATTTTATTTCCATTTCCATTGCTGCAGCGTCCATCTTTCATATTTTTATTATTCATCGCTCCAGTGCTGCAAATTACGACCATTGCTATAGCTTTTATAACTGCATTGTCACAAACTATTACTCATCTTATCCTATTCCCTTGCTACAGTCGTCATTCCTGTGTTGTCACAGTTTTTTTTCCTTCTATGAATAATAGCATATTTTTTCTCTCTACGGCCAACAACAACTACAATGCGCATTCCCTTTGTCTTGGGTTCTCTTTGGGATTGAGTGATACAACTGATATTCAATGACTTATAAAGCATCCATTCATCATACTAATTAAATGGAAAGAACTATTTAAAGTGGTCACGATTGATTTGCAAGTTCTTGAAAGCAAGTAAAAAATTGGGTCATTTGCTTGGCATTGGATAGTAGCATAGGAATCTCATGCTTAAAGTTGTGATGAATAGAACTCAATGGTGATGTAATATAGTTATGGAATTCTATGGTTCGGAGATGAGTGGTACCTATAGGTTTCTCCATTCATTATAAGAAATATGCGAGAAGGTAAATTAAATGTCCAAAGCTTTTGATCTTTCACTAGTATATGAAGTGAATACCTATATCTCATCAAAGGAAGGAGGATTATTTATTATAAAATGACAAAAGATCTTGCTATGAGTACTGCAAAGCATATACACCAACTATTATTGCTCTAGCATTTATAACTCCTTTCACACTTTTTAAGTGTCATAGATGATTAGTTTAGCTCTTGTTTTATTTATTTTGGAGCTATAGCCAGCTTATATGGCCAACTTCTTTCACAAATTTATTTTATGTATCTCTTGCTCTAACAACAAGAAAATAATTATTGTTGAGAAATCCTTGATAGTCGTGATCTGTCATAGAGATATTCTTATAAATTAATCATTCATATTTTGAAATGTCTTTCATTTATCCATATCATTTACTACTATGCTACCTTTTCAAGAACTAAAGATTCAAAGTGCAATGTTGTTTTCTATAATTCATATTGTCTTTTGGAATTAGGGCTTGAGGAGGATGATTGAATTTGATAAAAAATTGATGGTGCACCATCTTGAGTTTGAAGTAATCAACTAACCTGCATAAAGTCCTCATATTATTATTATTATTCTCAGAAAATCTATTTCTAGTACATACTCATTAATTGCTTATCCTTTTTTGTTCTCAAAATTAGGTTTCCTTCATTGTTCTAGAAAATCAATAGTAGTGCTTGTGAATTAGCATAACACAAATGTACCAAATTTTTAGTGAATAACATAAAAATTCTTATTCTATTTATTTTTATTTATAGTCAGGGCTGTCCTCAATTTCTAATATCTTTTGGGTTTGGTCATGTGTCTTTTATTGATGATTATACTTGTAAATCATAGTTATTTTTAATAAAAGTCAAATCTAGTTTGATTACCATCTTATTCACTTTTTTGAATTTGATACAAGTCAATTTAGTCTTGAAATAAAAATGATTCAATTTGGTAACACCCAAGTATGTTTTAGTATCTCTCTCTCTTTACATACTTGCAACTGAAAATGGGATATGGAACTCTTCTTGTGTATATACGCTTCTACATAATACAATGGCGAAAGAAATATTGATCACCTGTCTGCTTTCATTTAGGCTCTTTATTTTCAAAATGTTTCTAAAATGTTCTTGGGTCAAATTATTTTAATATTCACTCACATTAACTAATTACTTACAATGGTTTTAATGTCCGAAAGCTTATGCAAGTTTTAAGCACAGTTTTTCTCACTGCACTCCAATAACCCATTCAAAATATATTTGACGTTGCTGCTTTTATTTATACACATTTCTAAAATATAGAGAAAATTGACTCATGAGCAATTAAATGGATCTTTATTTGCTATTTTTCCATATGTATAGGGTATAAATGCCGCCATCTTCATAAGGAAGATACGGGTCAGTTGATGTCACTTTTAATGAAGAACACTGCTTTGTACTATTTATTTTTAAGATGAAATATCCATCATAAATTATGAACATAAATATTTTTTTTCTATCTTGGGTTGTTTTTCCTTTCCACTCATCCTAATTAGCAAGCAACTCTTTCCCAAACCTACATGCTCCCACCCAAATCAAACCAAAGCCATTATCACTTTCTATTCAATCACTATAGATTTACTCAAAGAATGAAGGCACCAATCACTCAATTTAAGCAAGTCTGATAAAACAAATTAGCACTTGTCACTGAACTTGTTGAGAGAACTATTGAAGTTGCAACTGAAAAATGTCTTAGCAAAGCTGCAAGAAATTTCACTAAATATCCTCTACATTTGTTTTATCTGACAAAAAAGTTCTCATAATCATTAAATCTTTTTTACTTTACGTGCATTCTATTTCTGTCCTTAAGATAGCACTTGAGGCATCAAATAATTAGAATTAGGAGAATAAGGTGGAGGAAATGGAAGTTTTTTAAAAATAAATCATGGGATTTGATAGAGTTATTTGAAGAGAGAAATAATAGGATTTATAAGAGTATTTATTGTAAAATACAAGTAAAATGGTTTAGTAGAAAGATATAAAGCTATATTGGTTGTTAGAGGCTATACTTTAATGTATGAAATTGATTACTTGAAGCTTTTGGTCTAGTTGGTAAAATGACTACTTTTTGGATTCTTTCATCATTAGCAGCTGATATAGACTTAAATATATAGAAATTTGGTGTCAAGAATGCCTTCTTATATAGTGATTTAAAGGAGAGTGATATAGATGCCCCCCCTCCCCCTCCCCCTAGAATTTTGTTTAAATATAGAATAGAAGACATGTAAGCTAAAAAAGAGATTGAATGAGTTGAAATTATCCCAAGTGTTTGGTTAGAAAGATTCACTAAGCAATGCTTGACATAGGATACAAATAAAGTCAACGAGTCTATCTATTGTTTGTAAAATACATGCATCAAAGAGAATCTCGTTATTACTAGTTTATGTTTGCGATATTATTATAACATTTAAATAAAGAATTTCATGAAATGATTACTCTGAGAAATTTAAGTCAAAGAATTAGGCAAGCTAATATATTTCTTTGGTATTGAAGTTAAATATTCTCGACATAGAAACTTTTTATTACAACAAATAATGTCATTTTGAAAGATTTATGTAAGCTGAGATGCATGAATGTCTATATAATTCAATAATAAATGTTGAGATGCTATGAATCACAGAACGATGGAAAAATCTTATATTAAATGCCTATGAAAAGTCATATTTATCATATATACCTATGCTATTAGGTTGGTGAGTCAACCTTAAAGAATTATTTCTTAGGGCAATGTATATGATTCTATAATTTTAGAAGGGAACCTTAGATATTCTATTCAGTGATGATCTAACTCATATACACATGCATAAATTATACTGGCTTTATGGTGGACAAGAGATTAACCTCAAGATATTTTATATTCTGTAGAGGCTACCTCATTATCTAGAGAAGTATAAAAATAAAGGAGGGTTTACATACACAACACTCAAAATTTTAGATTTTCTAAATTTCATACCTAAATTCAAATTTTATATTCATAGCACCCAATTAATTGTGCAACTGATTTTGCTAGACCATCGGTGGCGTTGCCTTTGGAAAACATCAAGCCACACCTATGCCCTCCTTGCCTACAAACATCTTCCATTCGTAGGCTATGGGTCAACAAGTTCGTCAAATAGTTGATGAGGATCTTTATGTGCTTCCATGTTAGATAATCGATTTGGTGACACTTCTTTCAAATCAAGTAGAACGCATCTTGGTTGGAAGGATCACCGATGTAGTACATGCATTCAAGTGCCAAATCCCACATCGATGAGCTAAGTACTCATCTAAGTTATTTGTTTTTTGTTTCTCTCCTGTCAACCATCAAGGCTACTGAAATAGAGAGAGAGAGAGAGCAATTCTTGTGGGAATCGGATAAACAACCTAGTCTAATCTAATAACCCCAATTTCTCCTCCTAAATCGCCTTTGGCAACATAGAGCCACTGACTAACCTTTATCTCGAGTCTAACCTAGTCTAATCATTGTTTCTTATAGATCCTTATAAATCCTTATTGTTGCAATTGATCCTAGTCATCCAAATAGTGGAACCAAGACTTTTTATTTTTGCAATTCTCATGCTATAAGAGAAACAATTCTTCTAGACAATAATCATTAGATCACATCAAGATGCATGAGGACCCTTAAATCAAACCTCTAGAATCAATATTGATCTGGAAATTTCAACTAAGATCCAATCCTTATTTAGATTATACCTGACACTAATCTTATAACCATTTAATGGCTCAATTTTGATCTCTAGCAACACTAATCTTATAGCCCATGGATTTCCATGCAGTCATGCATTACTCGAGGTATGATGGCCCAACTACCATCATGGAGATGAGATATCTTGATCCTTGACCCTTTGATTGATGAGCTGAGCAAATAATTTCTTAGTCACTGGCATTTCTACCCCTTATGAATCTCAGAGGCGAATTATCTCTTCCATTCATGATGTATCTTGCTGCAAATATATAATACCCTTCACATCCATAAATACCTTTGTAGATAAAAACCAAGGAACATAAAACCATTGAAATCATTGAGTTTTTTTTAAATATCCTAGGAAAGATTAGGGAGTGCTTTTCTTTTTAAAGATTTTAATCTCTCTTATTGATTAGTGTTAGAGTATCTTCCAGTGAAAATGCTCCATGAGGCAAGTTTTTTTTTAATTTTTTATTATTTTTTATTTTTTGTTTTGTTGCGTTAAGAAGTGAGTGATTGTTGTGAGCAACATACTTGAAAAATTTTTACCAACTTTCAGCCATTTTTAGTACACGAGTTTGGTTTTGTTTGTAAGAGAACTTCTCACTCTCATTGATTGACCATCTTATCGCCAATCGACACAATATGCAAGATATGAAGAAAGTCATTCTCCCTTATATGAAATATAAAATCACTCGGATAAATTAAGCATTATGAGAACAAGCATCAATCCTTTCACCTCTGATTGGACAAAGATTCATGCCTTAAGAAGGCACATCCCCTCATATGGAAGATTGAGTGTGGCAAATGGAGATGGAACTTGAAATTTTGCAAAATCTATAGGACTCCTATTCCATGGGATTACCACTTTCAAATACTATCAAGAAACGTTTTCCACTTAATCCACTGTATTAAGGAACATCGTCAAAATTACATTTGTATAGAGATATTATATTGTTGGACCATTGTTCTACCTCCTACAAATCAATTATGAGATGATGCATCTACATGGCACTGCTAGCTTGATGCTTTCCTCTCCAGTTAATTGGTTGTTCTGAATCCCCGAGTTGGTGTTTGAGAGATTAAAAAACATACTTCCATTGCACGAAGTGAAAGCTTACCATAGATATGTGCATGTTATCATACTTCGATCAAGAGTTGATCTCCCCACAGAACATAAATTAACCCCTTTCCAAGTAGGTTTTCTCAAAGCATCTCCATTTTGAATACTTTTATGAGCTTTAAGGTACCCATTATAAATACTTATGATGAGCACACAAATACCTACGAGTATGTGAACAATTATTGAGCCATTATGCATGCTTCAGTGAACAATGACTTATTCTTCTTTCATTATTTCTTGCTACATTCACGGCACAAGCCAGGACATGATGCTTTCACATTCCCCATAGCACCATCAATACCTTCCATAGATGGCTAAACTTTTTGTTGGCTAATTCGTCATTAGTAGAATAATTTTCAAGAAATATCGTCTTCTTTGTGGTACTGCTAGCATGAGAGGGTGTCTATTGAATATTACTTTCTTGGATTTTTAGATGAGTCCCGACAAATCTTAATTGTCAACTTAAAGCTCCTTTACCGTTTCTTTCTAGGAGGACTTTGGTTTTGGCATTTTGATTTGAGCACCATTGAGTAAAATGATCAATATATATAGATACACAGACCTGATTCTTCATCATATTGAAAAATTTACAATAGATGAAGTGATTTAGATACAGGAGAGGTTGATTTGACTAGGATCCTAGCTAATGGCATCAAATGATGAAAATATACGAGTAAGAGACCCTATCAATATAAAAAATACTGACCGTCAAACTATATATCTGTAAACATGTCTAGAACCATTGTTCTAATGAAACTATAGAGCATTAACAAGTTCCTATGGCCAAAGTTGCATGAGTGGGCCAATGGCAAAAGATCAATCCTTTGAGTGTCATTTTCGTCAAGCTTGGGAGCATTCAATATAATTTTTTTTTTTCACTTAAAAGAGGAAATTGAATGATGGATTAAGCAAGTACACTTAGATCAATATTTGAAGAATTAAGCCACAAATTCTACACCTCAAAACATGGAGGGCCAACACTTTTAAAGTAGATTCAATGCATCGAGTATGATTGTCTTTTGATTTCTCTTTTTTAATGAGTGATGGAAAACTGTTCACCATCATCAACGAATTCACCAATTGGAAAGAAGAGATCCATACTTTATTAGAACTAAAGAATTTTATTTACAATTTCAACAAAATGTTCTTATTTTACTCTAATTAGTTTCTAGCTTTTTTTTCATTTGAGTGAACCTATCGAAATCTTGTATAATTTTCGTATGTAAACCATTTTATACTTTATTAAAATATTGTTAAAAAAAGAAAAAAAGATCTAAAGTCCCTGTGAATGCTCATCAATGCATAGCTTTAGTAGAGCAAATGAGAGTGAAAAGAGAAGGTTATTTGTACAATAGCTACCTAAGCAGCTTATAATGAGTGAGCCCATGAAGGTAGCAAATGCTGAATATGATGAGTGAGTGAACAGTCTGTCTTCTTGTTCAAATGTCCTTTGAGAGCTCATTGATGAATGAGCTCTAAACGGCATTTAGTATGGATTGTGTGCTTGTTGAAAATTCTTTAGAAGGCTCACCATCTAGCCTTATGAGGGTAGGTGAGCAATGTTATGTTTGTTCCTGGACCGGTCCCTCCTCGACCAGTCAAACACCAAAACACCGGCCCGCTATAACAGCAGGTAGGCTGATTCTATGAGCGGGAAGAAGCGGAGCGGCATTTTGTTGTGGCCAAAAAGGGTAGGGAGCAAGTGGGATCCACAAGAGGCTTATTTATAATCTGCTGATCCTGATAATCTGATAATCTATAGATTATCAGGATAAGCAGACTTGTTGTTTGGGGGAGCTTATTCAGAACGACTTATTTGCAGCTGTTGGTGAATAAATGACTATTCTGCCCTTATTAAGTGAAGGTTGTGATTTTTTTTGTGGTTGAAGCAAAAAGTTGAAATCCATCAAATGTGATATGAAATATCTGGTGGTATAAATATAAAAACTGAAGAATAGACAAAATATATTAGATGCAATATTAGACATGTTAGGAAGAAATATGCGGCTACAGCAATGATATAAAATGTAACAAATAAAAAATACAGATTCAACAACAATGTAAAATATACACATCCGATTCAACTATTAATTCAAACAAGAAAAGTAAACAACAAAAAACTAATCAAGGTAACAACATGTATTAATTAAATTAGTTATTTTATTTTTAAATTTTACTCACATTACAACATAACTTTTAATACATACCCACTAATTTGGGGATGCAGCAATTTTAGAGAAGTCAACAACAATGTAAATGCTCCTTTCAATAATTGATTTCTTAAAGGAATCACTGATATGTGTATGCATTGCAAATTATCACTATCGGAAAGCATAAATAATATGAACACATGGTTGGGGAGGGCGAAGGAGCGATTTCAGGAAAATCTCTCAAAATCATTTAACAATGTAAATTATCACTATTGGGAAGGGATCCGACGAAAATCAGCGATTTCACAGAAGAAAAGGGCGAGCGAGAGGGATCCTCACTATCGTGGATTTCGCCAGAGCCGAACGAAGGAGAAGAAGCAGTGGGGAGGGCGAAGGAGCTGGACGAGTCGGGGATGACAAGGGCGAGCGAGAGAGATACCTTACGCGAGTGTGAGAGACCGGAGTTCCTCCTTTCAGTGAGGGTAAAGCAGCGGGAAGAATCGGGAGGCGAGGGCATGCGCGATATTTCTTACCCTAACCTAACGCTGGACGCGAGGTACGCTCGGCTTCGCATCCTATTCACTAAATCCTCACGCGATTATGGGAGCGGCGAAAATAATTTGCCCGAATGCTTTTTTCAGACACCACGGCGGCGTTCGAAAGACGCCGCCGCAGTTCAATAAGCCGCCCCAAACGGGGCCTTAATTACATGCTTAAAAAGGAGAAATTAAAGGAGGTTGGGAGGGAAAGTGGGAAAGAAAACTTTTCAAATGTCGTGGGAAGATTCTATTAAAAGGAAGAACCTAGAGTTTGTTTTATATGTATAATTTTGTTGGTTGTTGTTTTTTTTTTCTTCTTGTGGTATTCCAAGCGACGTCTAGGGTTGTGAGAGAGCCGATCTTCATTGATTATTATTGTATCTTGCTTATTGCTTTGTTTGTTTGTTAAGAGCAGCCCTCTTTTGAGTTTACCTTCAGTCTCTTGCCGTTTCGTGGTTTTTTGTTTGCTGATTTATGTTCCAGAGCGTATCAAATTGGTATTAGAGCATAGATCTTAGTGGGATGACAACAAACAAAGTGGATGCTCTAGAAGGAGATGTAGGGCAAATCAAATTGAGAATGGAAGAGAGGTTCGCCGCCATGGAGGACAGGTTTTCTTCCATTGAAAGTGGAATGGAGGATGAATTTGAGAGCATAAGAGAAATGCGGGAGATGATGAAAATAATCATGGAGATGCAATCCTAGACCGTGTCGACCGCTCCAGTTGCAAACCCAAACCAAGGGTTGATCAGGGAATTCTTGGTCAAGTGAGAAGACAACGAATAAGATATCATTTACCTACAATAGTGACCCCTTAGGATTTTCAGAGGAGGGGGAGTAGACTTTCGATGGAGGGGGATGGGCCGAAAATTGAAGGAGGGATGGTGTAAGGTGCACGACGATGGAGGAAGGGGGGAATCAGGAATGGGATATGCCTATGATCGACGGAGGGAGTTCACCCTAGATACATGGGGGGAAATACTGAAGGAGTAGGAGGTTGGAAGCTGAAAATGCCAATCTTTGAAGGGGAGGATGCAAATGGGTGGGTGTATTGGGTGGAGTGATACTTTGCAATCAATGAGTTAATGAAAGAAGAGAAGCTCATGGCAGTGGGATTATGCTTGGAGGGAATGTCTCTAGCATGGTTTCAGTGGATGGAGGCAACGTATCTGATGCACTCATGAAGGAGTTAAAGGATTGATTGTTGGAATGTTTTAGAGTCATTTGAGAAGAAGACCTACATGAGCAGTTCTATACTCTCATTCAGGAGGGGATGATTACGGAATACGGAGAGAAGTTCGAGCTCTTGTTAGGGAGGTTGAGGGGGATTTCGATGTAGGACTAGAGAGAACTTTTTGAAAGGCCTAAAGCCTAACATTAAAGCAGCCATCCGCCCCTTGAGCCGCAGGAATTGAGGGAAATAATGGAGCTCGCATAGATGATGGAAGATAAAAAACAGGTGAAAAAGATCAGCAAGTAGCAACACCGGAGGATTCAAGAGCACTTTGACAACCACGATACTGCGGAACCAGACGGTGTCATTTCAGAAAGATAAAACGAAAGAGAAGAATACAGGAACCTGTTCCAGGGGTAACTTCAAGCATCTCACAGATGCAGAAATGCAGGACGAAAGAGCAATGAGATTTGTGTTGTCGCTGTGACGATAAATATGCCCCCAGTGACCGTTGTAAAGAGTGTGCCCTTTAGATTCTTCTAGTTCAAGAGGAGGATACAGAGAGTGGGGAATTATAGAAAGCGGTGGAGAATTTGCATTTCGATGTGGCAGAGGGATCCCTCAATTCGGCGGTGGGGTTTACCTCGAATCACACCATGAAGGTGAGGGTGGATTGAGGAATATCTGATTGTGGAGTTGGTAGATAGCAGGGTCACACATAACTTTATCTGAAATTAAATCGGGGAGAAGTTAAGGTTGGAGCTGGTGACTATAGGGAGCTTCGACATCATGATGGGGACAGGGAAGGTGGAGGAAAGTCGAGGAATTTACAAGTGGTTGGTTCTGACACTACATGACCTACAAGTGGTGGTAGACTTCCCTTAGATTTGGGTATTACAAATGTGATTTTGTGGATGAAGTGGTTGCAAGACGCTGGGAGGTTGAAGGTGGATTGGAAGTCCCTGACGATGGAGTTCCATGTGGATGGTAGGAAGGTGTTGCTGAGAGAAAATGCTAATTTATGTAAAACTATAATGTCGCTCAAAACCATGGTCAAGTCGATATGGAAAGCAGGATTGAGCTACTTGGCGGAGTGGCAAAGCATTGAGAAGATTCGTGTTCAGAGTTGGCAGAGCTTCATAAAGGGTTCTAACAGCTCCTACTGTAGTTTTCGGAGGTCTTCCAACTACCAAGCGTGTTACTTCCCTTGAGGGAACACGAACATGCTATTTTCTCAAAGGACGGTGTTTCTCCCATTAGCGTCAGACTATACAGGTAACCCTAGATTCAGAAGGATGAGAAAGAAAAACTGATTCGAGCGATGCCCTTGGCTGAAATTATCTAACCTAGTGTGTGCTCTTTTCTAGTTTCGTCCTATTGGTGAAAAAAAAAGATGGTTGGAGATTATGCATGGACTACTGTGCTTGGAACAATGAGACAATGTTGGAAAAGTTTCATGTTTTGTGATTGATGAGTTATTGGATGAGCCTTACGAGGCAGCCATTTTCTCAAAAATTGATCTTAAATCAGGATACCACCAGGTAAAGATGAATCCAGCGGATGTGCACAAAATAGAGTTCAAGACATGAAGGATATTATGAGTTCTTTGTGATGTCGTATGGCCTCACTAACGCCCCGACGACATTTCAGTCCCTCATGAATAGTGTTTTTTAACCTTACCTCTGGCAATTTGTCTTGATCTTCTTTAATGATATTCGTACAAAGACAGAGCATGGGGGCACTCCTGGACGGTCTTAAAGACATTGAGGGAGCACCAGTTGTATGTCAACTTAAAGAAATGTTCTTTTGCAAGGTTGCAGATGGAGTATTTAGTACATGTGATGACCAGAATAGGGGTAGCAGTGGATCGGTTCAAGATCGAGGCTATGGTTAATTGGCCCTGACTAAAAAGTTTGAAGTAGTTGAGAGGATTCGTAAGTCTCTCTGGCTACTACCAGAAGTTTATGAGAGGATATGACACGATAGTATGACAACTGATGGAGCAGTTGAAGAAAGATAATTTTAAATATGGGGAACCGACAACACAATCATTTGAACGTCTGAAAAGGGCCATGACTAGCGTACTGCTATTAGCACTTCTAAATTTCAGTAAGCGTTTGACTTGGGAGTAGTGCTCATGCATGATCAGTTGCCTTTTACTCACTTCAGCTAAGTTTTTTCAACCAGAGCGAGGCTAAAATCAGTATATGAACAAGAATTGATGGCCATTGGTTTTTACATTCAAAAGTAGCGGCCCTAGCTGTTAGGACTATATTTTTTTGTCAGGACTGATCAGAGGAGTTTAAAATTTCTTCTAGAGCAACAGATCGTGAGTGAGGAGCATCAGAGATGGCTATCCAAGCTACTGGGGTATGATTTCGAGATTCAATATCGGCCAGGATTGGAGAACAAGGCAACGGACGCACTGTGGGAAAAGGTGGAGAAACCCCAATTGACAACTCTATCGATACCCTTGATCCTAGATTGAGAAGTCTTGAGACAGGAAAATGAAAGGATGAGGAGCTGAGGAGCTGAGGAAGATAAGAGCGGAGTTACTACAGGATCCAAACAGTCATCCAGCTTATGCTTTGTGGGGACAACAGCTACTCCACCAGGGGTGATTCATGCTACCCATTTCTTCGGGTTATATTCTCAGATTATTACAAGAGTTTCATAGCAGTGCGATTGGGGGACATTGAGGGGTGCAGAAGACCTGTAGTTGTCTGGAGATGGAGCTTTCTTGGGTGGGGGTGCACAGAGATGTGTTGGGCATGGCGGCAAAATGTGATGTGTGCCAGCTGCACAAGTACTTGACCACGACACTAGAAGGTTTACTACAACCATTAGCATTACCGAGGAAGGTATGGGAAGAAGTAACGATGGATTTTTTTTAAGGTTGCCACGGTCAGAAAGTTTCATGATGATCATGGTGGTTGTGTCGCCTAATTATGCACATTTCATTCCTTTACAACATTCCTACACTGCAGTATTAGTCGCAACATCATTTATCCAGGAAGTGGTCTGTTTGAAGGGATGCCGCAATCTATTGTATCAGATGGGGACAATGTGTTTTGCAGCCACTTCTGGAATGTGCTATTCAGGTTGCAAGGGATAGTCTTTAAAAGAAGCATTGCATATCATTCCTAGACCGATGGACAGACGGAGGTGGTCAGCAAGAGTGTGGAGACATACCTGTATTGTTTTCTATTAGAGACACCAAAGCTATGGGTTAATTGGATTGTGTTGGCTAAATTTTTATATAAAACTTCATACACCACAGCACAATCAAACCCTTTCAAGATATTCCATGGGTTGGAACTACCTCACTTGATACATTATGGGCATAGTATTTCACTGGTATCTACAATAGATCAGTACTTGGAAGATAGGGACAAGATAGTAGCAGAGCTCAAGGGACATTTATTGAGAGCTCAACAAATCATAATGAGGAAGGCGGACAGATATAATAGAGAGGTGCAATTTGAACCAGGAGACATGGTACTTGAAACCGAGGCCCTACTGATAGAAGACATTGGTCAGGAAGAGAAGCGAGAAAATGTTATCGCGTTACTTTGGGCCTTATGAGGTGATGACATGTATTGAGGTTGTGTCCTACCGTTTGAAGGCCTTTATGTATCACAGCTGAAACATGCGATTGGAGATCATACACCCTCCTCGTCTACACTACCGCCGAGACTTAGAAGTGATTCTGGAGCCACTAGAGATTGAAGGAATGTGTCGAGATGTAGGGGGAGCAAAGGAGGTATTAGTTAATTGGAAATGACTGTCAAACTTTGAAACAACATGGGAGCCTTGCAAAGTGATTCATAGGCAGTTTTCATCCTTCCACCTTGAGGACAAGGTATATATTTTGGAGGGGAGTAGTGTTATGACTATTCCTAAGTCTGTCGAAAGCCAAAGCACGGGCCCGCCACAAACGGCAAGTGAGCCGATCTTGTCAGTGGGAAGAAGCGGAGCGACACTTTGCTGCAGTGAAAAAGAGCAGGGAGCAGATGGGGTCCATGAGAGGCTTAATTACATACTCAAAGAGGAGAAATTAGAGGTTTGGAGGAAAAGTGGGAAAGGAAAGTTTTCAAATCCTGTGGGAGGATTCTATTAATGGGAGGAACCTAGGGTTTCTTTTTTTTTTTTTGTGCATAATTTTGTAGGCTGTTGTTTTCTTTTCTTCTTATGGTATTCCTTGCAACGTCTAGAGTTGTGGGAGAGCTGATCTACCTCTCAAAAAGTAGATCACTATTGTATCTTGCTTATTGCCTTTGTTTGTTTGTTAAGAGCAGCCTTCTTTTGAGTTTTCCTTCTATCTCTTGCTGTTTTGTCGTTGTTTGCTCGCTGATTTCTGCCGGAGCATATTAGTGAGCAAATACAGTAAATGAAGACTAGGCAATTCCATTTGGTACACAAATAACTACCCAATGCTCTATACTTTATAAAACACTTAGGTGAAAAGAACAAATCATTCACATTTATCCAATCAGAGGTTGGGGACAACATTTTTCTATACAAGATAAGAAGTATAAGAATTTCCTTACTAGAATTAAAAGCATGGCCTTTATCTCCTACAATTTTGTCAGCCGCCGCGTTGCTTGCTCTTCGACAGACTTATATATGCACCGTTAGGGAAGATCTTCTAAAACGTTTTATTTCTTTAGAGAAGGCTATTCATTTCTTTCAAATATGATTATTAAGTTACACCTGAAGTGCCTTTAAGAGTTTATGTATGCTGAAAACTGGCTATGCTCTTGTTAATATTCAGAGCCCACCTTTTTTTTTTTTCTGGGCAAAACATGATTAAGAAAGTAAGAATACAAGAAAACTAGTTAATTCTAAATGCGTGTCTTGATTCATGTTTGGAAAAGGCAGTGCCAATTGCATCATTGTTCCTATGACTTAACATTTTTCATTTTAGTTCTATTTTAGTGCTTTCACATTTTATGTTGTACTTTTAGCATTGTATTTGTATACACATATTGGATCTTATTATTTTCAAAATAAGTTCCTGTGAGGGTATTCAGTTTTGGGCTACTTTCTAAGAGGTTAACAAGGTTGCCTCCGCTTTTTAGTTGCTTGCTTATGCCTATGCTTTCTCCAGGATCCTCTTAGGAGCCTATTTGCCCTACCAAGCTCTCATTTTCCACAAAGCTGCCTGAGTGAGAGGTTTAATATTGCATGCAACTTCTTCAGCACTCAGGCGGCAAGCACAGCAGGCACTCCACCTCCAACCCCACCTCCGCCTCCACCTCCAGAAAAAACCCATTTTGGTGGACTTAAGGATGAGGATCGCATTTTCACCAATCTCTATGGTATGCATGACCCTTTCCTCAAAGGCGCCATGAAAAGAGGGGACTGGTATCGGACTAAGGATTTGGTGCTGAAAGGATCTGACTGGATAGTAAATGAGATGAAGAAATCTGGTCTGCGTGGTCGCGGAGGAGCTGGCTTTCCTTCGGGCCTCAAGTGGTCTTTCATGCCCAAGGTATCTGATGGCCGCCCTTCCTATCTTGTTGTCAATGCTGATGAGAGCGAACCTGGAACTTGCAAGGACAGGGAAATCCTGCGGCACGACCCACACAAACTCATAGAGGGGTGCTTAATTGCAGGAGTTGGCATGAGGGCCACAGCAGCTTACATATACATAAGAGGAGAGTACGTTAATGAGCGCTTGAACCTCGAAAAGGCCAGGAAAGAAGCCTATGATGCTGGCTTCTTGGGTAAGAATGCTTGTGGCTCTGGCTACGATTTTGATGTTCACATTCACTATGGAGCCGGTGCTTATATTTGTGGAGAAGAAACTGCTCTCTTGGAAAGCCTTGAAGGGAAACAGGGGAAACCTAGACTTAAACCTCCTTTTCCTGCGAATGCTGGATTGTATGGCTGCCCAACCACCGTCACAAATGTAGAGACAGTCGCAGTATCTCCCACTATACTTAGACGAGGCCCAGAATGGTTCGCTAGCTTCGGTCGGAAGAACAATTCCGGTACTAAGCTGTACTGCATATCCGGCCATGTCAACAAACCTTGCACTGTGGAAGAGGAAATGAGCATGCCATTAAAGGAACTAATAGAGAGGCATTGTGGCGGCGTCAGGGGAGGCTGGGATAACTTGCTTGCTATTATACCTGGTGGAGCTTCGGTTCCTCTGTTACCAAAGCACATCTGCGACGATGTACTGATGGATTACGATGCACTCAAGGCTGTTCAATCTGGATTAGGAACAGCTGCTGTTATGGTGATGGACAAGTCCACAGATGTGGTGGATGCTATTGCAAGGCTATCATATTTTTACAAGCATGAGAGCTGTGGTCAGTGCACTCCTTGCAGGGAGGGAACTGGATGGCTGTGGATGATAATGGAGAGATTGAAGGTTGGTAATGCGAAGATTGAGGAGATCGATATGCTTCAGGAGGTATCGAAGCAGATTGAGGGGCATACCATCTGTGCGCTGGGCGATGCGGCGGCATGGCCTGTTCAAGGCCTCATCAGACACTTCAGGCCAGAGCTGGAAAGGAGGATACGAGATAGGGCCGCGAGGGAACTGCTGGAAGCTGCTGCTGCATAAACTGTTCGCTGTGTTCGATTTCTCGAATTCAAGTCTGTTCAATAATGAAAATTTTTTTCTTACTTTGAATTTGTTATGGCGGTTCCTTAATCTAAAGCCTGCCTGCATATCATTTTTCAGTGACTTAAAAAAGGATTTGGAAAAAATAACTTGGTGCTTCTGTTATTGTATGATTTTTAAATGGACATCTTTTTTATCGTGCATGTTAATGCTTTTAAAAACTGAGATCTACGGTGATAAACTTGGGAATCTGTTGGGTTTTACGAGGCTAGGAGCTTAGATTGTTCCTTCAATGGTAAGAGGTGAGCTATTTTTAATGTGAGTTTGAATTTGAGCTTAATTTTATAAGCTCGTTTACGGTAGTTTATTAAGTACGGTAGTGTTTTGAAAATAAATCAGACCTGTTTGAGTAAATTACGTTTTGGCAGCTTATGTGTTTTTAGAATGCTGAAAAAAGCGTTTTCACACCACACCTAATTAGGTGCGGGGCCAGCTTACTGGCTTCGGTCTGGCTTTTCTAAATAGCCACTGCACCTATCTTTATCAGCAGATTATTTTTAATCAGTTTATCAACAAATTATTCAATAAGCCGTAGCTGCCCCAATCAAACTCGAGCAATTTTTCATTATTATTATGAAAGAGAGTAAAATGATTTCAATTCTTGTATTTCAGAGAAATAAAATAAAAACGTTTTATTTGTGATGAGAAATATGTAAACTTATAAATTTCTCAACAACCTCTTATATTAAAATATTGAATTCTAGTTTTTTTTTTTTTTTGTTTTTTTTTTCCAAGCCTATTTTGTATTAATATATTGGGTTCTTACATACATATTACAGAAAGCAACCCTATTTACGTATTTAGCACATAAACTTCATATTTTTCAGGGGCATACCACCCATGTCATTAGGAATACCACGCCGTCTCTCTCTCTCTCTCCCAACGCTGTTTGGCTCTACCCCTCAACTCAAATCTCGTCAACCCTCAGGGAAAGGCGTCCCCGGGGCTATGGTAATCCTTCGCATCGCGATCCAAATACTTCCATTTTTAAAACCTAGCTAGGCGTCAATTCGTGCAAAAGAATCTTTCATCTTTTGGATACTTCTTTTCTTTCATCGCCGGTTTCTTCGCCGGTTTCGTCGCCGTATGGCGCTCCAGAATTCATACCCGAAACCTTCTTTATTTTGTAGTATTTTCATATCTCATTTTATCTGTCTGTGCTCTTGTAATTAGGCCTCGTTTGTTGAGGCGTCCCTGCTCCCTTGTGTTGCATGAAAGCAGGTGATATGCAACAGGCGTCGTTTTGAGGTACGTGCGAGCCGATTCGTGAGACGCGTGGAATCTCGCGATAACAACGATAATACGGGAATAACGCAAAGTAATATTCCCGTGTTCTTCTGCGGTTAGTGGTGTTACGGCGGAATAAATCGGAATAACGCGAATAACACGGAGTATTCTTCATGTTATTGTTCAGCGTTATTATTGTCGTATTATAAAGCTAACATGATACGCCGAATCTGACGCTGAATAACACGGAATAACGCGGAATAATACGGGGAATATTCTCGATGTTACAATCTACCGCAATAACAGCATGAATAACGCGAATAGCGAGTAATATTCGATCGTTATTCCGCCCATACACTGCTAACGTGATAGTACGCGAATATTCGCCGTGTTATTCCGTATTATCGCGAGTATTACGGGATTGACGTGTCTCTCGTGGATTGCTGCACGTATCCTACGCTGCGTATGCGTAGTCCGAATGTAATATTTTTTCCGTTTTGAGAGGGACCATTCTCGAGAGTCCGCCAACATTGCTACTCAAAGACATCACTTTTTCGTCATTCTGAAACGCGAGTGTAGGGCTCTGGTCACGAACATCCCGTTTAAAGGAGCGTCACCGGCGAAGCTCCTCCGAATGAGGCCTTAGTTATTAGAATGGAGTATAAGGCTTCGTTTGCGATCGTGGCAAGGCTCTGACGCGATGCGTAGAAAGCGGAGAAACGGAACGAGTGTCCTCTGGAGGTAATCCTCGCTCAGGGTCGCGTTCATCGCAAGGTCCAAAATGGCGGAAATTACAGTGTTTCAGACTGGAGATGAGGTGCTAAATACATAAGGGGCTTTGGAATGGATTTAGAGCAGGAATTAATTTGGATATAGGTTAAATCTAGTCAAGACGGGTAAAATCACGGATTTGATAAATTCGGATTTCACAGATATTAAATTCCACGAATCAAAGGATCTACGGAATTTAGAGGAAAAGTTATTCGCTTTGTTCTACATATTTATCAAACAGTTATGTTGAATTTACAGGATTTAGAAAATATGTTACCAAACATGTTTTGGATTTAATACATTCAGGATTTAATAACTAAATCTCGGACTTACTAAATACTACCAACTTAAATGTCATCTTTTGCCAAACAGCCTCTAAATGGAGCTATTTTCTTTGGTATGTATGTAAAAACTCTTTTTCTTTGAAACATCCTACCCACTTGTAGTGCATAAACGAGCCGGACATGAGTGAGTTGAGGCTCTATTCATGTTCCGGCTCATTTATTTAATGGCTCTTTGAAATTGGTTCGTGTGCTAAATTGGCTCATAAGGAGTCTGTTCGTGTTTGGCTTGATATTACTTAAAATTATTCGTGATAGGTTGAAATCAGGCTTGTTCGATTATTTGTTCGAAATTGACTCAGATTTGTAAGCTCGACTTGTGAATTAGCTCGAATCACACTCAAAATTAACATAAAAATTGCTGTATTCTTTCAATTTAAAAATACAAGTTTATAAAAAAAATTAAATAATAATAATAAGACCCATAAAAATTTTATTAAGAGAAACTAATAATTGTGGGCAGTCAAAATGGCTCGTTCGCGAACAACTCGTGTTCTGCTTATTCATTAAATTTAACGAGTCGGATACGAACAAATTTTTAAGCCCGAAATACAAATGAGTCGAACACGAACAAATATTCTTTCGCTCGTGTTCGGCTTGAATTGGCTCGAAATGAAATAAATAAATTAACAAATAAATAAAAAGTATAAATATACTCGATATTTCGCGGTGTTATGGGTCTTATTTCATGGAATAACATCGATAACACAACGAATAACACCCGAGTAACACCCGCGACATTTTATTTTCTACTGAGTCTATTTCGAGTTGAACAGAAGCCAAACACGAACATAATTTTTTTTTATTCGAGCCGAACACGAATACATTTTTTACGAGCCATTTCGAACACGAGCGGAACATGAGCTGAGAGTTAGCTCGCTCAAGCTCGGCTCATTTACAACCTATGTAACATATCAAATAAAGTAAACTCATAAAAAATTGGGCTAAGATATAATATTTAGTTATCGACTAAAAATGCATTAACTCTTTCAATTTTCTTATAAAATATAAAGTAGTTGTTTACTTATAGGGATAATTAAAGACAAGCCACCCGAAATATTGTTATTTACTTGTTCTACCCAAGAGATTTTTTTGAACTACATGTATTTATGCGCTTAATGCACAAACTATGAAACTGATATTATTATGACCAAGAAAAGGGCATTTATAGACATACAACACAATTCGTATGTTTTTACATATCTAACGCCTAAATTTTACTTTCAATATTTGTACCACCCACATGTTCCATATCACTCCAAAAATATCACCAATTTAACTTGAGAAAAAAAAGGTTAAAAATAGAAAATTTTCATATTTAAGATGTCATATGATTCCTCAATATTCTTTTAATAAATTTCCCAATTAATATTGATAATCAGAGATAATTACTTCTATTCCTAGACATAACAAGTATCAGAATCACATATTATAGTGAATTATGCTTAATCTTGAAAATTATCCCATGAATCCTCATTCTCCTACATGATTGCAATCTTTTAATGAAAATTCTTATTCCATCAATTGATTGAGTATTAACTTACTTGTTCTTCTAGCCTATGGTAAAGAGTGCTACATCACAAGAGTATTTAACTTCTTAAGTGGCAAATTTAAAAGTAAATTAGGTTTGAAAAATTATGACACTAATATGCAATGAAATATCAATGCAAGTTTTAAGGAAATCTCTTTAAATGAACACATGATCACACAATACTAAATCAAAGAAGAATACTTAGTTTCTGAACATGTGGAAAGAAAAACAAGCAAATTTCATTGAAATCCAAAGTAAAAGTGTATACAAACAATGAATAATCGAACCCAATATGACTCTTATTTTGTTCCATCATGATTTTTCCTTGCACAATTTTACTCCACTTGAATTCTCTTTCTCAAACTTACAATAAAAAAATCACGCTCAGCCACTCTTAAACACATGCAAAAACACTCCAATGACTTGTACTACTTCCTCTCTAGTTATCTACTATCGTCCTCTTTTTCATTTCACACATATATGGCCTTTTGATGCATCCGCATTAGATTCGTAAGAAAAAAACATCCAAAATTACGTTAAGTTGGTGGGGGCACAGAGGCACTCCGTTATGGTGTTGGGGGTGCTAAAAGTAGGCGCAACGACACTGTGCTTGGTGTTAGATTTTCGTGTTATGGATCACAGAATTAGAGATTTTAGCATCAAGATGCCTTATTGGATGGCGTTGTGGCACTTGTTCTAGGAGTGGTGGCGCCTAAGTGTTGGGCCAAAGATGTTGACCACTTTGTTGTTTGGCACGATCTAAACATCATCAGGCACCTAGGCACCTAGCTGGGCATCGGGGCGCTTGACTTTGCCTTAGCCTATTTGGTGTTTCCAAGTGTTTAAGTTCTAGAATTGGACATGTATCCAACAAATCACGCTTAACATACTCTAAAAAAACATGAAAATGATACAAAAAGAGCATAATGCATACATACACATATCACACATTTTAAGTGCATCAATTCCCTCTCCTATGATGTAGCTAAGTACTAGGTCTTTCCCTTAAGGGGAACTTGCAATCCATGTTAAAATAATCCTATCTAACTTCCAATTAGGTTGGTAAAAATCTTTGATTAACGTAGAATTATGAAAATTTAAAATTTCTTTATTTTAGCGAGTGAGTCTATTGTCTAATGAAATTTTTTATATTTCATTATAGTATAGAGTTCGTTATGCCATTTCCAGTCACTCGAATAAAAACCCTTTCAAAATGTGTGTGGTGTTGGAAAATGAGAATAATCACCAATAGTGTTGTAAGTTATTGAGTTCCATGCTTTAGAAACTAATTGGAAAAACCAACCTTTGTCAAGAACTTTTCTTTAAGTAGAGAAATATCTCTAGTTGAAGGCATTTCATCTTTATCTCCTCGTCTCTCCACAAAATTTGAGACGTCTTGTTTTTATAATCAACATGGCATCATCATGGCTAATGACCATTTATTATCATTCATAGTTAGACATTATTGTCCTAGAATTATTTTCTTAATCAACGATTTCCCTTCTTATATGGAGAATAATTGAAAAGTTGATTAATTGTACATTGATGATTTTTCTTCGCTCTTGTTAGTAAGTTATACATTTTTTGAATCAAAATTTGTCATGTACACCATGCGCAAGAAATAGAGCATAGAAATCGAGAGAGAGCGAGAAAGAGAGAGAAAAAAAGGAGTTCCACAACGATCGCCCCCAGTAGGCCAAACTCTGGGTATTCTCTGCGCTCTCGGATCCATTTTATATATTGAAAGAGGTCGTTACTTTTTTTTGCTCTTGTTATATCTTCTTTAACAAGATGAATAATCTATCAAAGTAATGGCTATCACCCAATATCTAATATTCCAAAGTGAATGTTTTTTTACATCTACCAATGTTTAATATTTATCAACTACTAATTTATAACAACCACCTTCTTGGTGACACGTCTCATTTGCATGAGAAGAATTCACAACTAGTCATCTCAAGTAATTAAAATCTAATGTTTGATGGAGAGTAACATGCAGAAACACATTTTTTGTTGTTGATCTTTGATAGTACAAAAAGAATGACTTAATGATCACCAACCATTATATGGAATTTAATGCTCTTAGCTAAGAGTTTATCAATGTTTGACATATATCTACAGTAGATATTTGACACCATACTCCGTTGGAATTGATCTTCTCCTTTCTAATGACCATGGATCATCAACCAATGTTTAACTTTCCTACTTTACTATCATTTAATGCCTTTAAATATTTAACTTTTGTTAACCACCAAACCCAACTTACTTGACATTAGTCTCCTTTCCTTTAAATGGATTGATAGATCAAACTATTAACCATCACATAATATAAGATGTTTCTCGTTTATTATCATATAATCTATGTCAATATTTTCAACATCTATCAGACATCAATGTCCAACAATTGTCTCCTTTGTCATTAGTTTTCTATTGTATAAAAGAAGACCATTAATCATTACCTAAAATTTAAAATTATTAGTTGATAGTCACACATTTCCTTCTAATGATTAGAAGTTGATGTATGTTTACTATCAACATCATACACCGATCCGCTAGATTACCCAGTCTCACTTCTTATAGATAAATAAGTTTATAATGAATAACAACCATCATTGGAGGATTATGACAAAACTCACGGCTTATACCATTAAGGTTTCAAATGCATGCAATTGAAGCTCTCAACTACTTAAAATTTAAATCAAGTGAACTACACCAAGGCTCTAGGTGAGCCTATCCTCATATACGTCAAAATCTTATGTTATAAGGGCATAACTAAGCTACCTTTGACTATGGTTGAAGGGTTTTGAACATAAACCAAGTAAAACCTATAACAATTATATAAGGCGATGTCCATTAAAATAAATCTAATTAGACTTAACTTGTTTTAGAATACAATTAATACCATTAGGAACCTACCAAAGGAGTCTTGGATGAACAAACCCAATATGAGCCAATTTTTGGAATGTTTTATGAATCCTATTCACGTTAGCTAACCTAACCATAAGCCTTGCTTCTTAAGCATTATGAAGAAATCCTCACCATCTCTAGTAGGCTCAAAATGGTTACTATAGTAGTTCAATTTAATTGGAAAGGATTGTTAACATGGCAATGGTGGTTTGAGAAATGCATCCCCTAAAGTCAAACTTTGGGACCTCAACAATTCTCTCGTAATAAATCAAAGCAAGAAAACTTATCATTGTCCCCATATTAACACTGTGATGCACTGATCTTAATCTATATAAAGCTCATTTTCCAAAGGAAGGGGCGGTTACTTCTAGCTCCTAACACCATCACTTCTCTATCCATCATATAATGTTTGAGCACTTCAAGTAAAGATTTTTTTCCTTCAGAACCCATTAAAGACGAATAGCTTAAAGTCAACATTGGTAGAGCAAACCAAGGAGACAATACTAGAGCTAACCCTCTACATTCCGTATTCAGTTTAGCATGCAAAGGTTAAGTAAAACCTTCAAACACCAGATGATCATAGGTATATTTCATGCTTTGTTAATTTGAATTGCAAGACCAATGACTATATTAAAATAAGAGAATAGCTTTTCCTTTCATCACACTTGCTTTAAGACTATTTAGATTAATGGTGATCGCAAGGCCAAATTAAATGGTTTATGGCCTCCGCTCATTATTGTTCATTTAGAAAGACTAGCCCAATCCAAATCATTGAGAGATTGACCTGCTCCAATCACATATATTTCATTTATCAAGTTGAGGTTCTATATTCTGAGAGATTAAGCTATGCCACATGATCACAAATTAAACAACTACTATGATTTGAAGTGACTAATGGGATTTATCCTTAAATCAAGCAATCAAGTTAATTTAATGGTTTGAAAGTTCTACACAACAGATTATTAACAGTCTAAGAAAGAAAATGAATTTAAATCAACCTTAGACCTTCTAAAATTCAAAAATTTATAAAAAAAATTATGAAAATATTAGGTTCGGTGCCATGGAAAGCTTTTGAACCCTGGATAAACAAACCTATCTAAAACGCACTTAAATTCTATTTTTTGGTGATTTAAAAAAATATTAAATTGGTATCATAAATTCTATAATCATTGAATTATTATAGCGTAAGTTCAACTTTTGCCTATTGAACCTAAGTTCAATGTGACCAAACTCAGAGCTAAACCATTAAGGCTCCATGCAATTATAGCTTTCAAATAATTATAATCTAAATCAAGTGAACTAGGCCTAGGCTCTAGGTGAAACCATCCACAATAATGGATCAAAATCTTGGGTTGGGATGCCTTAGCAAGCTAACTTTGACCATGGTTAAAGGTGGTTGACCATAAACCCATTAAAAGCTACTAATAATCTTATTGCATCATGGCATTTAAACTAATTTAAATTATTTAACTCAATTTTAACTTCTCTTGATATCTTGAGTAACTTATACAGAGGGTCCTAGATAAAATAAACCCATGAAAAAACCCAACCTAAGCCAAGTTATAGGAAGAAACCCAACTTGAGCCAAGTTATAGGTTGATTTGTGAATCCTGATCATATTGGCAAACTCAACTTTTAAACTTGCTTTTTAAGCTTTTACAAAGAAATTCTCAACATCTCTAGCAGAATAAAAATGGTCACTACAATAGTTCAATATGATAGGGAAGAATTCTTAATATGACAATAGTGGTTCAAAAAATGCTTCGTCCATAGTCAATTTTTGGAAGCTCGATAATCGTCCCCTAATCGAATCAAGGTCTACCAACCGTCCTCTAACTAATCAAGACAAAAAATCTCATTGTTGCACCCATAACACCATGGTGCTATAATCATAGTATATAAAAAACCGATTTTCAAAGGATGGGGCAGCTGTTTTTAGCTCCTACACCAACAAAAAGTCTTCTTCATCCGTCCCATGAAGTTTGAACACATAGAGTGATGGTTTCTGGACATTATAGGGCTACCCAAGGAGGCATTATTATATGAAAAACACTACTTTTGATTAATTAACCCGATAAGCACTGGTAAGTAAAACATTCTAACTCAAGATGAATGTAAGTATATTTCATGCTCTGTGAAGTTGATTTGCATGGAAAGCAGTGATATTAGCATAATATAGAAGGTTTTCCCTGCCTCTCCCTTCTCAAATTAATTCTAAGTCCGAAGAGTATTTAGATCTTTGGTGATCACCAAATCAAAATGAAAGGTTTATGGTCTCAGTTGAAGGATAAATTCATCACCATTCATTTAGACGAACTAACCCTATCATATTTGCAGAGAGAGTGAAGGTTTCAATTACATGCATTTCATTAACCATCTTGAGGACGTGTGTTTAGAGATATTAAGCTACATCAACTGATCTCACAATGAACAACTAAGATTTGATGTGGTTGATGGGACCTACCTCTAAATAATGTAATCCATTTACTTTAATGAGTGGAAATGGCTATACAATCGGCTGCTAACTGTCTAACTTTATTAAAAAATAGATTATAATCTTACATATTCTAAAATTAAGAAAATGAAAGGTGTGGTGCAATCTGAAACTCTTAAACCCTAGATAAAAATAATAAAAAAAAATAAATTAACATGGGCTTGGGTTTTGTTTACTAGGATTTTCATTTTTCTAAGGTTTTAAAATTTTTTAATTATGTTTGATAAATTCCAAAAATTATTGAATTATTATGGAATGTTCTATGAACCCTCAAATGCCCTATAACATTTGGAGTTCATAAACGTCATTTTCTTTTTTTTAAACAATTGTAATTAAAATTAATGAACTAATTTTCTCATTTTCCAAACATCATATTTAGGTTTAAGAAATTTAAAAAAGCAAACTATAGAGTTTTAAGTTCATAAACATAAAAAGATTAAGGGAGTAGTAGTTTAAAGTATTCTTACCAAATGATAAGAAACCCTAAATTTCTAAATTTCAAATAATTTTAGAAAATAAAATAACTATACAAATTTTGTCATACTTGATGAGCCTTGTTTCATGATCACTATGTAAGGTTTCATAACACATGGGAATCCATTTGAAGCCATTTCATCCTCTAAAAAGCTTTAATAACTTAGGTCAAATTTGGGCTAAACTTTATTTGACCCAAGCTTATTTTCCGTTTCCTTGCTTTAGACTTTGGTGAGCTTTTTTATGGAGATTCCCTAAGCCTCTTAATAAGTTTAAAAGAGTCTTAGCTTTCCTTAAAACCAAATTCCAAGACAACTTGACTCATTAGTTTAATCCAGAATAAACAAATGGTCTCACCTTCCCTGGGACAAAATCTTAGTGTCCCCAACATGTTTGACCCAATCAAACGACCTATTTAGGCCAATGCTCAAGTCTAATCACTTTGCTTAGGTTGTAAGTCTTTGGCTCACTAATTTTGGGCACAAACCAAATATGTAACCCTCTTCCTTAGGCTCAGAATCCTCAAGCCCAAATGTATGGCCCAATCAAATAAAAATGTACTTATCCGCAAGCAAATAATCTTTAGGCCACTTGTTTGGCTCAGTTAAGCATGCATAGATGTCCTCAAGAAGACTAAAGATTAGGCTAACTTAAATTTTGAAGAGATTTGAAGTCATAATTACAATGCCTTTATTAGATTTAGATCTGAGTTGCCATTTTTTTTAATGATTCTCACCTTAGATTTATGATCCAAGGCTAATGTTCTTTATTGTTATGTTACAAGTCCTTACATATTGGGCTCTCCATCTTATCTTATTGAAATGTAAGTGATACTTCCAAGAAAATTGATCTAAAACAAAAAATTCAATCTCAAAATATAAAGCATAACTTCGGATAATTTTGAGTAATTCTGATCCTCTCGGAATTAAGAACTTGTGAAATAAACTAGCCCTCACAGTAATGTAAACTGTTAAACGAATGAAGCAATAACAAAGCAATTTATATAGAGCTAGGGAATACAGCCCATTTCACAGAAAAAAAGAAAATATAAAATAAATGTTTATGAATTGCAGCGAAAAAATTCACTAACTTTATAAGAAGAAGCACTTTATAAGGGTACATAAGCAGGAAGTTTTTTACACAGCCATAAAGAAAGTGTTCAAGTATTAAAAATAACCATCTTGTTCAAGCACACAAACCAGGACATAAAACAAAAGGGCAGTAAACAGATCCTCAATGTACTTATTTTGCATATATCCTCACATTGTATATACGCTCAAGACTTTACATTCATTCTGATTGATTTCAGACATCAGCTACAGATGAGATAAAGCCAATACTGAAGCCAAAGGTAACACATGTCAGCTCTTTGTTATTTTCATCAAGGAGCTTCATCTGTAGCGTGTATGAACCCTGCAAGTATAATGTTGGAGAAGTTGTTTCATGAGTTATAAATGTTCTTTTTCAATGAATTTGATTTTCAACATAAACTTATAATCGTCGTGCAATGTTAGCAACAACAATGTAAATATAGAATAAGCCATTCGTGTCTATATTGGATTTTAAAATTATTGTATGAAATATATTATACAAGTTTGGGACCAATTAACCCACTCACAGCGGCTGCATTTAGCATTAGTTGGTAACTTCTCAGTTTTTTTCTTATAAAAAACGTTATGTGAGTCTTTATAAATAAATTCCTAGCTTTCATAATTCTCACATATGATGACTTAAATGACTAATGTTTGGATTAATAATTCCACTCAGCATATTGCTAATAATCATAATTAGCGACACAAACATAAGCTAGTTTACAAGCATTGTAGTATTTGAGAGATTAATTGATTACTGAATTGAATTCGATAATCAGTTTAATTACAGCAGCATGGAGGATGTAAGGATATAAGTATATCTAAATTATATATATGCGTCTGTTACACATAAGGGAGAAGGCAGATGACTGATGGTGAGAATTGGTTGAGCAGATCAATGGTGATCGAAGAGGAAGTCATACAGACCATGTGAGCTGTTGGTTAAGAGCACCTCTCAATCTAAGAATCCAACGCTTGGATTGTGAGTGTCTCTAAGATGCTTAAACCGTTAGTGAGGATTTAGGCTATTTAATGCTGTGTGGCGATGTGATGAACAGTGATGAGTTTGCATATTGGAGCTATTTCATGCATGAAAGATTGAGCTAGTGGCAATAATTAAAGGATGTCCGTGGCAGTAGAGGCTAGTGCGCGGTATTCCTCTTCAATGGAAGAGTGGGCAACGTCCGTTTGCTTCTGTACCTTTCCGGAGATCAGGGTGTTACCAAGAAAAGTGCAGTACCAAGTGATTGATAGTCGATCGACTGGGTTCCCAGCCAAGTCAGAGTGCGAATAGTGGCGAAGAAGCATTTTACCGGCGGTGATGGGAAAGTCGTATGTTGAAGCCCCTTTGAGATGTTGAAGAAATCTTTTGAGTAACTGAAAATAGTTGATGGAGCAATTGTGCATATGACAAACTTGATTCACAACAAATGCAATATGGTGATTATCAGATATTGGAGAGAGCATATTAGGCAACGATAATGAGCAGGGTCAATGAAAGGTTGAGTGAATTGGGAATCGTAAGGAATTTGAATGTTCATGGTGTATGAACTGGTTTGCAGCTGTCCATGCTGGTTTGTATGTAGAAGGGTGGTAAGGTAGTTTGATTGGTTCAGGAGGAAATCTGATTTGGGGTCATGAACCTGAATGCCTAGGAAGGTGGAGAAAGTACCAAGCTCATACATGTGAAATGTGTGATGTAAATTTTGAATGAGGATGATGTAAACAAGGCGTCATAGCATGCGAGAAGAATCACATAGATTAAAAGAAAGGTGTGTTTCTTTCCATTTTTGTATATGAAAAGGGAAGGATTTGTTGTGACTGTTTGTTGTGCTTGCTGCCCTTAGCTAGTGTTTGAAGGGTGTTCTAGTCCTTGATGTAATAACCAGATAAATCAAATGAAATGATACAGTTGATGTCAACAAAGAGATTTCAAACAGATAGAATGTTGTGAGAAAGGTGAGGAATATGAAGCAGAAAAGATGGTTTAAAATTACGGGGAGGAGTGTGCAGGAGGCCTTAGCCAATACGGGAGATTGGAAGTGAGGTGTCATTCTCCACCGTTACTTGTTCCTCGTCTGTGCAGAGTGTTACTTGTTGAAGGTGATCGAGATTTGTAGTGAGATGAGAAAGTGCTCGTATGTCAAGTATCCAGTTGGTTGATTGAGGGGTGTTTTTCGCGACGAGAGCTGTGATAGGGCTGGAGATGGCAGGATGGGTGAGTTGAGGTCAAAGTGAAGCAAGCAGATAAAGGCACCGATTTTGCCGCTAATCTGACAAATGAATTGTGGCTTTTGAAAGGCCTCCAATATGAGCTAAGGAGGAATTGGAGGTGCCTCTTTTAGAAGGTAGGCATGCGTTTTGCCACTCTCTAGGAGGCGGATTGGCTTTTTTTCCTTTAAATGAAAATAGTGCTATGTGAGACAGAGATTGCTCTTTGTCAAGATCAACAGCTACATTAACTTCTTCACTGCATAGGAGTGAGTAAAAGTCATAGAGGTTAATGGAAATGAGTTTTGGAACGTATAGCAATTTTGAATGAGTTGTAGGAAGGAGAAACCATTGAGGATATAGAGTATGGTATCTTCATACTCTATTTTGGAGCCTACCGTGATAATTTGATCAACGATGGAATTGACTTCAATTAGATATTTATCAAGGAGATATGGTGAAGTTCATTCCTGAGCTAAATGACTCGAGAGCGATTTGAGGATTGAAATCGTTTGGTTAGAGTAAGCCAAACTTTAACATTGAAGCCCAGGTGAAGCACATGAGGGAGGAAGGTGGGGGAGAAGGTAGAGTTTACTGTAGCCAAATAGCTGGCGAGTATAATCGATGTTGACAAAGGAATTTCCATTACTATCAGATGGGTATTAAGAAGGACAGAGGGATAATCCATCCAGAAAGTTATGAAATACATTTGTTTGAAGGAGCTCGAGAATCTTAATGCTCCAATTGGAATAATTGTTTATTGAGAGCTGTGTGGAAAGTAGCGATTTAATGTCAGCTAAAAGAAACTTTAAGGATGGGCGAATAGAGAGTGTGAAGAAATGTTGTATACATAGCTTTGGTTTGTGTGAAAGATTCCATGGATGAGTAGAGAAGAAATAAGATTGGAACATATTAATCCTTGGAGCTCTAAGACCATGAAATAGTAATTCATTATTAAATTGAATTCAAAAATCAGTTTAATTATAGCAGCATGAAGTAAGGATATAATTGTATTTGAAATGTATATAACATGCATCAATACTAACATTATATATATATATATATATATATATATATATATATAATTTTATTACAAATTAGGGAGAAAGGACACGAGAGGCGATGAGGATTGGTTGTGTTGTTGCATATCAACAGTGATCAGAGAGGAAATCAAACATACCATATGAGCTGATAAAGAGGAATGACATTATATTGGAACAAGTAGGAATAAATCTATTTTAATGGAACAAGTCTCGTGCTGTTAATTAAGATACAAACAAGATTAGAGCTAAAGGTATCTCATTTATTAAAGGGAATGATGCGATAGAGAATATAAATAGGGTGCAAACTTAAAAAGTTGAATGGAGAGAGCTAACAAAATATTGGGATAAGCAAATGAAAATTGATTGGGAACAAAACAAATGTTGACTAGACTTGATATATCTGTCATGTGTGTGTGTGTGCGTGGAAAGAATAGAATATAAAGTAGTTTACAGTAGATGTTGGGTAATGGTTTAATATCCATAAAAGTAGGGCAATAAGAAACCCCAATAAATGGACAAGCTCAGAAAACTTTTTTCTTTTTCTTATTCGTTATTTTAGGAAAACTCGAGTAACACAAAAAGGATATTTAAGACTTTTATTTTTACTTCTCTGATAGAAAAGGGGCGAGCGAGGAGGTGGGGATGGAGGGGATGCTAGAAGAGAAAAGTCCATGTTATAAACTATTTGATGATTCACCTAAATTAAAAGAATGAAAAATGAAGCCATAAAAGAAACAAAAAATAAAGACGTAGAAACACTAACTCTAAATTGTGGATTGTGGAGGAAAGTATCGATATGTGATTCCAATGAATAACCAGGATCAAGAGGTACAGTATGACAACATAATACCATAAACTATCCAATTAATTCATACTTTTTCTTTTTTTTTAACCTTTAAAAGGAACTTCGAACTAACTTCTAGGATATAATTTTTTTTAATGCAAGGTTGTATCACGTTCCAAGCCTCCTAGCATAAATTTTGCATACAAACAAATCATAATGCCACCAACCATTTTAAATATATTTTTTGTCTGAATTAAAAAATTTATCTATGAACAATATATATGCTTGTCAACTCTTCCTTGAGCTTTCAATACTAATCAGTACGTAGGATTGAAATAATGAGACGCCGTGATTACCACAACTTTTACAGAAAGCTATAATAGAAATATCCCTCAATCTTTACTTGAGTTGCTGGCTAGAACGAAAGATTCATGAATTCATGAATAATCATAACACTCGAAATTATATTAACAAATATAAAAAGCAAATTTGGGGGATGAAAATGGAAATAACAGCATCTCACCGGGGGAGTATATCCTGGCAAAGTTTGCTTATGGGACAACACAAAATCACCAGATGAAACAGGACAGGATGTCTCTTTGCAGAGGTCATGAGTCTCTTGATAGACATGGAAGAAGAAGTACTTCACATCAATCAGCAATTTCCCATTAGATATGCCTTCACCTGGAGAAAAAAATTTTAGCAGCTCAAAATAAGCACAAATTAATAGCAAATCATCATTTCTTCTAAGCCATGGATAAGTAATTGCATGGCATACATTACATTAATGATTACTTATTCAAAATAAAAAATCATTGATGATGTCAGCTTTTAATTAATTCAACTGTGTCCAGTAAGGCAAAATAAATAATTAGCAAAAGTTTGGCATATTTTTCAATATAACTGGTGCAGTAAATGTTCCAGGATCATTAGCAGACTCCATAATATGTTAGTACATCAAGTTGCTCCATCCATATAAATAATGCAGTAGCCTCCTTTTTATATCCATTGTACACAAATCATAGAGCATTGCTTTAACACATTGAAAAAGAATAAATCTAACAATTTCTGAGATCTAACTCCTACGCTTGATTTCATAACACAGTTTCTTAGTACAAATGTACACAAACTAATCTAATCATGTCCCCCATTAACAAGGGCTTGATCACAATTTTGAATTTTTTCTGCGCCAGATATCACTAAAAGTCTATATTCAGCATTTTCCAATAACAATCATTGTTACATAAACGTTTCAACTTTGCAGGCATTAGGCGCATCCAGATCTACAATTTCATCGTCCCATATGAACCTAATCTAAAAAGAATTTTTTTCTGAGACAAACTGCTTACAGTAAGACCAAGTAAAATACAGCTTATAAGATTCAAACAAAAGAAATATAAGCAAAATTCATCAGCGCAAAATCAGTAAGAAATAAAATAAAATTGCTCAGAAAGTTGAAACAGTCGAGAGTTTACCAGTGCTAGCCGAAATACTAAATGTGGCCTCCTTGCCCCGGGCAACTGGGTAAGGATCAATATCCACTCCGTTAACCTTCACAGCATACTGAGCCTTCTTATCTGCAGTCAATGCATCGCTCTTACTTCCACAAAGAAAATAACGAAAAGCTACAGAACTATTTTGAAAATTGGAAAACTTAACATCAAGATCATAACTACGTTGTCAAAATTATCACGAAAACCGGAATCTGTTTAGCGATACAGAAAGTCTTATCTTCCGATCGAATGGCCAAAGTTCTACTAATCCATATCAAGCTAAATAAAGAAACTAACTTTAACCTTACGGTTGAAAGGATACAACTGACTTCACTCGAAGAAATTCAAAATCCCCCTTATCCCTAATCTACGGTACAATTTTAAGGAAAAAAAAAGGATCATGAGATTTGGTGCATAAAGAATTAGAAGGCACTTACTGCAGTATTCGACCGAAGCCTCCTCAGCGGCTGAAGGAGGGAGCGTGATGGTGAAAACGAAGAAATTGAAGAGGAGGAAGCCGATCGTAGCCTTCATCGTTTTCTCCGCCACTTCGCTGTGAATAGAGAAGAAACGGTGGTGCTTTATGGAGAAGAAAAGGCGATTGGTCGAACTTCAGAGGCTTATTGCACACCTTTCAAAAACATAATTTATATATTAATTATTTAGCTCTTGTTTTTATTGGCGGATTATTGATAGAATTATTTGAGTTTCATTTATTGTTATTTTAAAAATAAGAAATACTCAATTCTCATGTATTTATATATTAGGCCCGTTTGGGACAGCTTATAAGTGCGTTGGTATTTTTGAAAACGTCGTCTAACCATTTGGTGCTCGTATTTTTGAAAACGCTACATGCCGCGTTTTGCTTTTTTTACACTAAACGCAGGCCGCGAGTCGACCCGCGGGCCGCATTTCAGGATGAGTTATTTATCCTGAAACGCACAAGCTGTCCCTAATATAAAAAAATTCAAATTTAATTTTTAGGTATATGGCATCTTATATATGCATAAAAATATTTATTTTACTTTTGAAAAGTTAAAAGATATGTATTTTTCATGTGATTTGAAATATTTTGGTGATATAAATATAATAATCAAAATTTAAGTGTTAGATATAAATACTTTAGAATTGAGTGGTATGGATGTAAATGCTCCGAAGATTTATTGAGCTCTTATTTTATTTTTTTTAATTATTTGATTTCCTATTTTAGAGATGAACTATTTAAAAATATAAAGTATTGTACACCATCAATTAATTATAGAAAGTCTTACAAAATTTAAAAGGAACAAATCACTCAAAGACAATGAGCCCGTTTAGGATAGCTTATAAGTGCGGTGGCATTTTTGAAAACGCCATCTAACCGTTTAGTTTGCGCTTTTTTTTAAAATGATGCATGCTACGTTTTGGTTTTTTACACTAAACACAGGCCGCGGGTCGACTCTCGCGGTCGAATCGCGGGCCGCATTTCAGGATAAACTGTTTATCTTGAAGCGCACAAGCTGTCCCAAACAGACCTAATATTTTCAAAGAACAGCTCACTCAAATTTGAATTTATTAGGCCCCACAATTGACAACTTGTACTCTCTCTCTCTCTCTCTCTCTCTCTCTCTCTCTCTCTCTCTCTTATATATATATATATATATATATATATATATATATATATATATATATATATATATATATAATTTTTTCAGATGATTATTTTGTCTACTTTCTACCTGTTAAATATTTATCTAAATAATTCCATTGAGCTAAATATGAAGATCTAGTCCATTGATCAAAATGATTGAATCATAAAATTTTGTCAAAATGACCATTGAAATTTCATGCATAGAAGTATAATATATATGATTATAGATCAAGCTTTTCATTGGAGCCATACATTCAAAGAAAGAGATAAAATGGTAAGAGAAAATGTGTCAGTTTGAAATAAAAGTTATGCCTAAAATGAAGTATTATACTAATCATCATCATAAGAAATTTAACTCTCAGTTACAAGATTTAAGATAAGGGACAATGATGTTAATTGAATACTTTAATGTCTTTGAAGCTCATGGCTAGGACCAATTTTCTTGGTAATAGTTGATAGCTTGCTCAAATTTTATGCTAGGTCTTTGGATGAACATAAGAAAGAGATTGAGCCTTATAAAATATCTTCATAATGCCATAATTAAAAATCATATGAATTTCTCAAACACAAAACATAGAAGAAAAAATTACGACCAGATTTATCATAGACTACTAATATAACTAATTTAATCACTCAACTAGTCGAAATGATAAGTCACGCATTTATAAAAAAAAACAAATCATAACAATCTTGTGTGCCATATTTTTTATATAAAGAGACATTAAATATGAATATAAAGCCAACTAATTGTACCTAGAGGAAGCATGTCCAAATGACTCTTAGTTAAAACAATGTGCAACATATAACAAAAAAGATTATGATGATGGTTTGTGCAAATAAAATAATAATAACATAAGGTTTTTTTAGATGTATTATTGTAGCTAGTTCAAATTGGAAGATTAGGGGACGGAGAAAACTTTTATTGTTTTTAATTTGTAGCATAAGAAGGAGTAGATTACTACATAATGATGATTTTTTTTATGAATATGTTTTCAAATCATATACTTATTAGTGTCCATCTAAAATATGAACCTTTTAATGTAAACTGGGTCAACCGCACTTCACCTTTAACAACAAGATGTTTAGTGCCTGTAAAAATATCCAGCTAAAGATAATATTTGATGTGAAATGCAACTTATAAAAATAGCCCACATCTTGTAGATTGGTCATAATTTTATAGTGAGTGCAATAGGTTAGAGAATAAAAAATTATTATGCACTTAAGAATAAACTATTAACTAAACCTCTCCACTTGAAGCCACAAAAAACCCAAATAAGAACACCTTACAAACAAAATTATGAAATCAAAACAATGCCAATTTCAATAAGAATGATAAAATCTTATTGTTAACTCTTAAAATGATCTTTAATTGATTTACTGCAAGGTATCCCACATGTTATAAATGAAGTAGTGTTAAACCAATTTAGGATATGTATGGAGACATAGGATTTAATTTTTAGAAGATTGAATTCCCAATTTTTTTCACTTTAAATCTTATGCATATTGGGAACCTAACCACTATTAAGAATTTTTTACCTTACTTTTTGGTTAATCCCTTTTTCTTGGCTTATATCCAATCTCATCGGGATATAGGACCTCCCTCCTAGTGTCACCCGATGACTGAATTGAACTCAAATAAACTATAACTTCAAACCCACTTGAGCAAAAAGTTGATCTAACTCTAATTTCTAAAGTTAAAATCCAACTAAACAAAGATTGAAATTAATCAAAGTAAATAGAACCAGATATAACCAACTTTAACTAAGCCCTAAACCTGAACTAAAAATTAGCTTAAACCCAAACATACATCGAAATTATCATTTTTTCCCATAGATTATCATAAAGCTTGAAACTTTGTTTTGAATATGCATATTTTTTATTATACATATAAAGACCATGCAAATAAGTTTGATGCTTTTATAACAAAATTTTTATGTAAATCTTTTCATTTTAAAATTTCATGCATGAACAGTGCTCCTACCACCCCAAAATTATTATTTTCTCCACAAATCAATCCAATTATGAGAATTTTATTTTATAAGTTGCATTATGTTTATTATCACTTATGAGAAGTATGTAACTAGTTTGAAGATCAAGCACCCATTTTACTTAAAACTTTTTATTTTTTGTTTTAATTTTTGAATAATTGTCATTTGTAAAATTTTCTAACAATGTTCTTTTTCAAAACAAACCGCACGAGTGCATCTAGATTTTAAAAACCTTTGAAATGGATCCTCCATGCACAAATCGGAATTTATTTAGGAGACCATTACGACTATGATAATTTGAATGATAATTTTGATACTAAAGAAATAATCCTAATAATTCACTCAAAATGGACTCTGATTAAAACCAAACTTCAATCAAATTAAATGTTATTTAAAAAGCTTAATTTAATCAATCAAATCCCATTAAAAATTTCATTCAAAAAACATCAAAATTTTCTCTCTTAAGGTGACGCCCACACTTAGACTTGAACTATCTTGAGATAGCACCCACTTTAAACAAAATCAATCTCGCTAGTTTGTTCTACTTATTTTTATAAACCAAATGATGCCAAGGTAAAGATTCAGGCCATAACCAAATTTATCCAACCATAAGCACCTAAATTTAAATATATCGAGGTAAAGACCACTTCAACCAAAACCAATTATACTACAAAATGTATCATATATATATATATATATATATATATATATATATATATATATATATATATATATATATATATATATATATATATATATATATATATATATATATATTCTTTTGAATGAGCTAGGTTGTGATTTTGGCCATAATCACCTCCCCAAATTCCAATTTCCCCCCAAAATATTAAAATTTCATCCACTCCATCCACTCCCTACAAGTTATTCATCCACTTAAACCTCTCATTTGGTTGAACTCTCATTCCCCATTGTCCCCTCTCTTAGCTAAAACCCCAAGCCCCTCCCCTTTCGTCTTCAAGGCTAAAATTCCACATCTCACTTTCATTCCCCTCTCCTATCACACCTAGGCCGAAACCTCTCGCCATTCTTCTTTTTCTTCCTTAATTAAAATCACACCAAACTCTCTCTTTTGTTCTATTCAACAAGCAAACCAAATGATCTCTCTTAATCCGCTCAAGGAAGTTAAGCCATTCTAACAAATCAAAGGTCTAACTTCACCTTTGTTTAATTTAATATGTTTCTTCATTAAATTCAAGAGCAAATTTGTTAAATTATGGTATGAATCTCTTCTTCTCCCTCTCATTTCTTCTATGGATGAAACCTTAAGCTTTTTCTCTACTCCCCTCTCCTCCTTCTTCCTTGGGCTAAAACCCTATGCCACCCTCTTCTTCCCTCTTCTTCTTCTTCCATCAGCTAAACTGAGCCTTCTCTCTTCTCTCTCCTTTCTTTTCCATAGCCAAATTTTAAGTCCTCTCTCTCTCTCTCTCTCTCTCTCTCTCTCTCTCTCTCTCTCTCTCTCTCTCTTTCTCTCTAACTAAACCATTACTATAAACCCTTCCCCATCCATTTCTCCTCCAAACCACTACTCAAAACATTAGTATACTCCCTCCACTCTTCCCCACTTACTTCTTGATCACAGAAAAATACATTAAGAAATTCATATCTATTTTTGATGAAATTGCACTTTAAAGAAAAGTATTTTCTTTATTTTACTGCAGGAATGAAGATTTATAAGTGATGGAAGCAAAAAGCATGAAATGGAGCGAATTTGGATAAAAAAGGAAGAAATTCATGCAAAATAAACTAAGTCGCCGACGGCGAGATCGAGGCCGTCGACGGCGAGATCATGAGGAGAATTTCTGAAGGAATTATAACTACCTCGCCGACAGCGAGATCACGCGGTTTGAAGACCTTCTAGAAGCCCCGCTGACGGCGAGGTCATTTCCCGCCGACGATGTGACAGTTCAAAATGCAAAGACATTGAACATGGACGCTTTTTGAAGAGGTGTTTAAGCATCCCTTGGACCTTTGCCTACCTCTATAAATAGAGGACGAATTTTAGTATGTTGTGTGTCTTTTAGGTGTCATTTGTGTGTGTCTCTGGAGTCTTAAGTGAGTCTATTTAGAGAATCTTAGTGAATCTTTAGTAAGTTAGAAGTGTGCTGTACTAGAAGGAAAAGTCAAAGGAACTTGAGAGTCTGCTTGGGGAGGAAATTAAGATAAGTATCTTTGGTTATTGTTGTTAACTTTAAATGAAATCCATGCTTTGTTTTATTCTCATGCATTCTGAGTAGTTTTCTTAGTCTTTCTCCTTGTTTATGAAAATTATGCGAATTGATGAAATTAAATAGAAGTACCTAATATATTAAAATAAGTTGTGATAATTTTTACTTAAAACTTAATTTACTTTCAATCTGGCCAATTGATTTGTTAAAATATGTTGAATTATCAACTATAGTAAAAATTACATCCAATATTCAGGGAAGTCAAAAGCCTTGGAAGGAGGGTGCAAATAAATAGGAAATATTATTTATCGGACGTAGAATTAGACATTTTAGTGTGACGGACTAAAATATTCAATTTGGTCCTATTGTTTGAGAGTCGAAGTGTAGATGTTAGCCCTCGAGTGAGGGTAACGTGGGAGCTACGAAGTGGCGACCAATATCCTCACGAACTAGCTAGCATGATTCGGTAATCAAACATAGGATTAGTCGATGTTCTTTGCACTCGGACCAAAGGGTGAAGAATAGGAATGCTCCTATTTGTCACAATACAATTCAAGAAATCTATTTAGATTCATCATTCACTTAATTTTCTAAAAACAAGGAGAAGGATACTTTTTCTGAATTATTTAAATCAACTTTATTTCAAGCATTAGTTTACTTAGTTTGCTGTAGTTACTTAAAACTTCCGATTACTATGTTAGTAAGTAATTCCTTTAAATTTTAGCTGATACAAATCTGTTAAAAAAACTTCCCTGTGGGATCGATAACCAGGACTCCACTAGAGCCCTGTATTACTTGATACGATACGTATACTTGCGTAGAATCCACATTAAACATTCCATCATAAAATCATATATATATATATATTAAAGCGGGATCAAGTTTTTGGTTAAGTTACTATTAACATAATTTGCAAACATATAAAAAGTGGGTCAAGTTTTTGGCGCCGTTGCCTGGGAGGTTTAGAAATTATTTACTAGAGTAACGGACTATTTTGTTTTATAAAATTGTATGCGAAAATTTGGAAATGAAAATTTAATACCTTACGATTAAGAATTAGAGCGTACAATTAAAAGAATTAGAAAACAAAAAAGAGAAATTATAAATTTAACACAAATGGCAAATATTCCTGAAAATGAAAATATCAATCAACAGAGACCATTACGAGATTATACCAATCCTACATTTGATGAAATTCATTTAACTATTCAAAACCCTGATGTAGCTGCTAATTCATTTGAACTTAAACCTGCAATTATCCAAATGGTACAAAACAATCAATTTAGTGGTTCACCTACCGAAGATCCTAATTTACATCTTGCTAGTTTTTTAGAACTATGTGCTTACTTTCAAATATGAAGGAGTATCTAACGATGCTTATTAGACTTAGACTTTTTCCTTTTTCTTTAAGGGATAAGGCTAAAATGTGGTTAAATTCGTTAGCACCTGGATCTATTAAAACTTGGGGAGAGTTATCACAAAAATTTCTATCCAAATATTTTCCACCATCCAAAACTGCTAACTTAGAAATGATATAACTTCTTTTAGTCAGTTTGATGAAGAATCAATATATGAAGCTTGGGAGAGATTTAAAAAACTTCTTAGGAAATGCCCACATCATGCGTTACCAGATTGGTTAATTATTCAAACTTTCTATAATGGATTAGTAGGATCTTTAAGACCAATCATCGGTCTTCATCTGTGGAGGATCATTAATGTCAAAACCATTCGATGAAGCCTATGCACTAATCGAAGAAATGACAACTAATAATTTTCAATGGCTCGTGATAGAATGAATCCGAAAAAGATAGCTAGTATTCATGAAAATGATGCAATATCTATGTTAGCTTCGCAAATCGCTGTTATATCTAAAAAATTAGATCATTTTGGAATGAATTACTCTCCAACCATATTAGAAGAAAATTCATCTGGACAACTTATAGAATCCCAATCTCAATATGAAACTATAAATGCAATTAATAACAGACCCAATAATCCTTATACGAATTATTATAATCCTGGATGGAAAAATCATCCTAATTTTAATTGGAATAATAACACAACTAATCAAACATGGATGAATAACATAACACAAACATTAGGAAATCCCTCTAATCAAGGAAATTCTAATTATAAACCTAATTATCCACCTGGATTTAATAATAATAACCCACAATTTAAAGATAAGAAATTATCTATAGAAGAATTAATATAAAATATGGGTCAACATTTACAAAATCAAGGAAATCAATTACAAATACAAGTAAACCAATTACAAAATCAAGGAACAGCTATTAAAAATATTGAAACTCAACTTGGACATATTGCTATCTGCACTTAATAATAGAATACTGAACATTTCCTAGTAATGTGGAAATAAATCCCAAAGATAAGGGAAATGAACAAATTAAAGCGATACAATTATGAAGTGGAAAAGAATTAGAACCTCGAATTCAGAAAGAACTTGAAAGTCAAAAAGAGGAAGTGGAAATTGAAAAGGAAAAGAATCAACAAGATCCAAACTTAGAAAATCCTTTAATACCAATGAAAATTTCGTTGAAAAACCTCCACCACCATTTCCTCAACGACTAATTCAACATAAAAAAGATAAATAATTTGCTAAATTCCTTGAAATTCTAAAGAAATTAACGATAAATATTCCTTTCGTAGAAGCTTTAGAACAGATGCCAAACTATGTAAAATTCATGAAAGATATTTTAAATAAAAAAAGAAAATTTACCGATAATGAAATGGTCGTACTTAGTGAAGAGTGTAGTGCTATTATTCAGAAAAAGCTTCCTGAAAAATTAAAAGATCCTGGTAGTTTCACTATACCTTGCGCTATTAGAGAAAAATTCTATGGAAAAGCTTTGTGTGACTTAGGAGCAAGCATCAATCTAATGCCTCTATCAATTTTTAAAAGATTAGGATTGGGAGAAATTTCACCTACTTCAGTAACTCTTCAGTTAGCTGATCGTTCGTTACATATCCTAAGGAGTTATTGAAGATGTATTAGTAAAAGTGGATAAATTTATCTTCCCTGTAGATTTTATTGTTTTAGATATGGAAGAAGATAAAGAAATTCCTATCATTTTAGGAAGACCATTTTTAGCCACAGGAAAAGCTATGATTGATGTTCAGAAAGGAGAATTAACTATGAGAGTAAATGACCAAAAAGTAACTTTTAATATTGCTAAATCAATGAAATATCCTGCGCTAGAAAAAGATGATGAGTGTTTTCGAATGGAAGTCCTCAATCATTTACAAAAAGAACATTTTAAGGAATATTATGAAGAAAAATTAGAAAAAGAAAATACTGAATTAATTGAAAAAGCCGATATAAATGAAGAACTAGATTATATTCAAGAGAAATTTGAATTTTTGAATAACACATAAAACACTGAAAAAAATATAGTTCCATCAATTATTAAACCTCCTGAACTTGAGTTAAAAATGTTACCTAATCATTTGAAATATGCTTACTTAGGTAATTCTTCAACTCTACCAGTTATTATTTCATCTGAATTAAATGAATCTCAAGAACAAAAAGTTTTAGATACATTAAAAAAATATAAGAAAATCTTTGGTTGGACTTTAGCAGATATTAAGGGAATTAGTCCTTCAATCTGTATGCACAGAATTATTTTAGATAATGAACATAAACCTAAAGCAGATCCGCAAAGGAGATTAAATCTGATAATGAAAGAAGTATTCAAAAAGGAAATTTTAAAATGGTTAGATAATGGTATTATATATCCTATTTCTGACAGTGCTTGGGTAAGCCCAATTCTCTGTGTACCTAAGAAAGGAGGAGTGACCGTAAAATCTAATGAAAATAATGATCTTATCCCTATAAGACAAGTTACTGGATGGCGAATATGTATTGATTATAGAAAATTAAACACAGCCACCAGGAACGATCACTTCCCTTTACCATTTCTAGCACCGGATGTTAGATAGATTAATCGGACATAAATATTTTTGTTTCTTAGATGGATATACCGAGTTATCTTCAAATACAAATTGCTCCCGAGGATCAAGAGAAAACTACATTTACTAGTCCTTATGGAACTTTCGCTTTTCGAAGAATGCCTTTTGGATTATGTAATGCACCCGCGACATTCCGGAGATGTATGATGTCTATATTTAGTAAATTAATTGATAATGGAATAGAAGTATTTATGGATGATTTCTCCGTATTTGGAACACCATTTGACACATGCTTAAATCATCTTGAAAAAGTATTTGAAGTTTGTGAGAAAACTAATTTAGTTCTTAATTGGGAGAAATGTCAATTTATGGTTACGAGCGGCATTGTATTAGGACATAAAATTTCGAGAAAAGGCATGGAAGTAGACCTCGCAAAAATTCAAGTTATAGCTAAATTACCACCTCCAACTACTGTAAAAGGGGTAAGAAGTTTTCTTGGACATGCTGGATTCTACAGACACTATATTAAAGATTTTTCAAAAATTACTAAACCTCTATGCCAACTTCTTGAAAAGGACAAGAAGTTTGAATTTACAATCGAATGCTCGAATGCTTTCGAATTATTAAAAGATAAATTAATTACAGCACCTATAATAATTTCACCTAATCGGGAGAAACCATTTGAGCTTATGTGTGATGCTAGTAATTATGCTTATAGGAGCAGTTCTTGGCAAAGATACGATAAGATTTTCAAAGTTATATACTTATGCTTAGTAAAACTCTAAATGATGTCGAAATAAATTATACGATTCATCGAAAGAGAATTATTAGCAGCTTATATATGCTTTTAATAAATTTCGGCATTATCTAATAGGAACTAAATGTATTGTACATACTGATCACTCTGCTATTAAGTATTTAATGCAAAAAAAAGATTCTAAACCAAGATTAATTAGATGGATATTATTAATGCAAGAATTTGATTTTGAGATCATTAACAAAAAGGGAACTGATAATCAAATTGCAGATCATTTATCAAGATTAGAAAATCATGAATTATCTAATACTGATAATGAAATTTTAGACAATTTTCCTGATGAACAACTTTATAATACAAATGAGTGGAAATTACATTGGTATGCGGATACAGTAAATTATATTGTAAGTGACATTTTACCACCTATGTTAACTTTACAACAATAGAAAAAATTCATTCATGATACTAAAACATACTTTTGGGATGAACCATACTTATATAAGCAATGTAAGGATTTAATTATTAGAAGATGCGTACCTTATGAAGAAACTGAACCAATTATTCAAAAATGTCATGATTCTGATTTTGGAGGACATTTTGGGACAGATAAAACTGCGTATAAAATTCTACAATGTGGATTCTACTGCCTACTCTATTTAGAGAAGTATACAGATATATAAAAGCTGCGATAAATTCCAAAGAGTAGGAAACATATCGAGAAAAAATGAAATGCCTCTGAATTTTATATTAGAAGTTGAAATTTTTGATGTTTGGAGATTAGATTTCATTGGACCTTTTATTCCTTCATTTGGAAACTCATATATATTAGTAGCTGTTGATTATGTTTCCAAATGGATCGAAGCACAAGCTTTACTAGGTGTGATGCTAAAAGTGTTTCAAAATTTTTAATGAAAAATATTTTTACTAGATTTGGAATGCCGAGAGTGATTATCACTGACGAAGGAACTCATTTTAGAAACAAATATATTCACAAACTAGTATAGAAAAATATAATATTATGCATAAAATATCAACTGCTTATCATCCACAAACTAGTGGATTAGCTGAAGTTTCTAATCGAGAGATTAAGTGTATATTAGAAAAGTCTGTAAACCACAATAGATCGGATCGGTCTATAAGACTGAGTACATCGCATTATGGGCATACAGGATCGCTTATAAAACTCCGATTGGAATGACTCCTTATAGGCTTATATATGGAAAAGCTTGCCACTTACCAGTTGAATTAGAACATAAAGCATATTGGGCGATTAAAGAATTTAATTATAATATGAAAGAAGCTGGTGAGAAGAGATTGTTACAATTAAATGAATTGGAAGAACTAAGGAATGAATCATATGATAATGATAAGATTTATAAAGAAAGGATGAAATTATGGCATGATCGTAAGATTAATCGAGAGAAATTTTGAACCGGGACAAGAAGTTCTACTATATAATACTAGATTGAAATTATTTCCAGGAAATTGAAATCTCGATGGTTAGGACCTTTCACCATAACTCAGATATTTTCATATGGAACTATAGAAATTGAAGATCCAAAAACAGGACATAGATTTAAGGTAAAAGGACATAGATTAAAACCATATTTCGAAAGTAGAAGACCAAATTTTAAAGAGGTTTTAATGCTTAGTCAACTCGATTACTAAGCGAAATTAGGTCGGTGCCGACGACGTTAAACCAAGCGCTTTATGGGAGGCAACCCATAGTAGTCTTTTATTTTTAATTATCTACAAATTAGTAAGTCTATATTATTAAAACAAATTTTACTACTCAAATTTTTAATTAGAATCATCACAAATTCAAACCTATATGATGAGATCAGAAAATATTCAGACTAGAGCGAAAATGGGCGATTTTTACAAATCTCGCCGACAGCGAACCCGAGCCCGCCGACAGCGAGATCGTGTGCCATGACTTAATTCGGTTTTATAACTAGCTCGCCGACGGCGAGGCAGTTGAAATTTTGGTTTCTTAAAGATTTTCGTGCGGTTTTGGACGGATCTAAGCCATTTCTTTGTAGGAAATTATCCCAAATCCAATTTTATACCGTTTTCTTCCTTAGAAACGACTAGAGACCAATCCTTTCCATCCAAAATGGCCACCAAATTCTTAGAAATCACAAAAACTGAAGTTTTCAACCGAAGAAAATTCGTCAGTTCGGAGGCGCAGCGTATCTTCAACAAAGGCTTGATGAAGAAAAGACTTATTAAGGAAAGGGGATTTGTCAACAGAGGAGTAGGGAATTCCACCACAAAAATTGAAGAAATGATCGCACGGCGGCATTGGGAGGTATTTTGTTATACGACATCCGCTGTAGTTATTCCGAGTAGTTAAAGAGTTTTACTCTAATTTACATGCGATCAACGATGGAAATGTCTACGTCGGAGGAAGATGGGTAACATTTACTCCTTCAAGGGTAAATGAATTGTTTTCTATAGAGAATACCTCGTACGTCATTATTCCAACTTTGTGCCTTCAAGATACAATATGAACGAGATCTATAGATATCTGACCGACGAACCTGATGATTGGGAGTTACGCGAAGACGGGTATGTCGGTTTTTCTGCATCACTTCTTAACCCTGTCTCGAAGCATTGGCATTTCTTTATCTCATCAAAATTATTACCTACTATGAGGGTAAATAAAGTTTCAAAGGAATGCGCTATATTAAACTACTGTATTCAAATTGGACTACCTATCGATGTTGGATCAATAATAGTAAAGTCTGCATTAGGATTGATTGTGCATGGATCCGTTCATGGACTTGGACACCCATCGACTATATTTGCTTTATGCAGACAGTACCAAGTTTCTTATGAGGCTTGGGAAAAAGTAATTTTGCCATGGAAACCACTTGATCCTACAAATATGTTTCCAACTTTGGATAACATTGATGAGATTACCATTATTTCTGACAGAGCATCACAGAACAATCCTTTAGCAAGGCCCCTTACTGATAAGACTAATTTCATTCTGAAGAAGATTAAAGGATTGGAGAAAGAATTACAAAATGTGATGAATTCCATCGACAATATCTCTGATATGTTTGATCACATTGACTGGAGGATGAAGGAGCACTTTGATCATACTGGACATTTAGAGGCCAGTTTTATTCATTTACTAAGACAGAAGGGATGGATTAATGAAGAATCTACTGCAGAATTCCCTTTCAGGCCTTTCTACAATTTATTTGTGCACCTGCGTCGCATCGGGAATATCAGAGATGATGATAGTTCAGACACTGAAGAGTAGGAAAGATTTCTATTTTATGTCATATATTTGCGTATATATGTGTTGATTTGGATTTAGGTTTTATTATGATTTGAATTTTAATTTGATCATCTCAGATTTGATGAGATTATTTATAATTGTTATGTCTCAGCATTTAGAGTATTGTGGTGTGGATTACGATGCTGAGTATTATGGATTTGAACATTTAAGTTAAGTATGTGTTAAGTTGTTAGTGTGAAGTTTGTAAGTTTCATGGATTTCATATATAAAGTTATATTGTTTGTGTTGTGTGAACTTTTTGTGAGTATAAGTATCTAATCTTAATACTATTATTAAATTAAGTGATCGGAAGATTGATTAAGGGCAAATCGAGGTTGAAAATGATTGACGAATTTCAAAAATTTAAAATTTTTGGGATCTCGCCGACGGCGAGAATTATCTCGCCGACAACGAGAAAACCCGCTGACAGCGAGACCGAGCTCGCCGACGGCGAATTTTTCCCGAAACTTTTGCATTATCAAATTAATTAGCTCGCTGACGGCGAGAAAAATCTCGCCGACAGTGAGATCGCAAAAAGACCTATATTTGACCAGTCAACTGATACTATTCATCATCCCCTTCCTCAAAACTTCGAAAAAATCGACCTAGGGTTTGAGAGATCTTGGATTTGAGGCGATTTCAACACTTTTTGACACTGGATTTCATCTTCCCTTGGTAAGAACTTCACTCCTATGCAAAAATTTTTGATTTTCACCATGGATTTCTTCTACATTGGGAAATTTTGAAAAATTTCGAAATGTGGAGAAAATATTTGGAAGAATTTCATGGAAATTGATTTAAATGGATTTTAGATGTTGTAGGAAGCCTTCTTAGTAATATTGGGAGTTTAGTTAAAATTTTTGCAAATTTCACAGATCGAAAATGGCTCCACAACAAAAGCGACGGATAGATTACGACGAAACCCGATTCATAAACGCAAGAGCACAAACTCGATACTTTCAAAACATACAAGCAAGAAAATGCATTCAAGAACGAGTTTTCAAGAATCCTGGTGGAGAAGTTGAGAGAATCATTAAAGAACGAGGATGGGAAAACTTCTGTTTCGTGACCAACAGAGCCGCTGTAGAAGTGTTAAAGGAATTTTATACGAACTTAACACAGGCTGAAGATGCACCGGTTAAGGTTAGAGGATTTTTTGTGGAATTTAACGCTTCTAGAATAAACCCTTATTACGAGGTTAGAGACACCTACACCAGCGAGTATGAAACTTTTGGAACTATGGAAGGACCACTAGAAGAGGTGATCGACTTTCTCACTGATGGGAAAGGCGCTGGAAGATAAAGTAGCGAGAACGGGTAAACTTCCCTCTTTCTATGCTAAATGCAACATCTAAAGCCTGGCACTGTTTTATTTGTTCTACTTTGTTACCTACCTACCACCATAGTGAGGTAACAAGAGATAGAAGCGACTTACGAATTTCTGTATTCAGAACCAAAAGAGTATTAATGTGGGAAGTATAATTTATAAGAATATATTAGCCACTTCAAGAAATGAAAGTGGAGGAGGACTAGGACATCCTGGTCTTATTTATTCACTCTACCAATTATCTGGGGTAGAGGCAAGAGATGATGAGGAATGGGTTGAACCTATGAAACCCATTACTCAGGCTAATATAAGGAAATATGAATCCCACGAAGGATGGAGATCTGGAACAAGGGATTATGTACCTTCTTCAAGTAGAGATATACCCTCTACTAGTTATGAGCCCCCTCAGTACACCACTCCTACCCTTCAAGATCTGATGAATGAGTTGATCCTGAGTAGAAAGAGTTTTGAGCTATTTGGAGAAAATATGGAAAGAAGATTTGAGCATATAGACCAAAGGATTGGAAGCTTGGAAAGAAGACACGATTATGATAGCAAATTTCTCCAGCGACATTCAGAGTACGAAATTGCATACTATGAGGCTGAACGTCGATATAGGAGTGGTGATTTAGATGTTGTCTTTCACGAGTGCCCCACTATACACGATACTGAAGTTGCTCGGCCTTCTCGGCTTGGAGATCGGGGAGATGATATAGCTTTGTGATTTTGATGCGGAAGATTAGAGCCTTTGTTTAGTTTGTTTGGTTTGTTTAGATTTATTGTTATTTTCGAAACTTTATTATTACGTATGTAATTATTACGTACTTTCGTAGATTTGTGGATGTTGGTATGTTTGCTTATGCTATGATGTTAGACTTCTTATGTGTGTTAAATTAGTTTGTAATTTTTTTTTTAGATAGGATGTTAGTCTTTCTTTAATGTGTTGTTTAAGTTTTATAAGTTATGAACTTTTAATATTGTTTAGATTGTTTTAATATGTTTTAAAGTAGGTTAGATGATTGTATGTGTAGTAATAGATTAAGTTTTCATTTGTTATGTTTGATACTTATTTTAAAATTTCATCCCTGCATTTTCTTTTAAATACTATATGTGGAAGAATACTAACGATACGGAGTTACGTAAGTAATGAAAAAGCTCGCAAAAATTTCAAAGAAAAGAAATACCTAAAGCTCGAAAGGTATGATGAACTTTACTATATACTTTCCCTTTTCACTATTTAGTATAGATAGAAAAATTTAAGTTTGGGGGAAGGTAAAAATACAAATTTAATTATTAAATTGTTCTCAATTTCTATTTTCAAAAATTATTATCAAATGATTTTCTATAGTAATTTTTTTCAATTCAATAAACATGAATTACTTTATTTAATTATTATAGAAAGTTAAATAAAATGTTTCTAGTAATTCAATTAATTAATGGAATAAGATATTTGGTTAAAAAGAATAAGAATATAGTAAACTATTTAAAGTAAGGAAAACTATATTCTAAAAATTGAAATTCTTAAGGATTTAAGTGAAAAAGAAAGGATTGAAACTCAATGAAGTAAAGGTTATGAAATATATATAAGCGAGGAAATATTTTAAGTTTCAATTTTAGGAAGAGAAATTGAAGTTCAAAATTATTAACGAGTTATCCAGGATACGATAATCCTCACTTGGAAAAGAAAAAAAAAGATTGAAAATCAATCCAAAAAAGAAAAGAAAAGAAAAGAAAAACATAAGTGAGGAGAAGCTTGAGGAGATGCCTTATCAAAATTGGCTTAATGGAATCAACCTAAAGGGTAAAACTTAATTATATTTCTAAACTTATATTTATGAATTAGTATTTTACTAAATAGTGTTTTCTTAAATTTCCTATTATCTAAATATCTTAAGTAATTTACTCTTTTTAAATATAGTCATTCCTGAACTAAATAGAAAACTAGAAATCTTAGACCTGATAACTAGATAATCTTATATCTATAAAGTTAATTTAATTACTTAGAAATATTTCTATTCAACTTTACTATAATGTTATTTAAATTTAATTCTTATTATATCTGAATTGAAAAATTCTATTACAGAAATCATTATTTAGTATTAAAATTACTTGAGGATAAGTAATAATTATGTTTGGCGGATTTTGATCACAGAAAAATACATTAAGAAATTCATATCTATTTTTAATGAAATTGCACTTTAAAGAAAGGTATTTTCTTTATTTTACTGCAGGAATGAAGATTTATAAGTGATGGAAGCAAAAAACATGAAATGGAGCGAATTTGGATCAAAAAGGAAGAAATTCATGCAAAATGAGCTAAGTCGCCGACGGTGAGATCGAGACCGCCGACGGCGAGATCATGAGGAGAATTTCTGAAGGAATTATAACTACCTCGCCGACAGCGAGCCCGAGCCCGCTGACAGCGAGATCGCGCGGTTTGAAGACCTTCTAGAAGCCCCGCTGACGGCGAGGTCGTTTCCCGCCGACGGCGAGACAGTTCAAAATGCAAATACATTGAACCTGGACTCTTTTTGAAGAGGTGTTTAAGCATCCCTTGGACCTTTGCCTACCTCTATAAATAGAGGACAAATTTTAGTATGTTGTGTGTCTTTTGGGTGTCATTTGTGTGTGTCTCTGGAGTCTTAAGTGAGTCTATTTAGAGAGTCCTAAAAGTCAAAGGAACTTCAAGGAGTCTGCTTGGGGAGGAAATTAAGATAAGTAACTTTGTTTATTGTTGTTAACTTTAAATGAAATCCATGCTTTGTTTTATTCCCATGCATTCTGAGTAGTTTTCTTAGTCTTTCTCCTTGTTTATGAAAATTATGCGAATTGATGAAATTAAATAGAAGTACTAATATATTAAAATAAGTTGTGATAATTTTTACTTAAAACTTAATTTACTTTCAATCCGACGATTGATTTGTTAAAATATGTTGAATTATCAACTATAGTAAAAATTACATCCAATATCCAGGGAAGTCAAAAGCCTTGGAAGGAGGGTGCAAATAAATAGGGAAATATTATTTATTGGACGTAGAATTGGACATTTTAGTGTGATAGACTAAAATGTTCAATTTGGTCCTATTGTTTGAGAGCTGAAGTGTAGATGTTAGCCCTTAGGTGAGGGTAACGTGGGAGCTCTAAAGTGGCAGCCAGTATCCTCCCAGCCTAGCCGCAGATTCAGTAATCAAACATAGGATTAGTCAATGTTCTTTGCACCTGGACCAAAGGGTAAAGAATAGGAATGCTCCTATTTGTCACAATACAATTCAAGAAATCTATTTAGATTCATCATTCACTTAATTTTCTAAAAACAAGGTGAATGATACTTTTTTTGAATTATTTAAATCAACTTTATTTCAAGTATTAGTTTACTTAGTTTGATGTAGTTACTTAAAATTTCCGATTACTATTTTAGTAAGTAATTCCTTTAAATTTTAGCTGATACAAATCTGTTAAAAAAACTTCCCTGTGGGATCGATAACCAGGACTCCACTAGAGCCCTGTATTACTTGATACGATACGTATACTTGCGTAGAATCCACATTAAACATTCCATCATAAAATTAAATATATATATATTAAAGCGGGATCAAGTTTTTGGTGCCGTTACTATTAACATAATTTGCAAACATATAAAAAGTGGGTCACTTCTACACAAAATCATAGCCCACTAACGCACACCCTCTCTCATACCCAAAACCCTAGCCCTCATCCTCTTCCCCTTCCTCTCCCACCGACCTGAAACCCAACACAAGAACTTAATTATCCTCCCCCTTCCTTCCATCATACCTGAAACCCTAACATAAACTCACATCCTCTCCCTCTTCATACCCTACTCAAAACCTAGCTTAAATCGCTCACCTTCTCCCTCTCTCACTCCTACATGAAACCCTTCCCTAGCCCACTCACCTTTTCCCTTTTTCTCTCTTAGTTGGAACCCTAGCCAAGTCCACTCACTTTCTCCCTCTCTCTCTCCTACCCGATACCCTAGCCAACAAACTCTTACCCTTTCCTTCTTTGTCTTCTACCTAAAATGTTTTGAATACCCAAACTCACACATTCCTAACTTCCTAAGAGCCAAATCCTAAACCTATCTCTTTCTTTATGTTTATGTCTTATGAAAAAAAAATCGATGTGGCTATGTTATGGTTCATGAAAGAAAAATATTTCAGGTAGCTATGTTATGTCTCATGCAATAAAAAAGTCATGTGACTATGTTATATTCCATGCAATAAAAAAAATCATGTGGCTATGTCAACAAAAGAATTCATGTAGCTATGTTATGCTTCATGCATAAGGTTTTCACGTGTCAGCTTTAGGTGGTAGCCTCATGTGTCATGCAAAAATAAATAAATAAATTAGTCTTTATGTTAGCTTTATATGTCATGTAAATAAATGTTTTCATGTGGTGGCTTATATTTCATGCAAGAATTCATGTGGTAGCTTCATGTTTTATGCAAAAAACTATTTTGTGGTAGCTTTATAGTTCATGCAAAAATAAAACTTGTGATGTTTACAATTCACACAAATAAAAATGTAACTTGTGATATTGATATTTCATGCAGAAATATATGTTGTGATGTTTATGTTGCAAAAAAAAATCATATTGTGATTTTTGAGTCCAAATATATCTTATGGATCCCACTGAAGGTATAGAGCAATGGACAGAAGAGAGAAATAAATAGAGAAATTAAGAGCACAGTAACACAAGTTTTGATAGAGTAAACTTTGTAGACTTTTATTGAAGAAATGACCACATATTTATAAGTTCTAGAGGTAACTAGTAAAATTATATGGTTTTCCCTATTTTAAAAAGAATGTTACAAATCATTATTACACATATGTAATAGAACTCTGTCATAACTACTTGAAGAGGGCATTTAATGATCTGCCACTCTTGTGAATTGATCAGTTAAAACTTGGTTGGTAAACATACATTCGTGTGGTTCAAAGGTCTTTTGGCCATATCAATGTAATCCTGAGTAGAGAACCTTCTATTATAACGGTGAATTTTGATTGTGAGTCTGAGGGTGCATCACCGTAAACTGACGGGAAGCATTTCATGGAAAGAGGCTTTCTTAAATGATTATAAAGGTATTACATGATGTGTCCTTTGGCAATATTTGTGAAGAATTCAAGAATCAGTTAAGTAAAATGGCTAGGATTGATTTTCCCTCTGATTAGGTGCCACATATTCTTTGATTTTTCTAGGCCTCTGTTCAATCGGCTCATAGTTCTGATTGAAGGAAATGACGCTTAGCATTTCTATCTTTTGATTATCCTGATGCAGTTCTTGGTGTTCATAAGTAAGACCAGTTAAATTTTATCATACTTTTTATGTATATATTTAGTTACCTAATTTTTTTACCTTTTGAAAGTGATAGTTGTGATAAGAATAAGAGATTTAAATGCAAAATTGACTTATTTAATGCATAATAAGTAGTTTTAATAATTTAGCTTTCTATAATTCATGCCCACAATCGCTATAAATATGGCGTGATTAGCACTTCTCCATGACACTTTTAAATTTATTTCCCTTCACTTAGTTATAAATATAAGGGAGTTATGATGAGTAACAAGAAATTTGTAAATGAGGCGGCCATGATGAAGGCCTTTTGAATTTCAACAAAAAAACTCTACTCCACCAAAGATGCAAGGGAGAAAAGGAAAATAAAGATTATACATCCCATAATAATGAATAAATGGGGGATGAGGGACAGTGAAACTTACCGTAAAGTAAGTCAGGCGCACAACACAACTATATGTGTCAAGTAATCTGTGATCTTGGAGTCTGCGTATCGATCCCACAGGGAAATGTTTAAAAATTACTTTGGACAAAAATCTTTAGTTTGCTAATGTTGTGAACCTAGCTTGGTGTGATCTCAAAAGTTGTTGAATTCATAAAATTCTACAGAAAATGGAAAGTGGATAGAAATATTGGATGTTCTTTGATCGTGGTGAGGTGCGTACCTCCGTGATTTTGGTATCTTGGTGGTTCTTGAGTTTCCTTAATGCATTTTTATGTGATAGTTATCAACTGAGGATAAGTTTCCTCTTGTGCTCGTGTCTAGGTACAAAGAGGAATTTGAAACACATGATTTAAGTTTTGTTTAACCCACATGGCGTCTCCTAAGATTTTTCTGATCCCTTAGAAAAGTTGTGGAATCTTACTAGAATGTGTCTGTCCTCTCAGGATTCCATTATTAACCTTTTTATTATACTATGCAACAGTTAGAGGTCATATATTCATGAAATATTTTAACATCCTAATTGGCCAGACTATGTGTAAATGAAATCCATAAGGTTAACCAAAAATATAAAGCCATGAAAGAACAAAAAAATGTTACAAAAAAAACATCTTGACAAGACACAAAAAAACTAATAACCCTACATCACAGAGACACAAAAAAAGAGTTTAGCCACTCATTATCGAGAAAGTCATAGATAATAAAATTATACAGATATTCATTGTAAAACACAATGAATCATAAAAATTATAATAAAAATGTGTCTTATCTATAGTAGTAGAATCTTTCCCATTCATACAAATCTCTCTCAAGAAAACTGAAGAACAAAGAGGTGGAAATCTATCCCTTAGAAGTTTCAATCCAAAGAGTACAAAAAAACCTAAGGGGAGAGCTCTCTCTAAACAAAATCCCTTCTTTCTATCATCCTTTAAGTGCTCAAGATCCTCTAAAATCAACATCATGAGAATATACATATGTTGGGCTCATCAAAGGTAAGAAATTTCTTGCCAAAATAGTTCCAACGAATCTGGTGTGGGTGTGCCACGAATCCATCGAGGGTGCGTTATGATTGGCGCAAGTGTGCTGCGATGAAAATGTAGGTATGTGATCTCTATATTTTTTATATGTAAGTATTTATGAAGTTGACACCACTACTTGAAGATTTTAATCCCCAGCAACGACACCTAAAAATTGATCCCAAGCAAGGTAAGATTTTAATTATATCTTTAAATAGTAGGGATTCTACGCAAGTATACGTATCGTTATCAAGTAATATAGGGCTTTCTGATTAAGCCTCAAATATCGATCCCACAGAGATCGAGGTTAATCATGACGGCTTTCAAGAGAAATTCTAGTCTAAAATAACATGCTCTAGCTTGGAAGGTTGATAAAGGTTTAGTTTTAATTAAATCCTACAATTATCACTATAATACTACTTCTACTCCTAAACTAAAATACTTAGTGAAAATAAGAAAGTGGGTTTTGATATAATAAAAGTACCCTTCCTCATATAATGAAATTAGTGATATGTTTAAGAGTAAAAAAATTAGCGAGAGAGATTGTGACAAATAAGATCAATTATGTTATTTACCCTTACTAGAGATGCTATAAAGAACATTCGTTAATCTTAAGTTTGAATAATTTTGAAGACGGGTTAGGTAGAAAAGATATTAGCTCTCACTCTAGAGTTCCCTTCTTTCCCTCCACTTGGGAGCTAACATCTTGCATCAAAACCTAAAAGAAATTGACCAAATTAGGGGGTTTTAGCCTGTTACTCTAAACTCATTTAATTTTACACCCATCAAAGATTATTTTACTATTTATTTTCACTCAACCATATGAACTACATTCTCATCCATATAATCTCATGTGATTCTATCACAGTTGATTGAGAAAATACCATCACGGATCTTACATGTTTTCACAATGAATTTTTACATGCATGTTGATCAAGTTTACATGTAAATGAAGAACAAAAATAACAATATATTCTCACTCTACTCAATTATATATCCTACACATACATACTAGTTCAATATAAGAGAAAAGAGTAAAGAAAACTACTCACTACAAATGGATAAACAACAATAACTTTTCATTGAACAAGACTTTGAAACCATACAAGTAAAGTACTAAATTGAAATCAAAATACAATGAAAATACTTATCTTTGATGGAAATCAAACTCTCATTGTATAGCAAAAGCCATCTCCTTACAATCCTCTCCAAGAACAAAGTGAAAATAAAAGAAGAAATTTCTCACTCTCTCCCTTTTTCTCTCCCACCTTGTCGCCCCATTCAGGGCTCTCGCCAAGCCTTCTTCTCCTCTTTCAATTAGTTCAAGAGAGTTCAGAAGAGTTATAAATTTTTTTTTTATAACTTCCTATGAGGTGCTTAAGTGTCTCTTCAAAAGTGTCCATATTCATTGAATCTTCCAAAGGGTGCATAAAGTGCCTCTTTAAAAGTCTTCAAAACCTCCTCATAACCACCCCAAATCCTTCTCTAAAGTCCCTTTATTCATTTCCAACAAATTCCCCAAAAGACACACAAAGCACCACTTTAAAAACCGTCCAAATTCAATGTATATTCTAGAAGATAAGTTGAAAATCGTCACCGGCGCTTAAGCGCCCTCCTCTCTGTCTGGTGGTGCCAAAGAGCCATGTTTTTTTGGGTGCTTAAGCACTGGACATAGGCACTTAAGTGCCTGATTTTGACCCCCAATGCTCCGGTGTGTCCCGGTTCGACATGGTTTGCTCCGGTTTGCTCTGTTTTGGTCCATTTTTGTTCCTTTTGCTCCAATCACTCCAAATTCTTTAATTTGATGTACCTACAACCAAAAACATAAGAAAACATACCTTTAAGGTGCAATATAATTATAAAATATTGCATGAAAAATAGTACATATATAGGCACATCAGTGCGCTACCTTGGAATTGACCACGTTGGGTGCATGGTGTAGCTAGGCGCGCTTGCTTCATAGGGGCACAAGTGTGCCCTTTTTCAGACGTGGCCACACTGTGTTAATGAGGGGTGCACCATAAGTGTGACACGGGTGTGATGTTCAGAGAAATCCCCTTTTATGTTAATTTATATCCTTTTTTAATCCAAAACCATGTCTAACCTATCCCTTGCACAAGTAAGATAAAAATAAATTTCTCAAGCATAATATTAGTATAAAAAATGTTAAAAATATGGGAAAACATGTCTGAAAAATTACTTGATTTGATTATATCAAATCCCCCAAATTTGCACAATACCTGCCCTCAAGTAATCTTGTTATTAAACTAAGACATGAAAATTAATATTATCTTTGCCTTTTGTTAGCATGGGTGCAACTTTGTTAATGACTTACACTCCCTAGCTTCAATGAGGTTTTAATGTGTTTTGGAAATAAATGTAACTTTAATTATTACCTTCCTGATACAAATTCTTTCATGCACTTGATCAGGTATGGTTATATTCATTTTCATATCCCTATCAACTCTTCTGATCTCCAACTTTCATTCAAGCAATTGGTAAATCTTTCTTTTATCTGAATTTATCAGATTCCTAAGTTTATTAAGGTGGAGATTAAATTGTCTCTACATTAAGATGACTGTTAAAAAATCTAAGTGATATTCCTCCTTTACTTTACCTTATGCTTCTTCTCCCCTTGATTTTTTTTATTCAACTCTGTTTTCTTAAATTTTCTGGGAGAATTATTGTATCTGATTAAGTGGAGATTCTTACAAATTCAAAATTTTCTAGTGTTACTTAAGATAAAATTTCAACCTCTCCCTTATTTAAAATCCATGTGATCATATAAATCTTCAAGTTTGTCTTATCAGTTAAATCAAAACATGAGATTTAGCAAAATTGTGATTTATTGCTCTAACTTAAAGCCATACCTTTTCAACAGTTTTAAGGTTTTAATGTAAGAAGATAAATAATTAACTTCTATTATAAGAATATTAGCAAGTACTTTAATTTCAAACATAGCTAGGTTCCCCTTGTCTTAACACTCTTACCTTTTGCTTTCATGTAGCAAAGACACATAAATTTGTCAAGTCAGATCTGAGTAAATAAATAAAATTAATTACATGCTACTACATGTGTCTAATATACTCTCCCAAATTATTGTAAACAAACTCTCATCAAGTAGCAATATGATCAATAAAAACTAGAATAATAATAATAGACAAGTTCAAAGAAGTATGCAGTATATAACAAGAATGTGGGTATCATCTCAAAGCTAAAATTTATAAAAAATGCTTGTATGCCAAGAAGACATAACTGTCCCAAATACTGAATCTGAATAAAATCATTAAACATTCACAATGTTTAGACAATAAATTCATAAATAACAACCACTAGCATCAACAACTACAGAAATAATAGTGTCAATGCACAGCATTAAATTTCCAAATCCAATAAAGCACACAACAAAAAAATACATCACACATCAAACATCAAACATCAAATCTAATCTTAGCCATCCTTCTCCTCCATGGCGTCAGTTCTAGACTAGTACATCTCATACAGTGGTGGTGGTGGGTACTCTAATGGCTCCGATCTAGCGAGTCATCCATTTATCCTATACATCTCTGCCTACATTGTTGTACCTATATTGGTACTCATAGTGTCATTGCTGCTAGTTGGAGTACTGGATGACACTCATGTGGACCTGTTGCACATGGTAGCTAAGCCCCTCGAAGTCCGCCTCTAGATCATCAATCCATTGAGATAGCTTCCCAATTTTTCTAGCCCTTGGTGGAGAATCATCCGTCCTAGACGTACTCGCCCCTCCTCGCTCCTCTAAACTCTCTTCTTATATTAGATTTCATTAATAAAACTAAATGATCTTGTATGTGATGGCCCTCGAGACCTACAAGTGTGATGCACCTAAAAATATTCAATTTTTCATATACTTTTAATGCCTATATTTGGTGATTTTTAATGATATTGCACTTTAAAGGAAGGTATTTTGCATGTTTTCGGTTTCAGGTACAAGAAATGAAATTTTGGAGAAAACGAAGCAAAAACGGTGTAATTTGGAGCCAAAACGAGCAAGGAAGAAAATTTCGACCTGACACATTTTGATATGTTTTTCTATGCTTAATCTAATTTAGATTTATCACATATTTTTGAATGAAATTAAACTTTAAAGAAAGTTTGTTTTCATGTCTATTTTGTACGTATATTTGTTAGGAGTGAAACACAACTGAAACGGGGCAAGACGGAGCTGAAATAGAGCCAAACGGAGCGAGATGGTAGAGCTGCTTGCAGGAAAGCGCCAGCCACAATGGGAAAATGGTGCCTAAGTGCCAAAAACTGGTGCTTATGCGCCAGCAGAGGGTGGGTAAGCGCCCAAAATAGGTGTTAGCCGCCAGAGATAGTTTTGGACAGTTATTGGTGGTTCTGAGATGTTCTGGAAGCTTCTGGGTGGTTATAAACGCCCCAAGATGATATTAAATGAATCTAGACAGATTTGAATGAAGAGATGTGTCTCTTGGAGTGAAGAGGCACTTATGGCACCCTTTAGAAGATTCATTAAATATGTACACTTTTGAACAAACACTTGAGCAACTCTTGGGAAATTATAAAAATACTCTTTACACTCTTGAAAGGAGACCTAATTAGAAGAGAAGAAGAAGGCTTGGATAAGAAGAAGAGGAAGGCTTGGGTGAAAGCCCCAAGTGGGGCGACAAGGTGAGAGAGAAATAGAGAGAGTGTGAGAGATTTCTTCTTTTCTTTTCACTTTGTTCTTGGAGAGGATTGTAAGGAGATTGCTTATGCTATACAAGGAGAGTCTAATTTTCATCAAAGATAAGTGTTTTCATTGTATTTTGATTTGAATCTAGTACTTTTTTGCATGGTTTTAAAGTCTTGTTCAATGAAAAGTTCTTGTTGTTTCTCCATGTGTGGTGAGTAGTTTTCTTTACTCTTCCCTCTTACAATGAATTAGTATGCATGTGTAGGATATAGAATTGTGTAGAGTGAGAATATATTGTGATTATTTTACTTTGTTCTTCATTTACATGTAAACTTGATCAACTTGTATGTTAAAATTTGTTGTGAGAACATGTAAGAACCGGTATGATATTGTCTCAATCAACTATGGTAGAATCACATGAGATTGTATGGATGAGAATGTAATTCATATAATTAAGTACAAATAAATAGACAGATAAACTTTGAAGGGTGTAGAATTAAAGGACTTTAGAGTGACAGGTGACCCAATGAAAATATATTAAGATTTTCATGCTTATTTGATATTGATTTTGATGATATTACACTTTAAAGAATGACATTTTTGGTGTTTTTCTACATGTATGTTGATTTATGGACAATGAAGCGAAAATATGCAAAAATGAGTGAATTTAGAGTAAAAAGGACCAAAATTCTGAAAATTTGATCTAAGACGTTGATGGCATATTTTTCCTGAGAGTTCAGAATATATTACAAGGGAGCCCGTCGACAGCGAGATCGAGGCCGCCGATAGTGGGGCTTACGCAGAAGGGTCCAATGCTAAGTATTCTAGAAGGCCGCCGATGGCGAGCTCGAGGCCGCCGACAGCGGGATCAACGGTTCTTTTACGAGGTGCATTGAATGTGAACGATTTTGAAGGGATGCTTGGAAAACTCTTGGAAACTCTTCAATTACTTTAAAAGGAACAATTTAGGGCCGAAAAAAGAATCCACTAGCGTCCATTTATGTCCACCACGTGTCATTCTAATCCATCAGAGAGTCAAGTGTGTGAGTCTAGTGAGTCCATATAGCATTTCTAGAGTGTTAATTAGTGAGTTCAGATAGTGATATTTGTGAGGAATTCTTCGATAGATTGTAAGAGTGGAATGGAAGTGAGAGATCTCTTCTTCATTGCCGTTTCGAAGGAGAATTCTGCGTACTGTAAAGAAAGGAAGAGATTCAGAGGAACTTCAAGAGTTTGTTTGGGGAAGAACTTAAGATAAATTGTATTTATTTATTTTAGTTTGTAGAACTTTACTTTTATATATAAAATCCAAGTTTTATCATATCCTCTCCATGAATTCTGAGTAGTTTTTCTGTCTTTCTCCTTGTTTTGATATTTTTGTGAAATGGTAAATTGATATAGTGTGACAATAAAAGTTTAAAAAAAGTTGTGATAATCTTTTACTTAAATCTTAATTTACTTTCATTTTGGCCAATTGATTAGTTAAAATATGTTGAGTTTAACAACTATAGTAAAGATTACATCCGAGATTCAGAGAGGTCAAAGTCCTTGGAAGTAGGGTGCAAGTAAATAGGGAAATAATATTCATCAGGCATAAAATTGGAGATTTTAGAGTGACAGATTAAAATCCTCAATTCGGTCCTATCATTTGGGTGCTGAAGTGTAGATGTTAGCCCTCAGGCGAGGGGAACGTGGGAGCTCTGAAGTGAGAGCCGGTATACTCCCAACCTAGCCGCAGATTCAGTAACAAAACATAGGATTAGTCAATGTTCTTTATGCCTGGACCAAAGGGTAAAGAATAGGTATGCTCCTATTTGGCAAAACACCGTTTTAAACTAATTCTAATTGTCCATTCACTTAAATATATTAACAAAGGAGAAAGATTCTTGCATAGTAGTCACAGATAGAAAATTTAGATTTCTAAGTTGTGATTCTGAATTGATTTCTATAATCCTAATTCGTAGCCTCTAAAATATTCCCTGTGGGATCGATATCCATGACTCCACTAGAGCCCTGTATTACTTGAGTAATACATATACTTGCGTTGAATAGTAACTCTGCGATTAAAAGAATATATTATATACTTGTTACAAAAATTAAAATTACGCTAAGTGCGCAGAGTGGTTCAAGTTTTTGGCGCCGTTGCCGGGGAGTATAACATAATTAGAGTAACGAACGATTTAGGATTGTTAGAAAACTTTTTTATAGAATTGCAACTTATTTAGTTAACTATTTTTCTGTGTGCTGATTTCGATTGTATGCGTAAATTTGGTTCTGAAAATCTTATACCCTACGATTCGGAATTAGAACGCACTGTTAGGAGAATTAGAAAACTGAGAAAAGAACCTAGAAATTCTGAAACAATGGAAAACAACGTAAACAACTAAAGAATAGAAAATGAACATCAATCTAGACCACTAAGAGATTACGCTAACCCTACATTAGATGAAATTCACTTAACTATCCAAAATCCTGATGTAGTTGCTAATTCATTTGAGCTTAAACCTGTAATTATCCAAATGGTACAAAATAATCAATTCAGTGGAACTTCAAAAGAGATCCTAATTTACATCTTGCAAGTTTCGTATAACTTTGTGCTACTTTTAAATATGACAGAGTGTCTGATGATGCTGTCAGACTTAGAGTTTTTTCCTTTTTTACTAAGGGATAAGGCTAAGGCTTGGTTAAATTTGTTAGCACCTGGATCTATTAGAACTTGGGGAGAACTTTGACAAAAATTCTTATCGAAATATTTTCCACCATCTAAGACTGCAAAGCTTAGAAACGATATTACATCTTTCAGTCAGTATGAGCGAGAATCGATATATGAATCTTGGGAACGATTTAAAGAACTTCTTAGAAAATGTCCACATCATGCTTTAACAGATTGGTTAATTATTCAAACATTTTATAATGGATTAGTAGGATCTCTTAGATCTATTATTGATGTTGCTGCTGATGGATCGTTGATTTCTAAACCTTTTGAAGAAGCCTATGCTTTAATAAAAGAAATGACTACTAATAATTTTCAATGACATGCTGAAAGGGTAAATCCTAAGAGAGTAGCCAGTATTCATGATTTTGATGCTTTAACTATGATAATTTCTCAAATTGCCGCTCTTTCAAAGAAAATAGATCAATACGGAATGAATCGTTCTCAAACACCTCCAGTGTTAGAAGAAAATTCATTAGGATAAATTGTAGATGCTCAATCTTTATATGAAACTATAAATTTAATAAATAATAGACAAAATAACCCTTATTCAAACTATTATAATCTAGGTTGGAAGAATCATCCAAACTTTAATTGGAATAACCAAGGTAATGCTAATCCTGTTAATCCTCAGTGGGGGAACAATCCTGTAAACCCATTAGGAAATATAAACAATCAGGGTAATTTTAATTATAGACCTTCTAATCCACAAGGTTTTTATAATAATTCACAATTCAAGGAGAAGAAGTTATCTATGGAAGAACTAGTTTTGAATATGGGTAATCAATTACAAAGTCAAGGAGCAACTATTAAAAATATAGAAAACCAATTAGGGCAAATTGCTACTACACTAAGTAATAGACTTATTGGAACTTTACCTAGCAATGTTGAAGTAAATCCTAAAGATAAAGGAAAAGAATAGATTAAGGCTATTCAATTAAGAAGTGGAAAAGAGTTGGAAACAAGAGTTCAAAAAGAAACTGTAGTTGAAAAGTAAAAAGAAGAAACTGAAGGAGAAAACGAAAGTTTATATCCTGATTTTCCTCTTAAACCTATGAGAATTACTGTTGAAAGACCACCACCCCCATTTCGTCAAAGACTTAAGCAACAAGATAAGGGAAAAAGATTTGCTAAATTCTTAGACATTTTGAAAAAAATTATCAATAAATATCTCTTTTGTTGAAGCTTTGGAACAAATGACTGATTATGTTAAATTTATGAAGGATATACTTGACAAAAAGGGGAAGTTATTAAAACATGAGACCGTTGCACTCAGTGAAGAGTGTAGTGCTATAATTCAGAGAAAGCTTCCTGAAAAACTTAAAAATCCTGGTAGTTTCACTATCCCGTGTGTTATTGGTGAAAAATTTTATGGGCGAGCATTATGTGATTTGGGATCTAGCATAAATTTGATGCCTTTATCAACTTTTAAAAGGTTAGGATTAGGAGAGATTGGACCAACTTCTGTAACTCTATAATTAGCTGATCGATCTATTACACATCCTAAAGGAGTTGTAGAAGATGTTTTGGTTAAGGTTGATAAATTTATCTTTCCTGTGGACTTTATCATTTTAGATATGGAATAAGATAAGGAAATTCCTATCATTTTAGGAAGACCATTCCTAGCTACAGGAAGAGCCATGATAGATGTTCAAAAAGGAGAATTGACTATGAGAGTAAATGATCAAGAAGTAACCTTTAAATCTCCAAGTCAATGAAATATCCTTCACTAGAAAAAGATGATGAATGTTTCAGAATGGATATATGTGATTATCTAAAAAAAGAATATTTCAAAGAAAATTATGAAAAAAAAGAAGATATGGAAAAAGATAAATATGATGAAATTGATAGCAAAGAAGTTGATTATATTCAGGAACAATTTGAAACACTCGATTCAACAACACAAGAAAAAGAAATATTAATTCCATCTATTTTAAAACCCCTTGAAGTTGAATTGAAAAATCTTCCAAATCATTTGAAGTATATATTTTTAGGAGAGTTTTCAACATTACCAGTAATTGTATCCTCAGACTTAAATGAAAATCAAGAACAAAAATTAATAGATACATTAAAAAGAAATACAAAAAAACTTTTGGATGGACTCTAGCTGATATTAAAGAAATTAGTCCTTCAATTTATATGCACAGAATTTTATTAAATGAATAACATAAACCAAGAATTGATCCATAAAGGAGTCTGAACCCTATTACAAAAGAAGTAGTTAAAAAAGAGATTTTAAAATGGTTAGATGCTGGAATTATATATACTATTTCAGATAGTACTTGGGTAAGTCCAATTCATTGTGTTCCTAAGAAAGGAGGAGTAACTGTTGAAGCAAATGAAAATAATGAATTAATACCTATCAGACAAGTTTCTGGATGGCGTATATGTATTGATTATAGAAAATTAAATGCCGCCACTAGAAAATATCACTTTCCTCATCCTTTTCTAGATCAAATGCTGGATAGACTTGCTGGACATAAGAATTACTGCTTTCTGGATGGATATACCGGTTACCATCAAATACCTATTGCTCCTGAGGATCAAGAGAAAACAACATTTACTAGTCCTTATGGAACTTTTTCTTTTCTAAGAATGTCTTTCGGATTATGTAATGCACATGCAACATTCCAAAGGTGTATGATATCCATATCTAGTAAGTTAATTGATAATGGAACAGAAGTATTTATGGATAGTTTCTCTATGTATGGAACGTCATTTGATGTATGCTTAAATCATCTTGAAAAGTTTTGGAGCTATGCAAAAGAACTAACTTAGTTCTAAATTGGGAGAAATGTCAATATATGGTTGCAAGAGAAATTGTATTAGGGCATAAAATTTCAGAAATGACATGGAAGTAGACCCTGTAAAAATTCAAGTAATAGCTAAATTACCACCTCCTACTACAGTGATAGGGGTAAGAAGTTTTCTTGGACATGCTGGTTTCTACAGACATTATATTAAAGATTTTTCAAAAATTACCAAACCTCTAAGGCAACATTTAGAAAAGGATAAGAAATTTGAATTTACCGAAGACTATTTAAATGCCTTTGAGTTATTAAAGGAAAAACTAATCACAGCATCTGTAATATTTCCACCTGACTGAGAGAAACCATTTGAATTAATGTGCGATGCTAGTGATTATGCTATTGGAGCTGTTCTTGGTCAAAGATGTGATAAAATTTTTAAAGTTATATACTATACTAGTATAACTCTTAATGATGTTCAAATTAACTATACGGTTACTGAAAAAGAGTTACTGGCTATTGTGTATGCTTTTGATAAATTCAGATCATATTTAATTGGAACTAAATGTATTATGCATACTGATCATTCTACTATTAAATATCTGATGCAAAAGAAGGATACTAAACCAAGATTAATTAGATGGGTACTTTTGATGCAAGAATTTGAATTTATGGTGATTGATAGAAAGGGAACTGACAATCAAATTGTTGATCATTTGTCGAGACTAGAATATAATGAATTATCTGACAATGAAAATGAAATAATAGATAGTTTCCTTGATAAACAACTTTATAATATTAATGAGTGGAAAATACCTTGGTATGCTGATATAGTTAATTATATATTAAGCGTTATTTTGCCACCTATGCTAACTCTGCAGCAACAAAAAAATTCATTCATGATGCAAAGGCATATTTTTGGGATGAACCATATTTATATAAGCAATGTAATGATCTTATTATTAGGAGATGTGTGCCTTATAAAGAAACTGAACTGATTATTAAAAAATGCCACTATTCTGAATTTGGAGGACATTTTGGGATTGACAAAACTACATATAAAATTTTGCAAGCTGGATTTTATTAGCCTACTATTTTTAGAGATGTTTACAGATATATCAAAACTTGTGATAGATGCCAACGAGTAGGTAATATATCTAGAAGAAATGAAATGCTTCTAAATTTCATGTTAGAAGTTGAAATTTTTTATGTTTGGGGATTAGATTTCATGGGACCATTTATTCCTTCATTTGGGAACAAATATATTTTAATTGCAATTGATTATGTATCAATGTGGATTGAAGCACAAGCTTTACCTCTTTGTGATGCTAAAAGTGTTTCAAAATTCTTAATGAAAAACTTTTTCGCAAGATACGGTATGCTGAGAGTGATTATCACTGACGGAGGATCCCATTTTAGGAATAAATACATTCAAAGATTGACAGAAAAGTTTAATATTATTCATAGATTCTCTGCTGCCTATCATCCTCAAACCAGTGGTTTAGCTGAAGTTTTTAATCATAAGATTAAACAAAATTTAGAAAAGACTGTAAATTCTAGTAGAGTAGATTGGTCTACAAGATTGGATACTGCATTATGGGCATACAGGACTGCTTATAAAACTCCTATTTGTATGACTCCTTACAGACTTATATATGGAAAAAATTGTCACTTACCAGAAGAATTGGAGCATAAAGCATATTGGACGATTAAAGAATTCAACTATAATTTGAAAAATACTGGTGAGAAGAGATTGTTACAATTGAATGAATTAGAAGAATTAAGAAATGAATCTTATGATAACGACAGAATTTATAAGGAAAAACTGAAGTTAAGGCATGATCGGAAGATTAACCAGAAGAACTTTGAACCAGGACAAGAAGTTTTGCTTTATAATACAAGGCTGAAATTATTTCCTGGGAAATTAAAGTCTCGTTGGTTATGATCCTTTACTGTGACTCAGGTTTATACTTATGGAGCTGTTGAAATTGAAGATCCAAATACTGGGAATAGATTTAAAGTAAATGAACATAGATTAAAACCATATCTTAAGGGTAAAAGACCAAATTTTAAAGAGGTTTTAATGCTCAGTCAACCTGAATAACACCTGAATAGGTCGGTTGACTAATTTAAACCAAGCGCTTTATGGGAGACAACCTATAGTTATCTTTATTTTTTTGAGAGTTTGTTTGAATTTATCGTTAGTTTGTAGTAATATTGAATTCTACTACTTGTATTTTCCCTTTGATTATCAAGAATTTGGATCCATAGAGAAAATTTGGAATGTATTTGACCACGGCGTAAATGTGCAAAATTTTGCCTAGGGCGCCGATGGCGGGTTTTTCTAGAGAGCCCTGGAATTTAATTGCACAAGGCTCACCGACGATGCCATCGAGGCCGCCGACAACGGGATTGGCGAGTGGGCAGTTAGTGAACTCGTCAAACCAACTACTAGAGAACATACAAATCTAACCATAATCAGAAGTCAATGAATCATCTCCCACATGACACACAAAGATAAAATTAAATCGCTAATAATCCAAACATCCACCAATAACATTCAAACTGATCAATCCACACTAAAGAACAATCCAAACATCCACCAGTAACAATCAAACTGATCAATCCACACTAAAGCAAACACAATACAACACTAAAAATAATGACTCCCAAGCATACTAAATTAAAGCACACTGATAACTATGGGTTGCCTCCCATAAAGTGCTTAGTTTTAATATCGTGGGCCTGACAAATGATTCCTCCTGGATCAAATTTCCAATTAAGTAATCCTCGATCAATCGCCCAATCTTTTCAGATCCAGGAATTCTTACAAAATCCCCAAATTTTAATTTTTCATTCAACTCTTCTTTTTAAGATTAATTTATATAATTGTTCCTCATATTTCTTTCTAGATCTAATATTCTTCTATTGATTTTCTCAATTTTCATATTAGTGTCATCCTTGAAATTTAAAAGAAATTGATCTTTATATGATAATTCAAGATCTCCCAATTTTTGGATCGAATTCTCTCTAGATAATTTAGATTCAGGATAAAAATCTTCTATGTCACTCTTCTGTTTCAAGTTATTTTTCAATTCTTCCCCTTGATAATTATTAAATGATGGATGTGGTCTTTCTATATCTATCATAGTTGGGGAAATAGGTTATTCTAATTCCTTAAGAATTTATTCCAATGGCTTTTCAATATCCTTATCATTTTTTCTTAAATCAAACTTCTTTTGAAATTTATCCTCAAATTCTCTTCCAAGTCTTAGTTAGATATATTTATCTTGTTCATCATTTAATTCAGGTTTTTCTTGTGATCGAGTTGAATCTAAATATATAAAGACTGGTGGTCTAGATGAATTCCCTAAATAGGTAGGCATTAAAATTGTATGGGGTACATCCATCTTAAGTTCATGAGATTTTTCAACAATGGAATTAAAAGTTCACTATTTTTAGTAGCATCCATCATTTCACACCTCTCCTGAACATACATGTAGTCTTCTTTAAACAATGTTTTCAACTCATCATAAAAGTTCATTTCAATCTCATCTGTTAACTTACTCTCAAAACTTTTTTTGGAAATGGTCTTTACTTAGATAATCAATTTCATCCATCCAAAAACAATCATCATCTTTTTTCTCAGCTGGATCATTTTTGTTCTCTTTAGGTTTGATCTTAGTGTTGCTAGGAAGTGTTCCTTAGGGTCTATTGCTAAGTGAATTAGCAATTTTTCCTAGTTGATTCTCTATATTTCTAATCACAACATTTTGACTTTGCAACTGGTTTCCCATTTGAAATACCACTTATTCTATAGACATATTATTATCCTCAAATTGTTGATCATTGTTAGATTCCAGTGGATATGAAGGTCTATAGCTTGTGTTACATTGACTATTCCAACTTCCATTAGGATTTGCATGATTATTTTCCCATTGTTCGTTTCCACCCTAAGTAGTATGATTTCAGTTAAAATTAGGATGGTTCTTCCAACTTGGGTTGTAAAAGTTAGAATAGGGGTTGTTTATGGTATTTAAAGTCTCATATAATAAGTTGGATATAATCATATGTCCTAGTGAACTTTCCTCACTTACAAGAGTAAATTGAGACTGGTTCATTCCAATTGGTCCAACTTCCTTGATATTGCAGCAACCTGAGATGCAAGAATTGCAATCGTATCTGTATCATGAACACTAGCTACCTATATAGGATTTACCCTTGCAGAGGGCCACTGAAATTCATTTGTAGTCATTTCTTCAATTAATGCATATGCTTCATCAAATGATTTTAACATTAATGAACCAGCAGCAGTAGCATCAATAATGGACCTAAGGGATCCTACTAACCCATTATAAAAAGTTTGAATGATTAACCAATCTGGCAGAGCATGATGTGGACATCGTCTTAGGAGTTCCTTAAATCTTTCACAGGCTTCATATATTGATTCCCCGTCATACTGAAAAAATGAGATAAAATCGTTTCTAAGTTTAGTAGTCCTTGAAGGTGGAAAATACTTAGCTAGGAAATTCTGAGTTAACTCCTCCCAATTTTTAATAGAACCAGGTGCTAATGATTTCATGACCTGATCGCAATTACGCAAGTAAAATAGCTTATAAAATTATGGTCAATCTTGATCCCAAATATAATTAAGCAGCTAATGTAATATAATTAAAGGTTAAAGTTTTTGTTAATAAATATAAATCGTACACTAGGGGTACTACGCAAGTATAACTATCGTTTCAAGCAATATAGAGCTTTCTTTTTAAAAACCCCAGATATCGATCCCACGGGGAAAGCTAATTAAAAATTAAGAAAGAAAGAAGAAAATCTATTTAAAAGCTAATCAACTAAAAGTAAAAATATGCAAGTTACTTAAGTAGCAATTGTAAGTAAGAACGTAATTTAAATGCTTTAACACAATAAACAAAGATTCTTTCCCCATACAAAATATTTCATAATTAGTAAACATCCAAATTAGTTTGAGAACTTTTAGAATGAGGTATTGTGACAAATTGGAGCATATATATTATTTACCCTTTGGTCCCGACATAAAGAACATTGGCTAGTTTTTAAAGATTGGATCAGGATGTATTATTAGTAGTAAGGAAGAATTATAGGCTCTCACTTCTAGATTCCCCCAAGGGTGCCTATGGTCGGGCCTACTAGTGACCCGTCACCTCTTCTTAAACCAAATTGATAGAATTTAGCCTGTCACTCTAAAAACATATTCAATTTTATACCCTTCAAAGATTATTTCCCTATCTATTCGCACCTCCCCCTTCAAGGATTTACCATCTACCTTTCCAAGAGAAATGTGATACATACAAGTTAAGAACTCTTAGCCACGGTCAGATCTTAAGAATTCTCCACAGATTTTAACAATAAAAGAGGCCAATTTGTAGTGTAAATGAAGATCAGGTAAAATATCATCACAAATTATGGAAGAAGAAAAACAAAGTTCTCAAAACTAAATTAAATCCTTAACTAAATCATTTCATATTCGTAGGGAGAAAGAGAAGAACATTACTCAGAAAGCATAGGATTCACACCACAAACCATATTTATATAATTTAAATTCAAAGTACAAAACTTAAGAACCAAGTTATAAATACTTATCTGAAATGATATCTAAGCAATTCTTTGAAGTTTTTCTGACTCCAACTGACTTTTACAAAACTCCAACTCCAGCAATCACAGTAAAATACTCTAAACTCTTACTAAAGTAAAGTAAATATCACTCCACACTCTTTAACTAAATGATAATACACACCTCTTTCACTCTTACAACACTTACACACACCCAACAACCTCTCTCTTTGTTGTAGACTTGTCCTATATTTATAGAGCTTCAAAAATGACCTGGGGTTACCTCATGCATCTCTTCAAAATTCGTCCACATTCAATGAATATTCTAGAAATTAACTGTGGCGCCTATGCACCAGATCTGAGTCTAAGTGCTAGCTTCCTGCGCGAATGGACGGGTCCCTTCAGGTTTTGAGTCGCACCTCTTCGTTGAAAAACTGATTCCCTGTGTCTATATTCATTGTATCTTGTTTATAATATGTGGGAATTTTTCCAGAGACTTCTAGATTGCTTCTGAGGCATCAATAACCGTCATAAAACCGTCCAAGAATTGTCTAAATTCCACTGCTGAGTCTGGCGCCTGGACGCCAGATCTGGCACCGATGCGCCAAAATCAACCCTTTTTTCTTCTTTTCTTCACTTGACTCGTTTTTGCTCCTTTTACTCCTTTTTTTTACTCTTTTTCTTGATAAACTCACTTTCTTGTACCTGCAACTAAAAACATAAGAAATATCTTTCATTAAAGCATAATATTCTTAAAATATTAGTTAAAAATGATATAAAATTTTAGGTAATTTTAAGGTTGATCAGTATAACCACATTTTAGCCTTATCCCTTAGTAAGAAAGGATAAAGCCTTAGCCTAACAGCATCATCTGACATGTCGTTATAACGAAATGTAGCACAAAGTTCTAGAAAACTAGATAAGTGTAAATAGGGATCTTCCGAAGGAGTTCCCCCAAAGTGGGTGTTCTGCACAAATTGGATAATCGTTGGATTTAGTTCAAACAAGTCAGCTTCTACGACAGGTTTTTGTATACTTGAGTGAATTACATCTATCGTAGGATTTTAATAATCCCACAATGATTTATGATGATTTTCCAAGTTACGATTTTAAATGTTTTCCATTTCCAATTCTAGTTTTTCAAGTTCCTTTCGTTTTTTTATTTTCTTCCATTTTGCTAACTCGGGACTATAAGGCACAAGTCCTATCGATCATTTATTTTACATATGTAACACAACAAACAATACATTAACAATAAGATAAATAAAATGAAAAATATATTCAACACAACAAAACATTTTCACAAACACCTTATTTTTCACACAAATAATTTTTTTACAACACTTTTTTATACCAAAATCACTTTTCATACAAAAACAATTTTACGACAATAAAGTTTTCCAACTCTAAGCCTAATTATTTCAACTAAAATTCTCCCAAAATTCTTACCGAAGCTTCCCTTGCAACGGCACCAAAAACTTGATGTGTCTTTTTTATATGCAAGAATTTATGAAGACAGATTTATATATTTATAATGATTTTGTAAAGTCACAATTTCAAACACAAGTATAAGTATCACTCAAGTAATACAGGGCTCTAGTGGAGTCTCGTTTATCGATCCCACAGGGAAGCGAGATAAGAGGTCCTTAGTCAAATTCTAGTCTACTACTATTAGACTTTAGTTTGAAAGGTCGATATAAGTGGTTTTTTAACAACTACTCTTAAAGGTAAATCTTAATTTTAAAATAACTAATAACTACTCCTAAAGGAAAATATTAATACTAAAGATAACCCTTTCTGGATAAATTGGTTTGAAGAATTTTGAGATATAAAACTACTTTTCTCAAGTAATGAATTAGATAATGTAAAGGAATGAGATGCATTAAATATTGTATGTGTCAAATAGGAATAAACATATTATTTACCCTCTTTCGAGTGCATAAAGAACATTGGCTAATCTTAGGTTTAGTCCCTAAATCCGTGGTTAGACTGGGAGGATACTGGCTCTCACTACAGAGCTCACACTTCCCTTCACCTGAAGGCTAACTCTCGCTTTAGTTTCCAAACACTAGGACCAAATTGGAGATTTTAGTCTGTCACCTTAAAATCTCCAATTCTACGCTCATCAAAGTATATTTCCCTATTTATTTGCACTCAACCCCCATGAACTATGTAACTCATTCATGGACATTGAATGTGGTTTCACTTTGTTAAGAATTACACTACCCTTTTGGGATAATGCAATTACAATAAATTTTAAAAATACAATGGGCTTTTATTGTAATGTAAATTATGTGCAAGTAAAAACCATCACATTTGTAATTAAATCCAATTCTAACATGCATCACAATATCCTAAACATGAATCCTACCATTGAAAAAAAAAGTAAAATGAGAACAATGACATAATCTTCTTATGCCACTATTTCCAAATAAGAAGGAACAGTAAGAGAAATACATCACAAAAAACGAAAAAAAACACAACAGAAAACTTCATTTCAAAGCAAATCCACAAAATAAGTGTTTACAAAATCATAAGATAATCAAGAACACAATATATAGCCATTTCCCCTTGAACGAAAGATGAAAACCTCTCCTATAAAGTCTTTCACAAATCCATGCAATGCTAGAACAAACCCTTACAAATTCTCTCAAAATCTCCTCATCAATCTCTCCAAAAAAGTAGAAATCTACATTTCTACTCCTATTCTAAGATCTCTCAATATTTTTCACATTTTTACTAACATTCCTATCACACAAACACACTTTTTCCGAACTAAAATCGCTAAGTTAAAGTGTGGGGATGAATTTTTGAAGAGTTGACACAAGAAACCTTTCAAAAAACATCCAAATATGCTGAATATCGGCCATAACCGCTTCTGGCGCGGTCCAGCGCTGTCTGGGTGCTGTCTAGTGCTATTTAAAATGAATTTTTTGTGCTTTCTGGACTCTGACACGGTCCGTCGCTGGATAGGGCGCCGTTCGGCGCCCTACTCTACGCAACTCCACTGTTTTGCTTCGTTTGGCTCCGTTTCAGCTCCGATTCGCCCCATTACAGTTGCGTTGCGTTCCTAACATCTTCGCCTACAAAATAAACATGAAAAAAACTTTTCCTTAAAGTTTAATCTCATTCAAAAGTATGCAAGAATTTTAAAGGAGATTAAGCAAAGAAATACTTATTAAAATGTGTCAGACCAAAATTTACTTTTTTTGCTCGTTTTTGCTCCAAATTGAACCATTTTTGTTTAATTTTCTTCAAAAGTCATTTATTATACCTAAAACCAAAAAAAATACAAAATACATTCCTTTAAAGTGTAATATCATCAAAAATAGGTATGAAATAGACATTAAAAAGCTATCAAATTTTCAGTGGATCATTGCACACTAAGGACAAAAGGAAAGAGAAACAACTACTTAATACTTCCAATGAACTTGAGGATTTGTCCAAATGTTTATCAACTGCTCTATTGGGAGAGGCGCCTGTTGAAAGCTTTTCACCCAATCAAATATTAGATGACAATTGGATTACTATATCAGCTAGAAAAAAGATGAGAGGTGCTTTGGAATTAAAAATTCTACAAGTTGATCACAGCAGGCCACTGAACACTTCTGAAACCCTTCCCATAAGTCGGGGTAAGGGTATCAAGCCTCCATGATCAATCTCCTATGTTGGAACATCCTAGTTCCCTTAACAAACACATCCATTTAAATAGGATGTACAATATTTGGTGCTTTACTTTACTGGAACCAATGGTTACCAAAAAATTCTAGTAAATTTTGTAATAAATCTCATGGATTTCAATTATATGCAAATGTCAAACAGAAAATCTGGATCTTCTTCAGAAAAGAGCTACAATGTCACATCTTGAAATATCATCCTCAATTTGTCCACTGCTATATTAGTGTTGAAGGCTGTGAGTATTATTTTACAATGGTTTATGCAGGATGCACTGTTACTGCCCAAACTAATTTATGGGCCAACCTCCTGTCTATCAGTCAATCTACATCACACTACTGATTACTTGGTGGAGATTTTAATTGCATTACTTCCCCCACAGAGAAAAATGGAGGCAGACCTCCTGATCTCACTAAAGTTTATAAATTTAATGAATTTATTATGGATGCTAATATTTATGATTTGGGGTATCGTGGGAATAGATTCACTTGGAGGAGAGGCAAACTATGGGAAAGATTAGTTAGATTTCTTGCAAATACAATTTGGCTGAACACCTTCCACCACACTACTATTACACATTTGGCTATGGCTGGTTCTGACCATAGACCCCTACTTATTACTATTTCTAACTCTATCAAGTGTCACAAATCCCCATTCAAATTCCAGAATTCTTGAACTCTCCACCCATCATTTCTAGAAGTTGTGGCTGAGGTTCGGCACTCTCTAGATTTGAGGAACCCTTGGCATTACCTGTGGAGCCTTCACTTATCTTTAAGGGAGCATTTAAAGAATTGGAACTGGTTACACTTTGGGGACATTCAGTTAAGAGTGGCCATTTTTGAAAGGGAAGTTGTCAGAGATGAAAAAGACTTTGAAGATGGAACAGTTGTTGAATCCACACTACTTTCTACTCATGATTCTCTTATTACACCATCAGTTGCCAAGAAGCCTTCCTCAAACAAAAAGCTACTATCTCCAGATTTATGGAGGGAGATAGAAACACAAATTATTGCCATGCTTGTGTCAAATACAGGAGATCTCGTAATGTGATTATTAAAATTTAGAATGGGGATGGAAGTTGGCTTCACCAGGAACATGATATTGTTGTTGTTGCAATTATGTATTTTCAATCTTTAATGACCCAAACTAATTCATCTAGATCTTCCATTAACTCAGCTCTAATTTTTTATCATGATTACACCCACTCTTTTCAACTCACCCACATCCTCCAGAAAGAGGAAATTTGGCAGGCTTTGAATTCTGTGGATGGTAATAGAGTTGCAGGTCCTGATGGTTTTACTTTTGCCTTTTATAAAGCAGCCTGACATATTGTTAAGGAGGAGATAGTTCTTGCTGTGCAATCCTTTTTTCAGGGGTATGATCTTCTCAGCTATTTCTGTGCTGCTACAGTAATACTCATTCCCAAAGCCACCGACAAGCCTAAATGGGAACATTTTAGACCTATCAACTTAACTACAGTCATTTTTAAAGTCATCAGCAAGATCATTGTTACCAGACTTCAACCTCATTTTCCCCACCTTATTAGTTCAAATCAATCTGCTATGTCAAAGGAAGAGCCATATCAGATAATGTTCTCTTGGCACAGAAACTTTTGCAGAATTTAGATAAATCATACAGAGGAGGGAATGACATTTACAAGCTAGATTTGAGGAAATCTTATGACACCATCAGCTGGAGTTTTATCTTGGAAGTGCTGCAGGCAAGGGGTTTTTATTCTGATTGGATTAATCTTATTAGTAGATGGCTCTCTAATAACACAAATTATATCCTGGTGAATGTTCAAGCTCATGGCAACTTCAGCTCTACTAGGGGCATCAAGCAATGAGACCCTTTGTCTCCTTCCATCTTTATTATAACTTTTGATTATCTATCCAAGCTCCTTAACTAGATAATTAACAACTCTCCTTCCTCTTGTTTCAGACACAGTTCCACTTTTAATATCAGCCACTTGTCATATGCTGATGACATTATCATCTTCTCCACGACCACTAAAACAGCTACTAAAGTCATTTAAATATGTTTACAGAATCTCCAAGAGATTTTAGGAATGAAGCTCAATCATAGAAAGTGCTAGCTGTTATTCAGTAAAGCTGTTAAACCTGATATTAAACATTGGATCTCTGAATTCACAGGTTTCTCTCCTTGTTTTCTCCTTCTCAAATACATAGGGTGCAGCTTACCAAAGGTAGAGTTAAGCAAACTCAGTTTGAGGCCACCATTGATAAAATCAACCAGCAATTGACTTGTTGGACTAATTCCTTTCTATCAAATGGGGACAGCTGAGTAACGTGAATTTTTGTGAACTTTGGATCAAATTTCGACAAAAGGATTCCATGTTGGCTGATTATATGTATGGGAAGTACTGTAAAGATATTCATCCTTCCCTTGTGACCAGAAAATTGGGACACTCCAAAACCTTGGTTAATATGCTAAAGATGAGGGACAAAGCTGAGGATCTCTTTATATGGGAACTGGGAAAGTGACAAATCAACTTTTGACTTAATAACTGGGCTCATGAAGGAAAGTTATACGACAAGGCACCTTCCAACACTGACCTCCATCATAAAGTGGCTGATTTTTGGGAGGGGGAATCATGGAATGTCAATGCCCTCTCCAACATTCTTCCTCAGGATATAGTAAAGTCTCTTTGTCTCAACCCATTTGTAAGGAACATCAAAGATAAACTGAGGGTAAAATCTTCCAATTCACAGAGCACAATAGCTTCCATTTTTAACCATTTATTCCAGTGGTCTAAAATAACTTGTGGTAAATCTTTCTAGAAAAATTTATTATCACCTTCCATGTCTTTATTTTGTTAGAGACTCTTTATGAAGCTACTTTCCAATGATGAAATTTTGAAGCTTAAAGGTTTAAGGGGTACCCATGTTGTGTGTTATGTCACTTAGAGGAGGAAACTTTGCATCATGTTTTCTTTTCTTTCTCTTTTGCTAAAAATGTATGGTAGGAAGTGGTGAGCTACTTATCAATTCCTACCTTACCTCTAGGTTGGCATAGCTTCTGGAACTGTTGTTCTGATTGGAATGATGTTAATCTGCATGTAATACATGATACAGGTGCCTAGTTCATATGCATGGCTCGGAACCAAATAAAATTTGATGAGTGTTAGTTATCTCCCAAGAAGGTTGCCAGCCACTGTCTTGCCTTTATTAAAAGACTAACAGTGTTGAAGAAATTTCCTATTCTCTGCAATCATAATGTTTCATCTGTTTTTAATCTTTCCACTCCAGTCATTGTTATACATTGGAAGAAGCCTCCCCCTATGGGTTAAATTTCACATTGATGGAAGTTTTGGTGCGCAACAAGCAGGTCTTGGTGGAGTCCTTAGAGATTGGAATGGACAGTATTTATTACAGTTCCAAGCTTCCATTTTTGCTAGAGATGCAGTTGAAGCCGAGGTCATTGCCATTTATTGAGCAGTCAAATTTTCCTATTTGGGCCATTTCATTCATATCCAGATTGAATCTGATTGAAAAGATGTAATACAATATCTGCTCAATCATGCTTCTCCTCCCTGACATATTGTACACTAGATGCAGAAAATTACCGCTTTGCAATGTCATTTAAATATTCAATTTTTGTTTATTCATTGGGAGGGAAACAGACCTACTCATTGGTTTGCTAATAGGGGCAGGGCATCTGATATTGTGTACATTGGGAAAAAACTACCCTCACATCTCTCTTTACTTTTAGTAGGGTCTTGATCTCGGTTACTTTAGAACATGTAAATCTCCTCCTTTTTGAATGAATGAATTCCACCCGTGTATTATGCCATTCTTGGCATATACATGTGGTATTATATATATATATATATATATATATATATATATACATATTTGAAAAAGCCCAAGGGCTATTATATTAAAGAGGAAAAGATACAGATAGGTTGTATGAGTGGGCCTAAAAGAAAGCCCAACACATACGATACAACACACACAAAATCCCAAAAAAAGAAAAGATACATAAGATCAAAAACCAAAACTACCAACGCACGTAAAGAGCTAGGGACGTGCATTCCTGCCCCTGCCTCTAGTTCTCGGACGTGAGCTAGATAACAAATTGGTTAGGTCTGAACCATTCCCGAAGTGACCAAAGTATCATTCATCAGATTTCTGAGCTGAAGTAGGTCTCTATTCTTCTTTTTTCTCCTGGATGTGTAAACTTGTCATTTGTCATCCGAGGATTAACTAATATGATCAGTGGATTGGACAGGTGTAGGAAATTGCACATCAAAACCCCATATGCCTAAGTAACATTAACCTCTTGCTCGACCTGAGGTGGTAGAGAATCAATAGAGATATTGCCATCTGTAGCATCAGTAATAGGTTCTAAGGCAACAACTTGGGTATGGAGTTCTACATCTGAGGCGTTGGAAATAGGATCAGGTTGCACCTCCTCAGCAGTGATGGTAGGCGGCAAGGCGTCCACCCCCATTTTAGTATGAGTAGATTTCTGAGCAGGTTGTTGAATTTTAACAATATCCGGCCTTAAATGAGGATGCAATCGATAACAATTACTAGAACTGTTGCCAAACATACTACAATAAGAGCAAAAAAGGGGGATGTGAATCTATTTCAACTTTTTTCAGTATCTGTTGTGATGGATCCAATCTATACCTCATCTAGAGCAGGTTGGATGATATCTCTTTCAACTAACACACAAGACATAGAGGGTTTGGTAATAGTAAGAGTGGGATTATCAACCATGAGAGGCTGACTGTATGCAGTTGCAAAGGAGTGAAGAATTTCATAGTTGAAATATTATACTTTTAACCCCGAGAACTTTATCCAAACAAAAATGATATGGGACTCCGCTTTGGATTGAAATCCACAGTCCACTTCAGAATTTTCATATAACGGTTATCAATCTTGAGTACCTTTCAAGAGAAGATATGAGTGTAATCTGCATCGTTAGATTACTGAATGAGTATATATCGGCCGTCAAGTAAGCCAATTTTCCAACTGCCCGATAGCTCCATAGCTTCAAAATATTTCTGAATAATCTCAAGTTTTGGGTGACCATAAAGGACTTTACCCACTTGAGCGAAATGATAATAAGATGCAAGAATACTGGTTTCAGCATCAAAGAGCAGAATAGCGGGTTTCCCACTTTTTTTACCAAGCTTTTTGATGAAATTGTAGTCACCACCACCAACTTCAAGAGCCTGATGGAAAGGTTGTGGAAAAATACAAGACTTGCCAATAGCAGAAACAGGCTCCGAAAAAGCCGACACGGCAGCGGCATAACTCCTCTCCATCCGAGTGGAGTTATGGATATGTGGAAAAGAGAAGAAAAGGAAGAATCTTGATGTTGGAAAACAAAAGTCATTCTGTCTGCAGCAGTAAAAACCACAAAAGGCCGAGTTCCAGACGAAACAGACCAGGCACAAGACGTCGTTCAGCCTGCAGCAAAGACAACGTGAGAACGAGATGAAGGTGGCGGATGCGTTAGCCTGCAGTTGAGAGAAGACTGGAGTCATTCAGTCTGCAACAGTAAAACCGCGAAAACGTGAGCTCCAAACGAGACCTACGAGGAGGAGTAGCCGATACGAGCCATTGAGTTCGAAGATGCCTTTCATCCTGCAGTGAAGCACCGCAGAGACGCAAGCTCCAGACGATAGACAGACGACGCGGACGAGCCCCACGACGAAGAGGAAAAGGAAGAAATCATAGTACAACATGAGAGAATCGTACACACACACACACTCTCTCTCTCTCTCTCTCTCTCTCTGAGATTCCACCTAAAATTTTATATTTATTTATATAACACATGAGGTTTAAATTACATCAAAACATCTGCAACAAAAAGTCTATATCATTATAGATAGTTTTTTATGTAAATTAGAGATTAGTGTGTTAAATAAGCAAATATAAGATTTTAAGTATTAGATACATAAATATCTAATAATTTAGTCATGTGTAAGTACATCTCTAATACTGCATTGATCACATGATTTGCTTATAGGGAATGTGTGCATATTTTTAGAAATAATGATTACTTTTCTACCATGATCTTGGATGCTTTGTGATGCAAGAATATATTTATTATTTCTGAGATCCACCTCCCTATCAAGTGACAATTCCTTCAAATATTGTGATGTTAGACAATAACTTCGTTGGTAAGCTACATTTTTTGACATGAAATAAAGTTACTTTTCTCAAATAATATAAGTACGATAATGAGTAAGAAATAATGTAAGTGGCATTTTCTATCAATTTCAGGTCCCTAATGTTGGAATCCTAGACTCCTAGTATAGCAATAATAGCAATTTATTGGTAATAATTCAAAAAGTTAATGATTTTGCAATGTCTCCTTCATTTATAGGCTAATATATGAACTTAAATGTTTGATATTTATTTGTTTTGTAAGAGTTTCTTTATTGTTTCTACAGGTAAACTGGATCGAAGAAAGAAGAATACAATATTTCAGGTTGGCATGCTGATTCTCGAACTGATAACTGGTCATTCCATGGGCGGCGAGGCTGAGCCGCTTTGATTCAAGGTTCAAGAACTGCTCATTTGATGCACAGAATGGTGGGTTCTGATCTCGGAGGATATTATGATTCAAGAGAACTGCAATGTCTTCTAATTATTGAATTTCGATACCTTAAATACTTCAATAAATTCAAAGAAAGATAGACTCGACGCACTAATTTGTAAATCATAACTATTGCTCAAGGGATTCGTCGTAAAATAATGAGAGGATGATGGGCGTATTTATTGAGTTTCAGATTTATATTTGTCGAATCATTTGTTTTTTGGCTTTAATATTATTTAGTTGATTGGAGTAGATATTTAAATGAATGACCACAGCTTTTCTTATAGAGTAAATATACATTGGAGGGATTTCAAAATTTAAGACATTTATGATACTTCATGAAAATCATTGGAAATTTTACTTTAAAATGCTGAGTTTCTTACTTTGCACTTGATTTCGATTTGAAATCTTTGCTTACAAACTTAGAGAGAGCAAAAGTATTTTGCTTTGAGTGTGAGAAAAATGAAAGAGCAGTTTGGAACTTCTTAATGCATTAACTTCGTTTCAAGTAACAATTTAGCATCACCTCACCTACTTCCATATATGCACTCCTTAGAATGAAAAATTATTCCATATGTTCACCGTATGCAGAATTGCGTGCGGTGAATCAATAAAAACACATCTCCTCAAAAAGTGTATGTCAGTGGGCCCTAATTAAAATTTTTTTTTTTAAATTATCATTAGAAGCGGGACGCTTCTTACGGACTAATGGCTCCTTGGAATATAGATGTGCTATGTCCTACAGTTAAAGCATCGTAAGTTATCTGCCATTCAAATAATTTATGTGCAATTTAAACCCTTGCGCCCATCTTGCTCGCATAAGCTTTCGACTTTCATCTGTTCAGAAATAAGAACAAAATTTGCAGAAATAATTGTTCACTAGTCAATATTATCATAAATATTTGTGTACTGCCTGTGATGTGAAACTGTTTCTACATCAATATATAAGATTTTCTTTACAATGAACATGAAAAATATAGTGTTTTATTCATTCTTCTGAATTATACTTTTATTGATTGATGTTTATTAGCTACTAGTTTGTGCCCTCATTTGAAGAAAATTGTTACAATCAGAATCCGGAGTTCAATGATGGGGCGCCACGTGTCAAGTGGGCCCTACCGCTTTTAATACTGACCGATTGCAATGTCTTATGGTGGGGCCCACCTGACACGTGTCGCCCCATCATTAAACTTCGAACAGAAACTGCGTTCGGAATCCTAATGAAATATTTTTTTCTATCTTGAAAATTTTTATGCTCCCTTTTTAACTTCCTCCGCCACTGCATTTCACATAATTTTTATCCATTCCATATACAACAGCTAAAGTTTAATATTTATATGTGCGGTGATTTAGTTTCATAATCACCTCAAAATAGGTGTATAAATTAGGTGTATTTCACTTCTTAAAATAAGATAGCATTAACGATATTCTCGATGTGCGTAAAAGCTAATAAAAGTAAATAATAAAGGTTTGGCAGCATGTACTTGCGGCAGTAATAAAACTATCATAATAAACAACTCAATCGCAGCGGCAAAATATTAGAGCGGTTTAAACAGCCTCCTTTGCATGATTTTAAATATAGCATTCTGCCAATCACCCCGCAACCCATCTTACAGTTTAGTTTTCGCTCCGCAATTTTAACTGCGTGCCCTGAATCGATCATCTGTATCTTCCTCTCTTTCCTTGCACTGTCATCTCCTTCAAGAGACCACGATGAAGTCATGAAGTATCGCAGCCCACCCGCCGGAGCTTTCAATCGCTTCCAGGCTTCGAAGTAGCCGGCAGCAATTTTTGTTCGGAACATACTCAAATGCCCCATGGTTCAAAATCCACAAATTTGTTCCATAACACCAATTTTTCACGGCCAACATGGTGATCATACACTCGATGAAAATATAAAAGCTATTTTCCCTGGTCTATTTAATATGCACTCAAGAATGTATACTACACTTTCGCTTGAAAGCTCTAAACTTAGTGAACTTCGATCTTTTGCATCTTAGCTATTTATAAACACATTCTCTGAAAATTTCCTATAATGCTGGACTCAAGTCCGGCCAGTTGCTATAATAGATCCGATAAACACGTCACTTATCATAAGGGTTCGCCTATGAAGTATGCATTCGAAGATAAAAAAGAATTTCAAATCCAAATACAATAATTATTAAATCTTAAGTTAATTGAGGCTAGTAATAGTCCACATAGTAGTCCAGCTTTCCTAGTTAGGAATCATGCAGAGCAAATTAGAGGAAAAATAAGATTAATAATTAATTATAAGCAACTTAACGATATCACTAAATTTGATGGTTACTTTTTACCAAACAAAGAAATATTAATTAATCATATTAAAACGGACAAATAGATCTCTAAATTAGACTGTAAATCTGGCTTTTCGCAGATATGATGCATCCAAATAATAGGGAATTTATTGTCTTTAGTACACCACAAGGACATTACTAATGCAACGTCATGCCCTTCGAGTTAAAGAATGCCCCACAAATTTTTCAGAGACGGATGGACACAATTTCAATGAATTATCACATTTTTTACCTTATACATGTATATGATATTCTAATAATTCACCAAATTATTACTGAACATTTAATACACTTAACTTTATTCTCAGAAAAAACCTAAAAGAGTGGAATATCATTAAGTAAGATGAAAGATATCTTCTTAATTAATACTATTGAATTATTAAGACTCATTATAGATAAATGTGTCATTGAATTACAACAACATATCTTAACGAAAACTGACCATTTTAAACATATAAATAATAAAAAAAGATTTACAGTGTTTCCTATGATGCATTAATTTTGTTAAAGCATTTGTTAAAAATCTCGCAGAATTAAGAACTCCTTTACAAAAGAAGTTACGAAAAAATATATCTTGGTATTGAAATGAAAAAGATGAAAAGATTTTACATCAAATTAACGAATTGTATAAAAACCTATCGAAATTATATTTAACCATTCCAAGATATTACTTAATTATAGAAACAAATAACTCTAAAGTAGCATGAGGGGGATCTTAAAAGCAAGATGCAATAAAACTGAGCTCCTATGTAGATATACTTCGGGTATATACACAACTACGGAGCAAAACTATCATATCAACGAAAAAGAATTATTGGCAATAAAGAAAGCAATCAAGATATTCGAAATATTCCTAAATGAAACATTTTTAACTAGGAGGGACAATAAGATAAAAGTTTCATTTATTAGAGAAAGAATTATAGATTTTTTGCCAAATAAAATATTAATTAGATGGTAAAGCTGATTTTCTACTTATTCTTTTGATTTAGAATATATTGAGGGATATAAAAATGCTTTGGCTGGTATACCAACAAGATAATTACACGGGAAATAAATATGGATGTTGAAAGTTTGGAGACTTAAAATGTATCCAACAAAGCTGAAGACAAGTTGAACGTAGACCTAAACAATTACTTGGAGATTGTCGATTTACATTTGAAAATTAGAGTGTAAAATTGTCTGTGACAATACAATTCTAAAAGAATTATTAAAAATTAAAAAGTATCTCATTGGAGAAATACCAGATGGTAAACTACCTTAATTTCTGAATTAAGAAAAATAAGAGACTTTACAAGTCTTTGAATTACAAAAGAATAATCCAAAGAAAAGTTTCCACCTCAGATAATGAATTACAAAAGTTTACTGAGGAATCATCTTCCTCAAAAAATGTACTTATGCTAAATTTCTTCAAGATACATCTACAAAGAAAATTACAGAGATAGCTAAAGAATGGCAGCAGTTATGTGATGCACCAAAAAAAAGTTAGCTTTTTTATATATATTTTGTACTCATTTTTGGTGATATTGCACTTTAAAGGCAAGTATTTTTTTATGTTTTACTGCAGGTATGATAATTTTAGGCAATTGAAGCAAAAAGAAGCAAAAAAGAACGAATATGGAGCGAAAAATGGCAAAAAATAAAAATCTGAGCTCTAGTGCCGAAGGTGTCATTTTCCAGAGAGCAACTTTAAATACGCACGATAGGGCACCGACGGCACCCAATGTCGGTGGAGGTTAGATTCAATCTATTTGGATGACTTTTGGAGGGATTCTTAAGGTATCTGATCTACCTAAAAAATACCCATTTTATGTCTTATTTATGAATCAATTCTTAAGGATATTATGCTTTAATGAAAGGTATTTTTATGTTTTTGGATGTAGACGATTTAAAAAGAGTCCAAGAAAGAAAAAGAAGGAAAAAGGAGCAGAAAGGAGCAAAAATGGAGCTTATGGAGCAACATTTTGGAATTATTGGCCTGACGCCTAGGCGCCAGAATCCGGCGCCTAAGCGCCAGTTTGATACAGACGCTGTCAAGTTTTTTTATGACTTTGGGAAGTTATTTTAACTGTGTTAAGCGGTTATTGGAGCTTCTATAAGACTGAAATTTACTCCTAATATATAGGACATGTGATACAATGCATTTGGACACAAGGAAACGGTCTGGATCGCGAAGAGGTGTGACCCAAAGTGAAGAGATGCGAAAGACCTGGTTACGGAGTCCAGCACCTAGGCGCTAGATCCCGGCGCCTAGGCGCGATAGTTACCTTCTAGAAGATACATTGAATTTGGACGAATTTTAAAGAGGTGCCTTAAGCAACCCCTGGTCAAATTCAGAGCTCTATAAATAGGAGCCCATTCTACAGAGAAAATCGCACCAAACCCCCCCCCCCCCCCTCTTAGTACATATACCCATTTTAGCATCTCCTCTCTCATCTCTAATTTAATTTAGTCTCTTCCATACTTAGGGTGCCACTTTATTTTGTATCTAGTGAGTTTATTTTGAGTGTTTATTGTGTGTTATTGCTGTTGGAGTCTTTCATCATTGCTTTGGAGTCAGTAGAAGTCAGTGGATCACTTGAAGGAACACTTCAGATAAGTATTTGTACTTTGGTTCAAAGTTTTATAAATATGTTGTGTTGTGTTATTTCAATGTGTTCTGAGTAGTTAGTTATCTTTCTCCTTTCAACTATTAAAAGATTATAAATTAATTAAATTTTGTAGGAGAATTAAATATAAAATTTTTTAAAACATTGTGATGATATTAATACCTGATCTTAGTTTAATTTTTAAATTGGCCATTTAAATTGTTAAAACCTGTTGAAGAATTTTGAGACCTATTGGGAGATAAATTTTTAACTAGTAGATATCACATGAATCCTTAAGTAATCGCAGGCAATACACGGATTATTTAAGGTGAAGTGTAAATAAATAGGAAGATAATATTTATTGGGCGTAAAATTAATTAGTTTTTAGAGTGACAGACTAAATTCTAATAATTTGGTTTATAGAAAGGTAACGGGTCAACTGTACGGCCGACCATAGCCACCCTTGGACATCTAGTTGTGTGAGCATAGATTAACCTATTCTACTAATAAAACATCCTGAGCCTATCTATAGATTAGTCAATGTTCTTTGCACCTGGACCAAAGGGTAAAGAATAGGAATGCTTCTATTTGGCACAATATCATAATCTTAATTCCTTACAAAGGGGTTCACTTTGGGTTTATACTTGCATTAAATTTTAATTATCGCTTACTTTACTTTACTACTTACCGCTTACTTGCTTTTAGTAAAAATTGTTAGCAATATATATATATATATATATATATATATATATATATATATATATATATATATATAAGTATATATAAATTGCTTTTAAAAATTCCAAAATATTACTTATATTTCTTACTTTTTATAAATTCACCATCCCGTGGGATCGATATCCAGGACTCCACTAGAGCCCTGTATTACTTGAACGATACATATACTTACGTTTAAAATTGTGACTTTTACAATGATAAAATCTAAATATAAATTTATAAAAATAAACCTCGCACATCAAGTTTTTGAAGCCATTTACCATGAATTAAATATTCTAAAAAGTGGTATCAAATTCTTGTATTTTAAAGCATATATAAAGTCGCATCGTTTCAAGTTTTTGGCGCCGTTGCCGGGGATCGAACATAATAGAATATAATATTATAAAAAGTAAAAAGTAAAGAATATAAATTACAAAAAACAAAAACAAAAACAAAAACAAAAATATTTTAAATTTTTATGTGTAGTTCTGGATCTGAAGGATTACTACCTTTTGATTCTGAATTAGAAAGAACAATTAAAAGAATTAAAAAAAGAAAACAAAATTTAAAACATCAAGAAATGGCTAACTTACATAATAATAATCATAATCCAATCGAAATTAATGAACAAAATCTTTATAAACAATTAAGGGAATATGCAAACCCTACAGCTGATGAACTTCATGTTCGTATTCAAATTCCAGCTGTAGATGCTAATTCTTTTGAGCTTAAACCTTCTATTATTCAAATGGTTCAAAACAATCAATTTAGAGGAACACCTAATGATGATCCAAATTTACATCTTGCTAATTTTTTAGAACTTTGTGCTACCTTTAAATATAATAATGTTTCTGATGATGTTATTAGACTTAAACTCTTTCCTTTTTCCTTAAAAGATGAAGCAAAAATGTGGCTTAATTCATTAGCAACTTATTCTATTAAAACATGGGCAGATATGACACAAAAATTCCTTGCTAAATATTTTCCTCCTTCTAAAACTGCTAAATTGAGAAATGATATTACTTCATTTACGCAATTTGATGGAGAAACAATTTATGAAGCTTGGGAAAGATTTAAAGAACTATTAAGAAAATGTTCTCATCATGTTTTACCAGATTGGTTAATTATTCAAACATTTTATAATGGACTTGTTGGATCACTTAGATCTATTATTGATGTTGCTGGTGGTGGTTCCTTAATGGCTAAGACATTTGAAGAAGCCTACATTTTAATTGAAGAAATGGCTAATAACAATTTTCAATGGCCTTCTGAAAGGATTAATTCTAAAAGAATGGCCAGTATTCATGATAATGAAGCTATTTCTATTTTAGCTTCACAAGTGGCTGCGATATATAAGAAATTAGATAATTTTGCTATTAATATATAGCATGTAAGTAATGATAATTCTACAACTTCTGATGATTCTCAAACAATAGAAACTTTACAAGCTATTGCTAGTAAAACTAATAACCCTTATTCCAATTATTATAATCCTGGTTGGAAAAATCATCCGAATTTTAATTGGAGTAATGGACATTAAGCTAATCCAAATTGGAACAATCAAGGAAATTCAAACTATAGACCAACTTATCCGCCTGGTTATAAAAATTAGCAGAAAAAGTTGTTTGTAGAAGAATTGATCTTGCAACTAAGCAATCAACTACAAAGTCAAAACACTATTATTCGTAATATTGAGAATCAAATGGGTCAAATCGCTAATTTCATTAATGACGGACCTCAAGGAACACTGCCTAGCAATGTTGAAATTAATCCAAAAGGATCTGGAAAAGAACATGAACAAGAAAAAGCTATATAACTCAGAAGTGGAAAGGAATTAAAAGAGAAAACACGAAATGAGATTGAAAAAGAGAAAGAAGTTGAAGAGATTGAAAAACCTAAAGATACCCTTTCTCCAAATAAAGATCGATTGTTGTACCTATTGAAGTGGAAGTTGAAAGACCACCACCACCTTTTCCTCAAAGACTTAAACAACAGAAGCTTGACCATCAATTTTCTAAGTTCTTTAAAATTTTTAAGAAACTTACCATCAACATTCCTTTTGCTGAAGCTTTGGAGCAAATGCCAAGCTATGCAAAATTTATGAAGGATATTTTACGCAAGAAGAGAAAACTTGAAGCTTATGAAACTGTTGCACTAAGTGACGAATGTAGTACAATAATTTAGAAGAAATTACCTCAAAAACATAAAGATCTTGGAAGTTTCATAATACCATGTGCTATTGGAGAAAAATTCTGTGGAAAAGCCTTATATGATTTAGGAGCTAGTATTAATCTCATGCCATTTTCAATCTTTGGAAGGTTAGATTTAGGAGAGATTTCTCCGACCACTGTAACTCTTCAGTTAGTTGATCGATCGATCACTTATCCTAAAGGAGTTATAGAGGATGTTCTTGTTAAGGTAGATAAATTTATCTTCCCTGTGGATTTCATTGTTCTAGATATGGAAGAAGATAAAGAAATACCTATCATTTTAGAGAGACCTTTTCTAGCTACCGGTCGAGCTATGATTGATGTGCAAAAAGAGAATTAACGATGAGAGTTAATGATCAAGAGATAACATTCAATGTTCTGAAATCAATGAGGCATCCTGATAAAGAAAAATGCTATCGGATAGATATTTTTTATTATATAATTGAAAAACATTATCAAGAAAAATGTAAGGACATTTCTGATGATAAAGATAAAGAATCTATGTTATATAAAATGAAGAAAATTTATTTGAAGAAACTCATTATATTCATGAAAATTGAGAAATTTTAGACGCAACCAAAATTGATATACTTTTACCCTCAATTGAAAAAGCTCCTAAACTGGAATTAAAAATGTTACTTGTACATTTAAAGTATGCATTTCTTGGAGATTCATTAACTTTACCTGTAATTATATCTTCAGAATTAAGCAAAGATCAAGAAGAAAAATTAATAGGAGTTCTGAAGCATAATAAGAAGGCTTTTGGTTGGACTATTGCAGATATAAAAGGAATAAGCCCTTCAATCTGTATGCATAGAATTTTAATGGAAGAAAACTATAAACCCACTATTGAAACTCAAAGAATATTAAATCCAATTATGAAAGAGGTTGTCAAGAAAGAGATTTTGAAATGGTTAGATGCTGGAATTATTTATCCTATTTCAGATAGCCAATGGGTAAGTCCTATTCATTGTATTCCAAAGAAAGGAGGAGTAACTATCATTGTTAATGAAAAAAATGAATTAATCCAAACAAGATAAGTTACTGGATGGTGAATTTTCATTGACTATCGAAAATTAATCAACGCCACTAGAAAGGATCATTATCCTTTACCTTTCTTGGATCAAATGCTGGATAAACTTGCAGGACACTCATATTTCTGTTTTCTGAATGGATATTCTGGTTATCATCAATTACCCGTTGCTCCTGTGGATCAACAAAAGACAACATTTATAAGTCCTTAAGGAACATTTACCTTTAAAAGAATGTCTTTTGGTTTATGCAATGCACCTGCAACTTTTCAAAGATGTATGATGTCAATATTCTGTGATTTGATTGATAAAGGAATTGAAGTATTTATGAACGATTTTTCAATTTTTGGAACTTCTTTTGAATCTTGCTTGGAAAATATAAAAAAAATTTTGAAGAGATGTGAAGAAATAAATTTAGTTCTAAACTGGGAAAAATGTCAATTTATAGTCACAAAAGGCATTGTACTTGGACATAAAGTTTCACAAATAGGGATGGAAGTTGATCAAGAAAAAGTGAAAATAATTGCTGAGCTGCAACCACCTACTACCATTACTGATGTAAGAAGTTTTCTGGGTCATGCTGGATTTTATAGGAGATATATAAAGGATTTTTCTAAAATTGCTAAGCCTCTTTTCCATTTATTGGAAAAAGAAGTTAAATTTAAATTTAATGAAGATTTTCTGAATGCGTTTAATATTCTGAAAGAAAAATTAATCACCGCACTCGTAATTGTTGCACTCGATTGGAATAAACCTTTTGAATTAATGTGTGATGCAAGTGATTATGCAATTGGAGTCTGTATTAGGACAAAAATATGAGAAGATTTTCAAAGTTATATACTATGCTAGCAAAACTCTTAATGAAAATCAAATAAATTACACTACTACTGAAAAAGAGCTTTTAGCAATGGTACATGCCTTTGAAAAATTTAGACCATATCTTCTTGGAACAAAATGTATCGTGCACACTGATCATTCTACCATTAAGTATTTAATATCTAAAAAGGATGCTAAACCTGGATCGATCAGATGGGTTTTACTTTTACAAGAATTTGATTTTGAAATTGTGAACAGAAAAGGGACTGACAACCAAATTGTTGATCATTTATCAAGAATAAAAAATAATAATGAGAAGATTTATGAAGAAAATATAAATGAGAAATTCTCGGATGAGCAATTATATGTCATTCAAGGATTACAAATGCCTTGGTATGCAGATATAACTAACTACTTAGTTAGCAATATTTTACCATATGGAATGTACAATAAATACATTAAGAAATTTAAGAATGATTGTAAATCATATATTTGGGAAGATTCTCATTTATTTAAATTAGGAAGAGATTCAGTGATTTGAAGATGTGTACCTTATGAAGAAACTTTTGTTATTATTCAAAAATGTCACGATTCTGAATTTGGAGGACACTTTGGAGTGGATAAGACTGCGTTTAAATTTTTAAATTTTTGATTTTATTGGCCTATTTTATTTAAAGATGTTGGACATTATGTGAAAACTTGTGATCGATATCAAAGAATGAGAAATATATCCAGAAAAGATGAAATGCCTCTAAACTTTATATTAGAAATCGAAATTTTCGATGAATGGGGTTTAGACTTTATGGGACCTTTCGTACCATCATTTGGAAAGATTTATATTTTATTAGTAGGTGATTATGTTTCAAAGTGGATCGAAGCTGTAGCTTTACCTAAATGTGATTCCAAAAGTGTTTCAAAATTTTTAAAGAAAATGATTTTTACAAGATTTGGAATGCCCAGGATAATTATCACAGATGGAGGAAGTCATTTCAAAAATATAAGAATTCAATCATTGCTAGAAAAATTCAGAATTAAACATAGAATTGCAACTGCTTATCAGCCTCAAACAAGTAGAATGGCTGAAGTGTCAAATAGAGAAATTAAGAGAATATTGGAAAAGACTGTTAACCCTAAAAGAACTGACTGGGTTGATAGACTTGATTCTGCATTATGGGCTTATAGAACAACTTATAATACACCTATCGGAATGTCACCTTATCAGTTAATTTATGGTAAACATTGTCACTTACCTGTTGAAATTGAGCATAAAGCTTATTGGGTGATAAAGGAGCTCAATTATAATTTGAATACTGCAGGAGAAAAATGATTATTACAATTGAATGAAATGGAAGAGATAAGAAATGAGTCTTATGAAAATGCAAGAATTTATAAGAAAATAATGAAGAAATTGCATGACAAAATGATTTCAAGAAAAATATTCAAGCCTTGACAAGAAGTATTATTATTTAATGCTCGTTTAAAACTTTTCCCTCGAAAATTAAAATTTAAATGGATTGGACCATTTATAATTAAGAAAGTATACCCTTATGGAGCTGTGGATATTAAAGATCCTAAAACTGAAAAAGTATTTAAAGTTAACGGATTAAGACTGAAGCCTTATGTGGGAGAAATGAAATTAAATTACAAAGAGGCTTATGAGCTGAGTCTACCCGATTAATTCAATTAATTAGGTTGGGCTGATGACGTTAAACCAAGCGCTTTGTGGGAGGCAACCCTATTTATTAGTTTGAGTTTAATTATTGTTATAAGGTTATGCCTTGGTCTTGACTAAATTTATATATAACTTCTGGAAATAGAAAGCTAACGAGTCTGTATTGGCTTAAGCAAAACATTTTCTTGAAGTATATAGAAATTGGACTTGGATCACTTCATGTCAAATGTGAGTAAAAAGGAGATCAAGTTAACCTTCGTTTGTGATTGTTTGTGATTTGAATTTTTCGTAATTGTGTTTGTGTGTTGATCATACTCGTTTATTAGACCTTTTTTTATGACTGAAACTTTGCAAATTTGACGATAGACGAATCAGAGTCGATCGAGGTTCCGACACCTAGGCACCAAAAGTTGGTGCCTAAGCGCCAGAGTGGCCTGTGTATCGATGATCCGGCGCCTAGGTGCCAGATTCCGGCGCCTAAGCGCCGCGGTTACAGATTGTGGAGAAACCGTAATTCTTCAGTTTTTCACACGAAATCTCATTATATATAGCCTATTTTTTGTCCCCAATCCTATAGAAACACTAATTTCGACCAGAGCAATCCATTTTGGAGGAGTTAGAAAGGATTTGGAGGCAATGGATAGAGGAAATCATGGAAATGAGGTAAGGGACACTCCTAAAGATCCTCAGCCTTATTTTAATGGTTTTATTGCTGTTAGTTTGGAGAAAATGTTTAGTCGAATGGATAAGATTGAAGCGGAACTTCAAAGTATTGGTAATCGTCTCCATGAGATGTACCACCAATACAAACACTTGGAATGGCAAACCAAACTTCAATCTAATCATATAGCTGCCTATCATGACGCTCAAGTAGATATGTACACGAAGAACAAGTGGATCGATGAAAAGATGGCTTTGGAATTTCCAAGGGCGTTGGTTTTCTATCCCTTCGGTCCTAGCGAACTTCATTGCAAAAGAGATGGTAATTGAAGATCGGTGTTAAATAGATCTTATGTGTGTTTTAGGTGTGATCGAGTCTGGTGTTAGTATGTTGAGTATCGAATTTGTGTGTTTGCTTAATTGTTCATTGTGTGTTGTTGGATTTGAATGTTTTCTTTGAATATGTTATTTTTTATATTATTTATAAAACGATGAACCATGATACAGTCTTGTACTGAAAGTTATTGAATTTGGAATGGATGTTAGGATTTGGAATCGAAGAATTTGGATACATTTTTTTTGTTGATCTATACAATCATTTTAAATTGATTGTGAAAATATTTGGAGGATATAAAATGGATTAATACTCTCATAAGAGTAATTAGGAGTCAAATTTGATAAGATTTGGTGGAAAATATTAATTTAAATCAAATTTTTGGAAAGGCGAGTCTGGCGTCTAGGCGCCGGTTCTGCCTGAACCCGAAAACTCATCTTCTTAAACCCCCCATGCCATTTTTGACGCCTAAGCTTCATTCCCCATAGTTTTTCGCGAAAATACCACCTAGAGATCCCATTTAAACCCGGATTTTCAAGTTTTAAAGCTTGAAATCACCCGATTTCTTCATCTCGAGGTCAGATCTACATTCTAAACTCATTATTTTTTATTTTCACCATGGATTTTGCGCTCACTATGCCAAAATTTTGAGAAAAATTTTGATTTTTCAAGGATAAATCTATGAATTTTTAAGTTTTTTCAAGTTTAAAAAGCTTAAATTAGTTTATTTTCCTAAATCCATTGACTTTATTTTGCGTTTTTATTTTCACGTTTAGATGGCACCCAAATCTAAGCGAGGAAAGGAACGAGAAAATTTTGATCGTAGCAAGTTCGTCACTGCTGCTGCACACTTCCGATACAATGATTTTGCTACAACTCGGAAATTTATCTCGAAGCAAGTTTTTATAATCTTGGAGGAAGAATTGAGGAGACAATCGTTGCGCTCAACTGGCAAAGATTCTGTTATTTCACGGTTGTTGTCGTTATCCCAGTTGTTAGAGAGTTTTATGCTAATTTTGTGGATGTGGAAGAATACGAGATTTTCGTTCGAGGAGTTAGAGTAGGATTCACTCCTCAACGAATCAATATTTTCTATGGTCTGTCGCCAAACATAGATTGTTATTACTCAGGATTATCTCCATCTGAGGGAGATTTGGATATGATCATTGCCTACCTGACTGATAGTAATGGAGCATGGAAGATTTGGAACGAAAAAGGGTAAATTTTTCATCTTCTAATCTTAATGGTGTTTCAAAGGCATGACACTACTTTATTTCTGCTCGTCTCCTTCCATCCAATCATCTGAGCGAAGTTACCAAAGATAGAGCTATTCTCAACTACTGCATTCAAGAAAGAAAGTCTATTGATGTATGGAGCATTATTTATGATTCTATAGAGGCTACTGCTTGTTCTAGCACATCTATTGGACTTGGTTTTCCATCTCTGATCTATTCTCTATGTCAAAGTGCTGGAGTAGTTGCTGAGCTTTCTAAAGAAAAGCTTAAGTCGACAATGCCTATAGGAAGAGAAAGCATCAGCGTTTATGATCAACTGCGAGGTAAGAGTTCTACTGCACCTTCTGGTTCATTACCTACTTCAGGTAGAGCTTCTACTTCTAGACCATCTACTTCTGCTGAGCCATCATCTATTTTTGGGAAACCATGCATGATCAGTTTATAGAGCAGCAGCTTGAGTTATTCTTAATTCACTATAGAGTAGATACGATAGATAAGAAGATTGATCATCTTTCTGAGTATACACAAAGAAAGAGTGATTATGATGCTGCGTATTCAGAGTCTTTAGTGAGATTTCTGAAGGGTAAGCATGATGTTCAGTTCCTTACTTGTCCCAGATTTTCACCATATGTTGCTCCAAAGGATATGGAATTTTCTTTTGGTGATGACGATGATGAAGCTACAGACAGTGATTAGTAGCTTGACTTATCTCTAGAGATTGTTGATTCTGTTTTTAGTGTGTTTTCTTGTTTCTTGTGCTATTTATTGTGATGTTATTTGTTAGTGTTTATGTGAACTTTTTATGTTAAAACTGTTTTTAGATTATCTGATGTGTGTTTAAGACTGGAATGTGAATGAATTTCTATAAAAGTTTATTTTTGTTTCAGCCTACTGTTTAGTGTTCATGAATAGTTAGTAAATTTGCATGTTCAAAAACAAAAACAAAAAAAAAAAGATTTTTTTTAGAAATTAACTCCTGCTCTGCAAAACTTTTCTATATATGCTTAATCATTTCCGTTATATTCATATTGAAGCATGTGTAGAAGTAGAAGTTAGTTTTTCCTTACCACATCATTATTGTACTTAGATTAATTCCTGTTTATTTCTTTCTCTCATGCTTTAGAAAATTTCATGATTCATATTTATACTAAACCTGAAGTTTGGGGGAAGGGAAAACATGTATCAAATTTAAATATTATTTTTCCATAAAGAACTAATTTTTTCTTTAAAAATATATTAACATAACATACGGAATGAAAAATCTATTTAAGATTACCTAAATTGTTGAATTTATAAATAATTTAGTAAACTTAACTAAAACTTCAAAAATTTTGGTTGATTTTAAGAATAGAATTATTTAGCTTAAAGAATAATAAGATCAAAATTTTTCTATTTATAGTAAAGAGAATTGTATTTTTGAAATACTAAGGAATCAAGATTATTGCTTGAAAAAGAAAAGATTGAAATAAGTTTTGAAATTTATTAATGTCATATTCATTAAGTAAGAATGTATAAGTTTTTGAAAATAAGTTAAGGATAGTGAAGTTCAAATTCATTAACAGACTATCCAAAAATAGTAATCCTCACTTAAAAAAAAAAGAGAAGAGAAAAAATAAAGAAAAGAAAGTGAGGAGAAGCTTAAGGAAATGCCTAATCAAAAATTGGCTTCACTTGAATTATCTTATAAGAAGAAAACTGATTACATTTTTTTAACTTAATTTCTATGTACATATATTTTTTTACTAGAAAAATATTTCATGAAAATCTTTTTCTTATAATATTCTATGAGACTTTGATATGATAAACTACAGTTATTCTTGAAATAAATGAAAAATTAGAAGTCTTATGATTTGGTAGTTAAATATTCTTAAATTCTTGAAATTAAACTTAATTAGTGAAATTTGGTTAATGATTTGCTAAAGCATTTATAAAACCAAAAATTACAAGGAATCTTAAATATTTTTACTTCACTCCAAATGTTATATATTTTATGTAATTAAAAGGGATACTTGAGGACAAGTAACATTTACGTTTGGGGGAATTTTATCTAACTAAAAAATACTCATTTTTATGCCTTATTTATGATTCAATTCTTAAGAATATTATGCTTTAATGAAAGGTATTTTTATGTTTTTGGATGTAGATGATTTAAAAAGAGCAAGAAAGAAAAAGAAGGAAAAAGGAGCAAAAAGGAGCAAAAAATGGAGCTTATGGAGCAAAATTTTGGAATTATTGGCCTGGCGCCTAGGAGCCAGAATCCGACGCCTGGCGCCTAGGGGCCAGAATCCGGCTCCTAAGCGCCAGTTTGATACAGATGCTGTCAAGTTTTTTTGATGACTTTGGGGAGTTATTTTGATGGTTTTAAGCTGTTATTGAAGCTTCTAGAAGATTGAAAGTTACTCCTAATATATAGGACATGTGATATAATGTATTTGGACACAAGGAAACGGTCTGGATCGCGATGAGGTGTGACCCAAAGTGAAGAGGTGCGAAAGACCTGGTCACGGAGTCCGACGCTCAGGCGCCGGATCCGGCGCCTAGGCGCGACGATTACCTTCTAGAAGATACATTGAATTTGAACGAATTTTGAAGAGGTGCCTTAAGCAACCCCTGGTCAAATTCAGAGCTCTATAAATAGGAGCCTATTCTACAGAGAAAATCGTACCAAAAACCCCCCCTATTAGTACACATACCCATTTTAGCATCTTCTCTCTCATCTCTAGTTTTATTTAGTCTCTTCCATACTTAGGGTGCCACTTTATTTTGTATCTAGTGAGTTTATTTTGAGTGTTTATTGTGTGTTATTGCTGTTGGAGTCTTTCATCATTACTTTGGAGTCAGTAGAAGTCAGCGGATCACTTGAAGAAACACTTCAGATAAGTATTTGTACTTTGGTGCAAAGTTTTATAAATATGTTGTGTTGTGTTATTTCAATGTGTTCTGATAGTTAGTTATCTTTCTCCTTTCAACTATGAAAAGATTATAAATTAATTAAATTTTGTAGGAGAATTAAATATAATATTTTAAAACATTGTGATGATATTAATACCTGATCTTAGTTTAATTTTTAAATTGGCCATTTAAATTGTTAAAACCTGTTGAAGAATTTTGAGACATATCTGGAGATAAATTCTTAACTAGTAGATATCACAAGAATCCTTAAGTAATCACAGGCTATACACGGATTATTTAAGGTGAAGTGTAAATAAATAGGAAGATAATATTTATTGAGCGTAAAATTAATTAGTTTTTAGAGTGACAGACTAAATTCTAATAATTTGGTTTATAGAAAGGTAACGGGTCACTGGTACGGCCGACCATAGCCACCCTTGGACATCTAGTTGTGTGAGCCTAGATTAACATATTCTACTAATAAAAAATCCTGAGGCTATCTATAGATTAGTCAATGTTCTTTGCACCTGGACCAAAGGGTAAAGAATAGGAATGCTTCTATTTGGCACAATGTCATAATCTTAATTCCTTACAAAAGATAATTACTTTATAATTCTTGTATTAGTTGAAAAAGGAGAAAGTCATTTTTATACTTGCATTAAATTTTAATTACTGCTTACTTTACTTTACTGCTTACTTGCTTTTAGTAAAAATTGGTAGCAAATTAAATTTGATATATATATATATATATATATATATATATATATTGCTTTTAAAAATTCCAAAATATTACTTATATTTCTTACTTTTTATAAATTCACTATCCCCGTGGGATCGATAACCGAGACTCCACTAGAGCCTCGTATTACTTCGAATGATACGTATACTTGCGTTTAAAATTGTGACTTTTACAATAATAAAATCTAAATATAAATTTATAAAAGTAAACCTCGCACGTCAAGTTTTTGAAGCCATTTACCAAGAATTAAATATTCAAAAAAGTGGTATCAAATTCTTGTATTTTAAAGCATATATAAAGTCCCATCGTATCAGTATCTCTTGGGGAAATCATTCCTAGGATATTTCAACACGAATTTAGCGCAAGAATTTAAAGGATAAGAAGTGGTGTGAGTGAAGTAAATTAGTGTGTGTGTTGAGAGGAAGTGTTTGTAGAGAGTTTAAAGTCTAGGGTTGGTTTTAAAGTGTTGTTTCGTGAGGGATACTTCTCAAAAGAGTTGTAGGAGGAGAGGGAAAGTGAGAGATTACCTCTTCTCTACTATTCTAAGAGAGAATTTGTGTGTTATTGTGAAGAGAGAAGGAGATTCAAAGGAACTTCAAGGGATTTGCTTAGAGAAAAAATTGAGATAAGTTGTATTTACTTCTTATTGTTCGAATGACTTTGCTTTTATATATAAAATCTTTATTTTTTCGTATCTTCCTCATAAATTCTTAGTAGATTTCTTCGTCCAATGATAAATAGTGAAGTGATGGTTTAGATTGGATGTGCCATATAAATGCTAAGAAACTATGATGATTTTTCACTTTGTACTTCATTTACTTTTCGATCTGACCAATTGAATTGTTAAAATATGTTGTGAAACATACGATCCGAAAGGATTATGCTTTATACAACAAAAGTGAAGATTACATTCAATGTCCATGAATGAGTGATGTATTTCATGGGGGCTGAGTGCAAATAAATAGGGAAATATGGTTTATTGGGCATAGAATTGAAAATTTTAGGGTGATAGACTAAATTCCACAATTTGTTCCTAGTGTTTGGAAACTAAAGCGAGAGTTTGCTTTCAGGCGAAGGGAAGTGGGAGCTCTAGAGTGAGAGCCAATATCCTCCCAGCCTAACCACGGATTTAGGGACTAAACCTAGGATTAGCCAATGTTCTTTATAGCACTGTGAAGAGGGTAAATAATAGGTATGCTCCTATTTGGCACAATACAAGAATCTTACTAATCTTTATCATTAACTCACCATAACATCATTGTAAGGGTGATGATACTTTCTCAAAATTTAAATCTTGCAATACAAAACTTATTTTAGTTGTACTTAACTTTAATTTGAAGTTTAGAGAGTACTTTAGTGATCTTAAAAATTTCTAGCATCGTTAAACTTTAGCAAGTTTAGTATTTACTGTAAGTGCATTGCAATATTGAATATTGGATTTTTGTGCTACGTTTAAAGGTTTGCTTCCTCCCTGTAGGATGGATAACCAGGACTCCATTATAGCCCTATAGTACTTGAGCGATATGTATACTTGTGTATAGATTGGTTGCTTTCTTATTAGATTGATTATACTTTGCGACTGAACTGAAAATACATATAAATATTTATTTAAGAAAGCCGCAGTCAAGTTTTGGGCGTCGTTGTCGGGGAGGCAATAGTAAATCTAGTGGTAACTGAAAGCCTTTGTTTCATATTTTGTTATTGTGTGCGCTTACATTTAAGGGTGTTAATTGTAATTGTGTATGCATAGTATTGTATCTGAAGGTTTAGTATCTTACGATTCGGAATTAGAACGTACCATTAGAAAACTTCAAAAACAACAAAAAGAATTTAAAAATATGAACAAAATGACGAACAATTTTGATAATCAAAGAAATGAAAATGAACATCAACCTAGACCTTTAAGAGATTATACTAACCCTACATCAGATGAAATTCAATTAATTATTCAAAATCCTAATGTAGCTGCTAATTCATTTAAGCTTAAACTTGTTATTATCTAAGTGTTACAAAATAATCAATTTGGTGGAACACCAAATGAAGATCCTAACTTACATCTTGCTAGTTTTCTAGAATTATGTGCTAATTTAAATATGACAGAGTGTCGAACGACGCTGTCAGGCTTTAACTTTTTTTCTTTTTCATTAAGGGATGATGCTAAGCCTTAGTTAAATTCATTAGCACCTGGATCTATCAGAACTTGGGGAGAACTATCATAAAATTTTTTGTCAAAATATTTCCCTCAATCAAAAACTGCTAAGCTTAGAAACAATAGTACATCTTTCTATCAGTTTGAAGGGGAATCAATATATGAAGCTTGAGAAGGATTTAAAGATTTCCTTATGAAGTGTCTACATCATGCTTTACCAAATTATTTAATGAGTCAAACATTTTATATTGGATTAGTTGGATCTTATAGAGATTATAGACGTTGCTGCTGGTGGATCGTTAATGTCAAAATCTTTTGATGAGGCATAATCTTTAATTGAAGAGATGACTACTAATAATTTTCAATAGCCCTCTGAATGGGTAAATCCTAAAAGAGTAACCAGTATTCATGATTCTGATGTAATATCTATGTTGGCTTCTCAAATTGTTACGATTTCAAAGAAAATAGGTCAATTCGGAATGAACTATTCTCAAATGCCTTTGGTGTTAGAGGAAACTTCGTTGGGACAAATAATAATTCTCAATCATCTTATGAGACTTTAAATGTTATAAATAATAGACCCCAACAATCCTTATTCTAATTATTATAATCTCGGTTGGAAAAACCACCCAAACTTAAATTGGAATAATAACACTACTACTGTTAATCCACAGTGGAGGAATAATTCTATGAACCCAATGGGAAATTTGAACAAATAGGGAAACAATAATTATAGACCTTCTTATCCTCCAGGTTTCAATAGTAATCCACAATTTACAGAGAAAAAGTTATCTATGGAAGAATTGATAGTAAATATGTTAATCAATTACAAAGTCAAGGGAACCAATTACAAAGCCATGGTAACCAATTACAAACTCAGGGAGCTGCTATTAAAAATATTGAAAATCAATTAGGACATATTGCTACTACACTTAGTAATAGAACTTCAGGAACTTCCCTAATAATGATGAAATTAACCCAAAAGATCAAAATAAAGAACAAATGAAGGTTATACAAGAAGTGGAAAAGAATTCAAATCAAAAGTGCAAAAAGATGTTGAAGTTGAAAAAGAGAAGATGGAAACTAAAAAAGAACATGATAATATATATCCACATTTAGAATATCCACTTAAACTGATGAAGATTATAGTAGAAAGACCACCACCTCTGTTTCCTCAAAGATTGAAACAACAAAAGTGAGATAAATAATTCTCAAAATTCCTATAAATCCTTAAAAAATTAACAGTAAACATTCGCTTCATTAAAGCCTTAGAACAAATGCCTAATTATGTGAAGTTTATGAAGTATATACTAAATAAGAAAAGGAAGTTTACAGATAATAAGACTGTTGCACTCAGTGAAGAGTGTAGTGCAATTTTTTAAAAAAAGCTTCCCGAAAAACTCAAAAATCCTAGTAGCTTCACTATACCTTGTGCTATTGGAGAAAAAATTTTTGGAAGAGCCTTATGTGATCTGGGAGCCAGTATTAATCTCACGCCTCTATCAACTTTTAAAAGGTTGGGAAAAGGAGAAATTTCCCTATTTCAGTAACTCTTCAGTTAGCTGATCATTCTATTACTTATCCTAGAGGAGTTGTAGAAGACTTTTTAGTAAATGTTGATAAATTTATCTTTCCTGTGGATTTTATTGTTTTAGATATGGAGGAAGATAAAGAAATTGCTATCATTTTTTAAAGACCATTCCTTGTAATAGGAAGATTCATGATAGATGTTTAAAAAGAAGAATTAACTATGAGAGTTAATGATTAAGATGTGACATTTAATATATCAAAATTATGAAATACTCTGCAATAGAAAAAAAATGATAAATGCTTTCAAATGGAAATTTGTGACTACTTAAAAGATGAGCATTTTGAGTAAACATTTGAAGAAAAAAGGAACAAGAAGATTTGAAATGTAAGGATGAAGATGAAATGGAAGATAAATACGATGAGATAGATAATGAAGAACTGGATTATATTTAGGAAAGATTTAAGATGTTGGATATTACAAAAATTGATAATAAAAGTCTAATTCCATCTATCATGAAACCTCTTGAACTTGAGATGAAAATACTTCCTAACCATTTAAAGTATGTGTTTTTAGGAGAATTATCTACATTACCAGTTATTGTATCCTCAGATTTAAATGATTTACAAGAGCAAAAATTACTAGATACATTAAAAAGATACAAAAAAGCTTTTGGTACTTTAACCAATATTAAAGGAATCACTCATTCGATTTGTATGCATAGAATTTTATTGGATGAACAACATAAACCTAAAGCTAATCCGCAAAGGAGATTAAATCTATTAATGAAGGATGTAGTAAAGAAAGATATTTTAAAATGGTTGGATGCTGGAATTATATATCTTATTTCAAATTGTGCGGTCCAATCGATTGTATTCCTAAGAAAGGAGGAGTGACAGTTGAGACGAATGAAAAAAATGAATTAATAACCGACGCACCAAAAATATATGCTATTTTTGCTATTTAATTTTACTCATTTTTTGTGATATTGCACTTTAAAGAAATGTATTTTTCATGATTTATTGCATGTATGATGATTTTAGGTGATTGGAGCGAAAATGAACGAATTCGAAGCAAAAAGGAGAAAAAAGGAGGAAAATAGGTTCTGGCGCCGCCGGCGCCAGAATGGGTGCTGCTGGCACCATTTTCCAGAGAGTTCAGAATTAATTCGAAGATAGAGCACCGCCGGCTCCCAATGTCGGTGGACTTCAAATGTGAAGAGTTTTGGCCACTTTTTGAATTGATGCCTATGGAAACTCTTGGGATTTTGTTCCTAACTTATAAGTAACTATTTTTGGATGAAAATTAGTGTGTGTCTTGTGTATTGTAGAGAGTCTAGTGAGTTTTGAGTGTTAGGGCTTTGGAGAGAAGAGTGTAGAAGTGATATTTTGAGAGGGATTCTTCTCTAAGGAGTGAAGGAGAAGGAGTAAAGTGAGAGATTGCTTCTTTCTTTCCATTCTAAAGAGAGAATTAAGTGTTACTAAGAAGATAGAAAAGGATTCAAAGGAACTTCAAGGGAATTGCATTAGGGAAGAAAAATAGATAAGTTGTATTTTCTTTTGTGGTTTGTATGATTTTTCTTTTATATATAAAATCCATGTTTTATTGTGTCTTCTCTATGAATTCTGAGTAGTCTCCTTTGTCTTTCTTCTTGCATAGAGATGTGATGATGTGTTGATGTGGATTTGAAATGTTTTTAAAGTATTAAAGAAATTGTGATGGTCTTTCATTTAAAACTTAATTTGCTTTTCGATTTGGCCAATTGGATTGTTAAAACATGTTATGGAACATTAACTCTGAAAGGAATTAATGTCTTACAACAACAACGAAAAACCCATTCAATTTCTATGGATGAATTGCTTAGTTCATCGGAATTGAGTGCAAATAAATAGGGAAAAGTGTTTTGATGGACGTGAAATTGAAGGTTTCAGGGTGACAGGCTGAGATCCCCAATTTAGTCCTAAGATTAGTAACTATACTCAAAGGTTAGCCTTTAGGCAAAGGGTAAGTGGGAGCTCCGTAGTGGCAGTCGATATCCTCCCAGCCTAGCCTTAGATTTAGTAACTAAAATTAGGATATGTTAATGTTCTTTTCTTGCTTAGAAGAGGGGGTACTCTTTTAAGGGTAAAGAATCAATTTTGCTCCTATTTGGCACAATACCATTATATAATCATTCCATATCATCAACACATCATATTCTCATTGCAAGAGGAAAGATACTTTTCTTATATATCAAAACCTTTCAAATATATCTAGCTTAGTGTGTGTTTGATAGTTAATTTTGTTTTAAAGATATAGAAATAATTGTAATTTGTTTAATTGTTATTGTTTTCTTCATCTTGGTAGTAGAAGTAAACATTAAACTTTAATCGTAATTTAAGTATTGGAATTTAGTATTACATTATCAATAGTGTGATTTACTTCGCTTCCCTGTGGGATCGATATCCAGGACTCCATTAGAGCCCTGTATTACTTGATACGATACGTATACTTGCGTTGAATGTTTGGACTTTACAAAATCATTATAAATATATAAAATTGAGTTCATAAGTTCTTGCAATATAATGTCCGCCGCATCAAGTTTTTGGCACCGTTGCCGGGGAAAAGAAGGTATAAATGGTATCTATTGATAATATAGTAACATAAAACCTTTAGTTTATACTGTGCAATTGTGTGTTTGTTTACTTTTTAAAGTATTTGTGTGATTTTATATGCGTCGTAGTGGATCTATAGGTTTAGTACCTTACGATTCGGAGTTAGAGCGTACTGTCAGAATAATTAGAAAACAACAAAAACAAACTGAAAATCCTTGCAAAATGACGAATAATCAAGATAATCAGAGAAATGATATTTGAAATTTGTCAAGACCTTTAAGAGATTATGCTAACCCAACAGCAGATGAAATTCATATAACTATTCAATACCTTGATGTTGCTACTAATTCATTTGAACTTAAACCTACTATTATCCAAATGGTACAAAACAATCGATTTGGAGGAACACCTAATGAGGATCCAAATTTACATCTCACTAGTTTTCTAGAACTGTGTGCTACTTTTAAGTATGACGAAGTGTCGAGTGATGCTGTCAGATTTAGACTTTTTCCTATTTCATTAAGGGATAAAGTTAAGGCATGGTTAAATTCGTTAGCACCTGGATCTATTAGAAATTGAGGAGAATTATCTCAAAAGTTTCTATCAAAATATTTTCCTTCATTAAAGACTACTAAGCTAAGAAATGATATCACATCTTTTGGTCAGTTTGAAGGGGAATCAATATATGAAGCTTGGGAGAGATTTAAAGATCTTCTTAGGAAGTGCCCACATCATGCTTTGTCAGATTGGTTAATAATTCAAACCTTTTATAATGGAATAGTGGGATCATTGAGATCAATTATAGATGCTGCTGCTGGTGGATCGTTAATGTCAAAACCTTTTGATTAAGCATACACATTAATTGAAGAAATGGCTACTAATAATTTTCAATGGCCCTCTGAACGGGTAAATCCTAAAAGAGTAGCTAGTGTTCATGATTTAGATATGATGACTATGATAGTTTCTCAAATTGCAGCCCTTTCTAAGAAAATAGATCAATATGGAATGAATTATTCTCAACCACCCCAAGTGTTAGAGGAAAATTTATTTGGACAGATAACAAAATCTCAAACACCTTATGAGACTTTGAATGCTATTAATAGATCTAACAATCCTTATTTGAATTATTATAATCCTGGTTGGAATAATCACCCAAACTTCAATTAGAATAATAGTAATGCCAATGTTAACCCACATTAGGAGAACAGTTCTATACATCTAATTGGAAATTCGAACAATCAAGGAAATACTAATTTTAGACCATCTTATCCTCCTAGATTTAATAGTAACCCACAATTTAAGGATAAGAAGTTATCTACTGAAGAAATGATTCTGAATATGGGAAATCAATTACAAGCTCAAGGTGTTGTGATGAAAAATATTGAAAATCAATTGGGGCATATTTTCACTGCACTTAATAATAGACCTTCTGGAACGCTTTTAAGTAATGTTGAGATCAATTCAAAAGATTAAAACAAGGAACAACTTAAGGCTATTCAATTAAGGAGTGGAAAAGAATTGGAAACAAGAGTGTAAAAAGAAGTTGAAATAGAAAAGGAGAAGGTGAATATTGAAAATGGTTCAAACAAGATTTATCCAGACTTGGATTATCCTCCTGAGCCATTGAAGATTACTGTTGAAAAATCACCGTCTCCATTTCCTTAAAGATTGAAACAACAAAACAGGGATAACATATTTGGAAAATTTTTGAAGATCCTTAAGAAATTAACAATAAATATTCCTTTTGTTGAAGCATTAGAATAGATGCTTGATTGTGCTAAGTTTATGAAGGATATTCTGAAAAAGAAAAGAAAGTTTACAAATCATGAAACTGTTGCACTCAGCGGAGAGTGTAGTACAATTATTCAGAAGAAGCTTCCAGAAAAACTTAATGATCCTGGTAGTTTCACTATCCCGTGTGTTATAACAGAAGAATTTTTTGGTAGAGCCTTATGTGATCTGGGAGCTAGTATTAATTTTATGCGTTTATCAACTTTCAAAAAATTGGGAATAGGAGAAATTTCTCCTACATCTGTGACTCTTCAGTTAGCCGATCGTTCCATTACTTACCCTAAAGGAGTGGTGGAAGATGTATTAGTGAAAGTGGATGAATTTATCTTTCCTATAAATTTTATTATACTTGATATGGAGGAAGATAAAGAAATTCCAATCATTTTAGGAAGTCCATTCCTTGCTACTGGAAGAGCAGTAATTGATGTTCGAAAAGGAGAATTAACTACGAGAGTTAATGATCAAGAGGTGACCTTTAACATTTTGAAATCTATGAAGTATCCCTAAATGGAAAAATATATTTTAGAATGATTTAAGATGGAGGTCTGTGAATATTTGAGAAATGATCATTTTGAAAATATGTTTGAAAAAGAAGTGGATTATGAAAATATGTTTGAAGAAGAAATTGAAAATGAAGAAAATTCAGATAACAAGAAGAATGAAGATTTGGAGTATGTTCAGGAGATATTTGAAGTATTAGACACTATGGAAGGTGGAAATAAAAGCTTAATTCCATCTATAATAAAACATCTTAAACTTGAGATGAAAATTCTCCCTAATCTTTTGAAGTATATGTATTTAGGAGAATCATCTACACTGCCAGTTATTGTATCTTCGGAGTTAAATGATTATCAAGAACAGAAGTTGTTGGAAATTTTAAAAAGATACAAGAAAGGTTTTGGAAGGACTTTAGCAGATATTAAAGGAATCAGTCTTTCGATTTGTATGCATAGAATTTTATTAGATGAAGAACATAAACCGAAAGTTGATCCGCAGAGGAGATTAAATCTTATAATGAAAGAAGTAATTAAGAAGGAAATTTTAAAATGGTTGGATGTTGAAATTATTTATCCTATTTCGAATAGTGCTTGGGTGAGTCCAATTCATTATGTACCGAAAAAGGGAGGAGTGACTATTCAAGTGAATGAATATAATGAAATTATACCCATAAGACAAATTAATGGATGGCGACTTTTGTATTGACTATAGGAAATTAAATGTCGCCACCCGAAAAGATCACTTTCCTCTTCTTTTTCTCGATCAAATGTTGGATAGACTTGTTCGACACAAGTACTACTGCTTTTTGGATGGATATATTGGTTACCATCAAATACCTATTACTCCTGAGGATCAAGAAAAGATAACATTTACTAGCCCTTACAGAACCTTTACTTTTCAAAGAATGTTTTTTGGACTGTGTAATGCACCTACAACATTTCAGAGATGTATGATGTCTATCTTCAGTAGTATGATAGATAATGGAATTAAGGTTTTCATGGATGATTTCTCTGTATTCGGGACTTCATTTAAAATATGCTTAGAAAACTTAGCAAAAGTTTTGGAGCTTTGTGAGAAAACAAATTTAGTTCTGAATAGGGAGAAATGTCAATTTATGGTTGCAGGAGGAATTGTACTTGGGCATAAAGTTTCTGAGCATGGTATGGACGTCGACCCTGCTAAAATTTGAGTGATTGAGAGATTGCCACCACCCACTACTGTGAGAGAGGTGAGAAGTTTCTTAGGACACGCTGGATTTTACAGGTGATATATTAAAGAATTTTCTAAAATTACTAAAGCTTTACGCCAACTTTTAGAAAATGATAGAAAGTTTGATTTTAATGATGACTATTTAAATGCTTTCAAATTATTAAGAGAGAAATTAATCACTGCACCTGTAATTATTTCACCAGATTGGGAGAAACCATTTGAACTCATGTGTGATGCTAGTGATTAGGCGATTGGAGTAGCATTGGGAAAAAGGCATGATAAAGTTTTCAAAGTCATTTACTATGCTGGTAAAACTCTTAATGATGCTCAAATTAATTATACCACTACAGAAAGAGAGTTATTAGCTATAGTATTTGCTTTTGAAAATTTTAGACCTTATTTAATTGGAGCTAAAAGTATTGTGCATACAGACCATTCAGCTATTAAATATTTAATGCAAAAGAAGGATGTGAACCTTAGATTAATTAGATGGATACTTCTTCTGCAAGAATTTAATTTTATGATAGTTGATAGTAAGAGATCTGATAACCAAATAGCTGATCATTTGTCGAGAATAGAATATGATAAATTATATGAATTTGAAAAAGAAGTTACAGAAACTTTCCCTGATGAACGACTTTATACTATTATGGGAAGAAATTTGCCTTGGTATGCTGATATTGTGAATTATATTGTGAGTGATATTGTAGCACCTGATTTAACGTGGCAACAACAAAAGAAGTTCAAATATGATGCAAAATCTTATTATTGGGATGAGCCATATCTATATAAACAGTGTAAGAATCTTATTATTAGGAGATGTGTGCCACAAGAAAAAACGAATTTAATTATTCAATGATGTCACGATTATGAATTTGGAGGTCATTTTGGTGTTGATAAAACTACTTTTAAGATTTTACAATCTGGATTTTATTGGCCCACTCTTTTTAAGGATGTTTACAAATATATTAAATCAAACGATTGATGTCAGAGAGTAGATAATATCTCTAGAAGAAATGAAATGCCTATAAATTATAATTTGGAAGTTCATGTATTGGGATTAGATTTTATGGGACCATTTACTCCTTCATTTGGAAATTTATACATACTGGTTGCAGTTGATTATGTCTCAAAATGGATTGAAGTTGTTGCTTTACTTAAATGTGATGCTCGAAGTGTTTCAAAATTTTTAAAGAAAAATATATTTACGAGATATGGAATGCCGAGAGTGATTATAACTGATGGTAGATCCCATTTCAAGAATAATCAAATTAAGAGATTAACTGAGAAATATAACATTATTCATAGAATCTCTACTACTTATCATCCCCATTCTAGTGGTTTAGCAAAAGTGTCTAATCGTGAAATTAAAAGAATTTTGGAGAAAACTTTGGATAATCATAAATTAGATTGGTATGCTCGATTAAATACTGCATTATAGGCTTATAGGACTGCTTTTAAGACCCTGATTGGGATGTCTCCTTATAGACTAGTGTTTAGTAAGACTTGTCATTTACCGGTTGAATTGAAGCATAAAGCATATTGGGCGATAAAAGAGTTGAACTTTAATTTGAAAAATGCTGGAGAGATGAGATTTATGCAATTGAATGAATTGGAAGAAATTAGAAATGCATCTTATCACAATGACAGGATCTATAAAGAGAAAATGAAATTATGGCATGATCGGAAGATGTGGAAAAAGAAATTGGAATTTAGACAAAAAGTTTTGTTATACAACACAAGATTGAAGTTATTTCCTAGAAAGCTCAAGTCTAGATGGTTGGGACCTTCACAGTTATAAAAGTTCAGTCTTTTGGAGCTGTTGATATAAAAGATCCTGATACTGGAAAGAATTTCAAGGTTAATGGGCATCGATTAAAGTCTTAATTTGACATATTTCAACTTGATTTCAAATAGGTTTTAATACGGAGTCATCTCGATTAACTGAATGGTTTATCGGGCTGACGACGTTAAACCAAGCGCTTTATGTGAGGCAACCCATATGTATCTTTGTGGTGTGTTTACTTGTTTGTTGTAGTTGTGCTTTTTAGATAGTTATTTGTGAATCCTAATCGCTCCTAAATACATTTAAAATGGATAAATATTTGATTGAATTAAGATATTGGAATATTTTGGGCCAAACGAAGTTTGATGAAGTTTTTGACCACTGGCGCCGCCGGCGCCCAATTACAGAGAGGATTTACTGAATTTCAGGTTTGAGCGCTACTGGAGCTTGATGGTTTTTTAGTTTTAAAATGTGAGTTTGGCGGTTTTTAGCGGGATCTTCGTCCTTATAACTCCCTAAACTTTATTTTAGACTTCCAAACTCCATAAAAATGAAAACGACCATTCCCAATTCGTATCCCATGGATTTCTACTCCATAGAAACCTCTCGATCTCGCATTTTCAACCGAAGGAAGTTTATAAGTTTTGAGGCACAATGATTGTTCAAAAAATTGATGATGAAGAGGAGGATTATCAAGGAAAGAGGCTTTATAAATCGAGATATGGATAATCCTACTACAAAGATTGAAGAGATAATTAAGGAAAGACGTTGGGAAGTGTTCTGTTACACTACCGCTGCCGTAATCATTCCGGTTGTGAAAGAATTCTATGCAAAATCTGCACGGGATCAACAAAGGATTCGTCTTTGTGCGAGGTAGGTTCGTACAATTCACTCCTGCGAGAATTAATGATCTTTTCATGATTGAGAATGTACCTATTTGTCACTATGCTAATTTCAATGCCACAAGAGATAATATGAATGATGTGTATCATTATTTGATGGATGAGAATGAAGAATGGGAAGTTAGAGAAAATGGATATGTTAGTTTCCCTTCTGTATCTTTAAATCCGGCGTCAAAACAATGACATTACGTTATTTTGGCAACGTTATTTCCAACTTTGAAGATTAGCAAGGTAACAAAGGAAAGTGTCATTTTGAATTTCTGTATTCAAACTGGGAGGCCGATTGAAATTGGTAATATAATTGTGAAATCAGTTTTGGGATTAATTGTTCATGGATCAAAATATGGGTTTGGACACCCATCCACCATATTTCTGTTATGTAGTCAATTACAAGTTTCATATGAGAGTTGGGAAAAAGATCTTCTTCCCTGGAGGCCTATCGATCCAACTAATCTTTATGACTACCAAATAGTAGGAGAAGAAGATGATATGAATCTGCTTGCTGATCAACCAACTCAGACTTTACAACCGATTCAGCCTTACTTTCCTGAAAGTTCCAGAACAATACTTCAGAAGATCAAAAAGTTGGAGAAGGAGACTCTTAGTGATAACTACCATAACTTCCTTTGGGTGGCAAGTTTGAATAAAGGGGTGCGTTCCTTGGTAGATACATCGAATCTGGACACATTTTGAAGAGACAACAAGGTACATTTTGGTTTACTATTTAAAGAGAGTCTTAGGAATGACTAAGTGCTCTTCCACTTGCATTTTGAAGAGAGTTTTTATAGTATTTTACTTTTATTTTGTGAGAGTTTTTATTAAGAGCAGGAGTAGAGAGTAGAAAAGAGAAAAGGGTCGGAGTGAAGTCTTCTTCTTCCCACTTCTTTTCTTTCTTTTAATTTAGTTTTTATTGAAGTACGAAGTCCGTGATTACGAGTCATCGGAGTTGGGAGACTTGCTCTGAGGAGTAGTTTAGCGAAGAGTCAAAGTTTAAGAGGAACTTCCTTAGTCTTGTGGAGAGGATTTTCAGATAAGTGTTTACTTTTAATCTTTTTATTAATACTTGCTTTCCTTTGTTATTTTTCTTATTATTTTTAATTTTAAATCAATGTGTTTTTGTATTTTCTCAATGCATTCTGAGTAGTTTACTTTATCTTTTTCTTTCTTAAATGGAGAAGTAATTAATTTATAAAGAATTGTTGTGGAAAGTATAAGTGTTTAAAAGTTGGAAGAAGTTGTGAAGATTGATTCTAAAAACTTTGTTTACTTCTTAATTTGGCCTGTTAAGTTGTAAAATTTCTTGTGATTATGTAAAATCCAATGTGGTATTGTCTCATAAAAGTTAGTAAGAATCATATGCAATTATATGGGTGAGAATTATAGTTCATATAATTAAATGTAATATTAGAAGATATTTTTATGGAATGGAGTAAAATTAGAGGATTTTAGAGTGGCAGACTAAAACCCCCTAATTTGGTTTGAAGTTTTGAGTTTTGTTATGAGAAGTTAGCCCTGAGGTGGTGGGAATCGAGGGAACTCTAGAATGAGAGAGCTGGTATCTTCCTCGCCTAACCATGTTCGAAATAATAAAAATTTCAAATTAACATATGTTCTTTATAGAACCAAGTAAGGGTAAAGAACACATTTTCTTCTATCTGTCACAACAAATTTAAATACTTCCACAACAATACTTTAAGAATTATTACTACTTTATAAAAGGAAAGAAAAAGATATTCTAGTTAATAGTATTTTACATCCAGTGTTTTTTTAGTTATTATAATTTTAATTTCTTGCTTAACATTTTATTAAGGAAATTTCAAAAGACAATTCAGCTTTCAAAACCTTTCAAAATCAACACATACTTTCAAAAGCCATATCAAAAAGTAAAAAGATAATTTTTCTGATTTCTTTAAAGATTTTACATTTTCCCTGTGGGTTCGATATCTCGGGGCTTAATAAGAAAGTCATATATTACTTGATAAATAATATGTATACTTGCGTAGTATCCCATATTATAAAATTACAAGTTTCATATCTAAATCATCAGCGCATTTACAGGATACTACCAAGTTTTTGGCGCCGTTGCATTTATCGGGGATCAGGCATAAATACTTTTGCTTTTAGATGGATATATCAGTTATTATCAAATACCAATTGCTCGTAAGGATTAAGAAAATACCACATTTACTAGTCCTTATGGAACATTTGCTTTTCGACGAATGTCCTTTAGATTATGTATTGCACCTGAAACAATTCAAAAATGTATGATGTCAATTTTTAGTAATATGATTGATAATGAAATAGAGGTTTTTATGGAAGATTTCTCCATATTTGGAACTTCATTTAACGCTTGCTTAAATAATTTAGAAAACATTTTTGAGTTATGCAAAAAAAAATCAGTTCTAAATTAGGAGGAATGTCAATTTATGGTTGCAGGAGGAATTGTGTTTGGGCATAAAATTTCTAAAAATGGCATGAAAGTAGACCCTGCAACGACTTAAATTATCGAAAAACTACCACCTCCAACTACTGTGAGAAGTTTTTTAGGAAATAACAGGCGTTATATTAGGACGAAGGCATGATAAAATTTTTAAAGTTATATATTATGCTAGTAAAACACTTAATGAAGCTCAAATTAATTATATTGCTACTGAAAGAGAGTTATTAGTGATTGTATATGCTTTTGAAAAATTTAGGTCGTACTTAATTGAGACTAAATGTATAGTGCATACAGACCATTTTGTTATTAAGTACATAATGCAAAAGTATGATGTTAAACCAAGATTAATCAGATGAATAGTTCTAATGCAAGAATTTGACTTCATGATAGTGGATAGAAAACGATCCGACAATCAACTAGCTGATCATTTATCTAGGCTGGAACAACATGAATTATCTGATTTTGAAGATGAAATTACAGAAACATTTATGATGAATAAATTTATAATATTAAGGAATAGAATTTACCGTGCTATGCTGATATTGTGAACTATATTGTAAGTGATATTTTACCACCTAAATTTTCTAAGAAAAAACAGAAAAAATTTATGCATGATGCCAAATTTTATTTTTGGGATGACCCATATTTATATAAACAATGCAAGGATCTAGTTATTAGGAGATGTATGCCTTATGAAGAAATTGAACCAATTATTCAAATATGTCATGATTTTGAATTTGGGGGACATTTAGAACTGACAAAATTGCACATAAGATTTAAATCTGGATTCTATTGATGTACTCTTTTCAGGGATGTTAATAGATATATTAAAACTTGTGATCAATTTCAATGAGTATGTAATATTTCTAGAAGAAATGAAATGCCCCTAAATTTTACATTAGAAGTTGAAATCTTTAATGTTTAGGGATTAAATTTTATGGGACCATTTATTCCTTCATTTGAGAATATATATATTGCAATGGATTATGTATCAGAATGGATTGAAGCAATAGCTTTACCCAAATGTGATGCACAAAGTGTTTCAAAATTTTTAATGAAAAATATTTTTACAAGATATGGAATGTCGAGAGTTGTCATTACTGATGGTTGATCTCATTTTAGAAATAATCTAACTATAAAGTTGATTGAAAAATATAATATTATGCATAGAAACTCAATTATTTATCATTGTCAGACAAGTAGTTTAGTTGAAATATCTAATCGCGAAATTAAACAAATTTTGTAGAAATCTATAAATCCACATAAATTAGATTGGTCTGCGAGATTCGATGCTGCATTATAGGCATATAGGAATAATTATAAAACTACTATAGGAATGTCTCCTAATATACTGATTTTTGGAAAAACTTGTCATTTACCAATTGAATTGAAACGTAAAGCTTATTAGGTGATTAAAAAGTTCAATTTCGATGTAAAGGATGCCGGTGAGAAAAGATTATTACAACTTAATGAATTGGAAGAAATTAGAAATGAATTTTACAATAATGATAGAATTTATAAGGATTTTGGCATGATTGGAAAATTATAAGAAAGAGATTGAAAACTAGAAATGAAGTTTTGTTATATAATACAAGATTGAAATTATTCTCTGGAAAACTAAAGTCTAGGTGGATACGACCATTCACTGTTATAAAGGTTTATGAATTTGGAGCTTTTGATATTGAAGAACCTAAAACTGAAAGAATATTTAAAGTTAATGGGCATCGATTAAAACAATATTTTGAAGGGTCATGACTAAATTTTAAAGAAGTTTTAATGTTAAGTCATCCTTAATAAAATTAATGTTTGTGGGTCTGACAACGTTAAACCAATCACTTTATGGGAGGCAACCCATAGTTATCTTTATTTTTTAGTTTGTTTGATTTGGTTATAGTTGATATTATTATTAGATAGTCGTATATTGGAGTCCTACTCTCTCAAAAATATCCTAAACGGTGATAATTATTGAATTGTATTGAAGATTTGAAGTTTATTTGGAAGAAAATGTTGTTGGAGAAAAACTGTGCTCTGGCGACGAAGATGCGAGAATGGGGAACGACGATGAGTTTTTCCAGAGAAGAATGTTTATTTTCAGAGCTTGGGCACCGACGGTGCCCTATCCAGTGCTGACAAATGAGTTGCAGTTTTTGGAGTTTTAAATAGCAGCTTTTTGCGGTTTTTGAGCGGGAGCGTCACCCCTATAACTCTCTAAACTCATTTTAAAACCCATTAACTCCAGAAAAAAAAGGGTAGTTACAAAATTTGCATTTCATGGCTTTTAACTTCTTAGAATCTCCAAGATTTAGAGTTTTAATAGGAAAAAGTTTGTCAGTTTTGAGGCACCGCGACTTTGCGACAAAGTTCTTATAAAGAGGAGGCTAATCAAGGAACGAGGCTTTGTCAATTGAGGTATGAATGTTCCTAGTACTCAAGTAGAAGAAACTATTATGCAGAGGCAATGGGAAGTGTTTTGTTATACTACTGCCGCAGTAGTCATTTCTGTGGTGAAAGAATTTTATGAAAATCTTCATGGAATCAACCAAGAAGTTGTTTATGTGTGAGTTAGGTGGATATCATTCACTTCTTCAAAGTTTAATGAACTTTACATGATAGATAATGTGTCAATCTATCACTACACGAATTGTGTCCCTGCGAGAGACAACATGAATGAAATCTATCGATATTTGACGGATGAAGGTGAAGATTGAGAGATAAGAAACAACGGTTATGTCGATTTCTCTACTAACTTATTGAATCTCGTGTCGAAGCAATGACATTTATTTATAACTTCAAAATTACTCTCGAATAAGAAAATTAGTAAAATGACGAAGGAAAGTGCAATACTGAATTATTGTATCCAAACTGGAAGGCCTATATATATTGGCACCATATTGTGAAATTTGTTTAGGGTTTGATTGTGTATGGATCAAATTACGATTTGGGACATCCTTTCACTATATTTCTTCTCTACAGCCAGTCACAAGTACCATATGAAAGTTGGGAAAAGTGCTTCTCTCTTAGAAATCCATGGACTCAACTAATATTTATGATTGTCCGGTAATTAGGGATGAAAATGATCTGAGCATAATTGTAAACCAACCATCTTAGAGTTTACTACCTATTCAACCTCGTTTTTTTTGAAATTTAGCAGTTGATTCTGAAGAAAATCAAGAAACTGGAGAAAGAGGTACAATATCTTATGGATGCAATTAATAATATTTGAATTATTTGATCATCTGGATTGGAGGATGAAGGAACAGCTCAATCATACTGGGCATATGGAAGAACAATTGATACATTTGATGAAGAAGAAGGCTTGGATTGAAGTGGATTTGACTGATGAATTACCGTATCGACCCTTTTACAATTTGTTGTGCACCGCCAATTCATGGGAGATATTAGAGAAGATAGCATTGACATTGATGAGGAGTAGTGATTCTCTGTTTTATCTACTATTTAGTATTTGGACTTTATATGCTTAAGTTTGTTTTGTATTTAGCTTGCTTATGGTGTGATTTCAGACTTATTATGCTTGAGATTTGAGTTTATGTTATATTTTCAGCATTAGAGTGTTATGGTTTGATTGTGACACTGAATTATTGATGTGGTAGAATGATTTATTGTGTAAGATTGTAATTGTGTATTTTATATAAAAAAGTGATGTTTTGTGTTGTTTGTGTAATATTTGTATCAGTTCATCACTTAATTATGAATATAGATGCTTAAAAAGGCTGATTAGATGTCATAACTTTAAAACGACCGAAATCGCAAAATTTTTGGAACCCTAAAAATCGGTCTGGCACCGACGGTGCTCAAAACCTGAAACTCAACCTGCACATTTTAAAGTCATGATTTTGAGCCTTTGACTGCATTTGACCATCTTCAACCTCCATCCAAGGCAGAGAACTACTCTTAAGGCTTGCTAGCATTTGGATTTGAGGCGTTTTCAAGGCTTTTTGAAGTTGGATCTCATATTCACTTGGTAAGAGCTCTACTTTAAACTAAAAAGTTTTTATTTTCACCATGAAAATCTCCTAAATTGGGGAAATCCAAAAATTTGGGGTTTGTGAAGAAAACTTTGAGATGATCCATGGTAAAATGCCCTTACCTATTAGATTTGACTTTGGAGTCTATTACATTGCAATTTATTGGGATTTATTTGCACATTTTCTAGAAATTTGAAATGGCTCCAAGGAAGTTTAAGGGGAAGAGAAAGGTGGATTTTGATGAAAAGAAGTTTGTGAATATCAAAGCACAATATTATTTCAACTCTACACTCTGAAGTAAAAAGTGTATACAGGATCGAGGATTTGAAAATCCGAGCAGAGTTGTGGAGCAGGTAATTGCTGATTGGAACTAGGAAACATTTTGTTATTTTTTTGTCGATGCAGTTGCAGGTGTAGTCCGTGAGTTTTATACTAACCTGCGATGACTGAAGAAAAATATGTGCTTGTTCGAGGAAAAATGGTAGAATTCACTCCTACATGAATTAATGCTTTCTACTAGTTGAGAGATAATCCATTCTGTGAGTATAAATCTTTTGGTACTATGGATGCTGCCTTAAATGAGGTAATTACTTTTCTTACTGATGGAAAAGGGGAGTGGAAAACAAAGCAAAGGCAAAAGATAAATTTTCCTACTTCCACTCTAAATGTTGCATCTAAAGCCTGACATTATTTTATTTCTGCAAGATTACTGCTACTTATCATCATAGTAAAGTTTGAAGAGCTAGAGCTATTCTGAATTTTTGTATCCAAAACATGAGAATAATTGACATTTGTGTTGTTATTTTTAATAGTATTCAGAGTATAACTAAAGGAGAAACCATTGGAGGATTAGGACATCCTTCCTTGATTTACACATTATGTGTACAGCCAGGAGTTGAGGTTGATAGTAGAGAAGAGTTGGTCCATCCTTTAAACTCTATTAGTAAAGCTAACATTCGCACTTATGAATCTTATGTAGGATGGAGATCTGGAAGTAAGAGTAGTAAGATTCCCTCTACTAGTCATGATAGACCTTCTACCTCTGGAACTCCTACTATTTCTAATGTTATGGAGTGGCTGATAATACAACAGGGTGATATTATGAGGCTTCATTGCAGGATTGATAGTTTAGAAGCAATAAAGAACATTAATGATGTTTATCATAGGAGAAGAGTGAAATATGATAGAGCTTATCATGATGCTCAGATGAGATTATGAGGGGAAAAGCTGGTGTGATATTTCCTACTTGCCTCCGTTATACTCCATACCAGCCTGAAGAGGAAGAAAGAGCAGTAGAAGAAAGAGAAGATAATTAGTAGTGTATCATTCCTTTTGTTTGTTATTGTTGCGTAGACTTTTGTTTTTTATATTTGTTTTTATGTAGGTGATGTCTTTAGTGATTGTACACTTTTAATTTAGTTAAGTTTTATTGAAACTTATGTTGGTTTGTTTATCAGTTGTATTAAAATTGTAATGGATGTATGTTTTAGGTGTTTAAAGTTGTGTTTTAAATTTTCTTCACCCTGCAAATCTCTAACATATATATGAATAATGCGTCTAACTGTTTTATGCATGTAGTTAAATTTTTTACTAATACCTGCATGCTTCAGAAGAATCAAAAGCCCAGCACAAAAAGGTTAGTTTGCTTTTTGTTTTTCTCTCTAATTTATTAATTTGATATACACTGAAATAATTAAATTTGGTGGAGGAAAAATTAACTTTTATTTATTTTCAATTAAAATATATTTTCAAAGTTATTTTAACATGACTTAAAGTAGTTGAGCTTAACTTTAGATAATTAAATTTTTTAGTTTAATTTAACTTTTTTACTATCACATTAGTAAAAAAGAAGTTGGAAAGTCTGTAGGACCTGATGATATCCCAATAGAAGTGTGGAAATATTTAGAAGATTTGGGGGTTTCTTGGCTTACCGAACTCTTTAATATTATTTTAAAAACTAAAAAGATGCCTGAGGAGTGGAGGAAGAGTATATTGGTCCCCATTTTTAAGAATAAAGGGGATGCACAAGAGTGTGCAAATTATAGAGGAATTAAGTTGATGTGTCATACTTTAAAATTATGGGAGAGGGTAATTGAACATAGGTTAAGAAGTATTACAAAGATTTCTAATAATCAATTTGGATTTATGTCGGGCAGGTCTACTATGGAAGCTATACATTTATTGAGGGGTTTGATGGAGAAGTTCAAAGATAATAAGGAGGATCTACATTCGCTTTTTATTGATTTTGGAAAAGCTTATGATAAGGTTCCAAGAGATATCCTTTGGAGAGTTCTTGAGAAGAAAGGTGTTGATATGACTTATATTCAAGTCATTAAAGATATGCATAATAGAGCTGTTACCTGTATTCAAACTGAAGGAGGATTGACAAAATATTTTCCTATTTCTGTTGGATTACATCAGGCATCAGTTTTAAGCACATATCTTTTTTCTTTAGTTATGGATGGTCTTACTGGTCATTTAATGGAGGATATACCTTGGTGTATGCTTTTTGCTGATGATATCCTTCTCGTGGATGAGACGAGAGAAAAATCCCAGGAAAAACTTGAATTATGGAGGTCTACACTGGAATATAACGGACTTCATTTGAGTAGAACTAAAACCGAATACATGGAATGTAATTTTAGTAGTAGTAGCTCTAGTGGCAGAAGTGTAACTTTGGGTGATCAAATTTTCAAGAGGTGTGAACGATTTAAATATCTCAGGTATGTTATTCAAAGCAATGGTGATATAGATGGGGATGTTAATAGTAGAATTCAAGTTGGTTGGCTGAAGTCGAGGAATGCTTCAGGCCTTTTGTGTGATAGAAAAGCACCACTTATAATGAAAGGAAAATTTTATAAGACGGTAGTGAGAATTGTAATGCTCTATGGCAATGAATGTTGGCCTTTAAAAGAGAAACATAAAACTAAGTTAAAGTGTTGCCAAGATGAGAATGATTAGATGGATGAGTGGCTTGAAAATTAGAGAAAAAATGTGAAATGATTATATCTGTGATACGATTAGTGTAGCTCCTGTGGAAGATAAAATTAGAAAGAGTCGTCTTAGATGGTTTGGTCACATTCAACGTCAACCATCTGACCATCTGATTAGGAGAGTAGATGTTTTAGAGTTGACTTATATTAAGAAAGGCAGAGGTAGAGCGAGGAATACTTGGGCTAATTGTATAAAAAAATGATCTTAATATATTAGAACTAACTAAGAATATGACTCAAAAAAGGACATAATGGAGAAAAAAGGTTCATGTAGCTGACCACATGTAAAAAATAGTGGAATTAAGGCTTTGTTGTTGCTGTTGTTGTATTTAAATATCATAGTAGATTTGAATGAAAGTTTTTAGTAATGAATGTTAAGATTTAAATGAAAGTTTTTAGTAATGAAGGTTAACTTTATGGGGCTAAGTTATTTAGTATAAGAGGAATAGACTATAGTTAATTATTTAAGGTAAAAAAAACTGTATTTTTGAAATGTTAAGATTCTTAGAGGTTTATGTGAGAAGAAAAGATTGATACTCGATGATGAATCATTTAAAAGTTAATATATATCTAATAAGTAAAGAGATGTTTCAAGTTCCAACTTCAGGGAGAGGAGAGTGAAGTACAAAATTAATAAAGGTTATCCAGATATAGTAATCCTCACAAGAAAATAAAAAAAGAAAAAGAAACAAGAAAAAGAAAAAAAGGAGGATTGAAAAGCAATTCCAAAAAGGAAAGAGAAAAGAAAGAAAAAGAAAATATGTGTGAGGACAAGCTTGAGGAGTTGCCAAATAAAAAATAGCTTCACTTAAATCAAATTAAGAGAAAAGCTTAGATACATTTCTGAATTTATATTTATGTATTAGCATCCTTACTAATAAAGTTCTCATGAGTTTCTTTTTCATATGATACTTCAAAGCACTATTAATGTGAAAATTTATGGTTATTCTTGAAATAAATAGAAGACTAAAATTCTTAGACTTGATTACTAAATGTTCTTACACCTATAGTTTTGACCTAAGTTGCAGAAAATCTTTCTAAAAGTCTTGTGATTATATTCATTTAAATAAAAAATCATAGCATCCTTTAAGTAAATTTCACTACTAAGAGTCATATTTTTTATGTAGTAAAAGGATTACTTTAGGATGAGTAATAGTTCAGTTTAGGGATTTTGATGCACCAAAAATATGTTGGATTTTTCATATATATTTTGTACTCATTTTTTGTGATATTGCACTTTAAAGTGAATGTATTTTTAAAGTTTTGCTACAGGTATTATAATTTTAAATAATTGGAGCAAAAAGTAGCAAAAATGAATGAATATGGACCGAAAAAGGGAAAAACTATAAATCAAAGTTTTGGCGCCGACGACACCATTTTCCATAGAGCAACTTTAAATACACGCGATAAGGCCCCGACGATGCCTAAATAGGGTGCTGACGACGCCCAATGTCGATGAAGGCCAGATTTAATGTATTTGGATGACTTTTGGAGGGATTCTTGAGGCATCTCTTGAGGAAATTTTCCCTAGGCTTTTTCAACCTGAATTTGGTGTCATAATCAAAGGAGAAGAAGTGGTGTGAGTGAAGTAAATTGGTGTGTGTGTTGAGAGGAAGTGTTTGTAGAGAGTTTAGAGTCTACGGTTGGTGTAAAAGCATTGTTTTGTGAGGGATTCTTCTCAAAAGAGTTGTAGGAGGAGAGAGAAAGTGAGAGATTGCTTCTTTTCTACTATTCTAAGAGAGAATTTGTGTGTTGTTGTGAATAGAGAAGGAGATTCAAAAGAACTTCAAGAGATTTGCTTGGGGAAGAAATTGAGATAAGTTGTATTTACTTCTTATTGTTTGTATGACTTTGCTTTTATATGTAATGTCTTTGTTTTGTCGTATCTTCTTCATGAATTCTTAGTAAATTTCTTCGTCTTTCTCTTTGCAATGATGAATGGTGAAGTGATGGTTTAGATTGGATGTGCCATATAAATGTTAAGAAATTGTGATGATTTTTCATTTCGTACTTCATTTACTTTTCGATCTAGCCAATTGAATTGTTAAAATATGTTGTGAAACATATGATCCTAAAGGACAATACTTTCTACAACAAAAGTGAAGTTTACATTTAATGTCTATGAATGAGTGATTTGGTTTATGGGGTTGGGTGCAAATAAATAGAGAAATATAAATTTTTGGGCGTAGAATTGGATATTTTTGGGTGACAGACTAAAATCCCCAATTTAATTCTCGTGTTTGGAAAATAAAGTGAGAGTTAGCCTTCAGGCGAAGGGAAGTGAGAGCTCTAGAGTGAGAGCTAGTATCCTCCCAACCTAACCTCGAATTTAGGGACTAAACCGAGGATTAACCAATGTTCTTTATAAGACTTGGTAGAGGGTCAAGAAAAGATATGCTCCTATTTGGCGTAATACAAGAATCTTACTAATCTTTATCATTCACTCATCATAACATCATTGTAAGGGAGGGGACACTTTCTCGAAATTTAAACCTCGCAATACAAAACTTATTGTAGTAGTAGTTAACTTTAATTTGAAGTTCAAAGATTACTTTAGTGATCTTAAAAATTTCTAACATCGTTAAACTTTCACAACATTAGTATTTACTGTAAGTGCATTACAAATTTGAATATTGGATTTTTGTTCTACACTTTAAGGTTTGCTTCCTTCCTATGGGATCAATAATTAGGACTCCATTAGAGCCTTGTATTACTTCAATGATACATATACTTGCATATAGATTGGTTGGTTTCTATTATACTGATTATACTTTGTGACTGAACTGAAAATAATTATAAATATTTATTTAAGACAGTCGCGGTCATTATCACTCTACGAAGAGAGAATTAATCCTCATATTTATTTCCATATGGTAGGAAAATATCAGGTTGTTTTCATTTGTGGGAATACCATTCATAAGCTTATCTTAGAATTATACAAATGTGGTCTAATCCACATAATATATTTAAAAGACGAAAGTCTACTCAAGGAATTACTAAAATCAATAATTGATGCAGCAGATACCTTCCACCAAATTGTTAAACACTGGAATTTTAATATCAAATTATATCAGACGTATCCCGAATTAAAAGGTGGAACTGTTTCTCTCATACAGCTTGGACTACGCAGTGAGCCATACATTCATAAATGTAAACCTATATAATTACTATTTCAGAGATCAACTGCAGAAGACTTATACCAAATATGGAATGAAACTAAGAAAATCGACTCTTCAAATATTTGGGTATATTATTGCTCTGAACAATTGTTTATATATAGTAATTGTAAACGACTAACAAACAAAATACACGAAATAATTTACAAGAAATGGATTTTAATCCTTTGTAAAAATAACGCAGCCGTTAGTAAAGAAGTAAAAGAATTATTATGTCAAAAATTACAAAAAGAAAAAATGCACAAGTGTATGTACTACCCAGAAAAGAGATACTATACACAGAATACAGGATAAAATCGAAGCAAAAATTTGTGGAAACCAGATGTAAAGGCAGGAATCTAAGGAGCATGAAGACATACCATCAATTATTCACCACCAACTAAAAAGCAATTGTGGACAATTATCTCAAAAGGAATATTCCAAGAATTATTCTACAGCACCGACAATTTTATCAAAGATGGAATCTTTCCAACTAAATTATTCGTAGTCAATACAATTATTGACGTATCTTTCCAGCTCAATTATTCGCAGCAAGTACAATATGAAGACCACTAGCAAAAACCAATTACAAAGGAGTTAACAACCATGTGAAGAAAAGGGTCTATATAAGGAGACCTCTTCTGTGAGAAGGAGGACTCAAACTTCTTCTTCTTTCTCTCCTTTTCTTCTTTCTCTCTTCTTCTCCTTCCGTAATCGAATGATGTGTGTCTGCCACTACGGCTAAATAATATCTTCTTCCTCTATGTCTGTAAGTTTGTTTTAATGTATTAATGGATATTATGTCTTGTTCCTTCAGTTTGTTGAAATAAGACTATTTTATTTTGATTCTACCTCTTCTAGCTACGCTTAGCGTAGGTAACAAACTAATGTTGTGCTTTGAATATTTGAAGTAATTACATAAGGTTGTGGTCTGTTGAAGATCTGAATGATTTTGTTGAGCCTTAACTTTCTCTAGAAATCCACGGGGAAAGAAGTAATGTGAACCGAAGATTTTAAGGTCAAAACCTAGAATAGGTATAATCAAAGTAAGATAATATTATTTTGAACTCTCAGACGGAAGCATAATGGACCTTAATACTTTAGAACATACAAACAACAGAAAAGTAAGAATAAATTGTTAATCATGGAAGACGAAAAAAATAAATTAGAAATAGGTATAAGAAATTTTAAAAAAAAGTTAGAAATGATATTAGACAATTTGAAGAATTACAAAACCAATTAAAATATAACTTATTATTAGAAAAATCTAAAGCACAAAAATCATCTGAAATATCTACACCATCGAAGGCCTTAGAAATGGCATCACAGCAAGCAAATTAATCTCGTTTTCAGATTGAGTGAATGACAAAAAGATTTTAAATAAATTATTTCCAAAAATTAAATCAGGGCTATTATCAGAGAAACACTATAATTCTTTATTTTGAGAAGAGCGAATTAAATAACTAAGAATTGGCCAGTCTAATATTCATTTATGGTTAGGAAACCATTAAAATTTTTTAGTAATAATTCTTCGATATGAATTGGTATATGTGATGGAATCATAAATTTCTTACATACAATTATGTCGCTACCTGTATAATATAAAGCTTATACTAAAATAAGTTCATATGTGAGAATATATAATTCTACTATAATATAGCTATAAAATGGTTATGTAATTATCTTTGTTGACAATATTATGTGTAAATGTTATTGTATATAGTTGAAGAAAATCCATTCCTACTAATATTCAATTTGAGTTTTTTTCTTATGTTAGGAATAATGTTGGAAATCAATTTGCTGATTATTTATATTCCAAAATCCAAAAACTATATTGTTTTCATGGGTACATGAATGTTTTTGTCCAAGATAATCTTGGTATATATATGGAGTATATTTAAGTATTTGTAAATTTGTTGGTACTAAATCTTGATCTATATGTGATCGATGAGATCCTGTATCTAATAAAATATTACATTTTCTTTCTAGAGAGATATAATAACCACTTACTAGTAATTGATTATTATTATATTCTCTTATGTTTAGAGATGGTCTAGGTAAAGTAGTTCGACTTGTGCTTGTATCAAGAAAATGTTTTGGTTGTATAAAAAATAAATTATTATTTTCTATAAAGTTAAGTTTAGGATGTCTCTGACTTCCATAACTTTTATAATCATCAAAATCAAGGAGTAAGTTTGAAGAAGGCGATGGGATTTCCAGTTCATTAATTTCTCTTGTGAATAGACCTATATGAGAGAAAGGAGGGTCTAAATGACTTGGTTCTATATGTGGTTTAAATACTACAATATTGTGCTGATTACTGTGTGTTTATGCTGTTTGAGATGTAATGCTATAAATAACACTTCCTTCTCTTAATTTCACTCTATATAATTTGTGTTTTAAAAATCTATCAAGATGTCGATCTTTAATATTGACAACGTAGTTAGGGTGTAGATTAAACATTAGAGTTTTGTAGCATAAATTTTCTTGTGTAACTTATAGTAAAGCGTCTTTTTAGAATGTATAATTCTATCATCATATATCCATATAGTAATTGGACTATCAATTCCTTCCCCGAAAATATGCTTTAATTAAAATTTGGATTCCGCCAAAGACTATATGTTTATATTTTACAAGGTTTTTTATTCTTTCTAAATCTTGTATATCCCGCTTAGAATGGGTGTTCGGGTTCTCCCTATATATCAAAATAATAATTTTATAGTACTTGTCGAATACTATAATGTATGCTTCTATTCCATAAGAAAATAGTCATATCAAAATAGTCTTTTCTTCTTAAAGATAATTTTTTTTTTTATTATTTTATTGTAAGCTTCTTCAGATAAGGTAATATTTCGTTCATATTCACTAAATTTATCTTTAATTATATATGATTCAGAATTTTCTTCCATTAATCAGAATACGAATAGTCTACTATATCATTATCTAGATAGCTTATATTTATTAATTTCTCTTCAGTATCTGATAATTCATATAATTCTTCTTCACTATCGATATCAGAAAAATTGAAGATAGATTCTAAGGGCGTGTCTGGTTCGGCTACGAACTTTTGAACTTTGCATGCTGAATATACTTGCTGCTTAGTGAAGCATTCATGGAAGGTCATTTATCTGTTTAGTTGCTAGTTGTGGGAAAACATTGTACGTGCGCTTTTTCGTAAAAATGACAGGATCATCACTTGTTTATTAAAACTGTTTGAAATTTTCGATTTATTTATATGATATACAGGATTTGCAAATTACCATTTATTTCTGGAGAAATGACCATTATGCCCCTGTGTAGTAAGATATTTGTAATATAATATAAAATAATTTTTTTATTTAACAAATTGTTTGTTAAGCAAAGCTTATATTTTTTATCAAATCATTTAAAATGTAAAAATATGTTTATAAATAAATCATTAAATAATAATAATTGATTAGTTTATATAATTATTATTAATTTGAAAATATATAAGTTAAGCATAATGATTAATCAATTAAATTAATAAAATTAAATTTTAATAAGAATAAATTAAAACTATAAAAACATCTTCCCTGCCTCCTCCCGTGCTCAAAACCCTCCCCTCCTCCCTCCCCTCCCGGTTTAGTCCAAAACCATGGCCTTACGAACCCTTGACAGTCGCGATTAGAAGCTGGGAAGGCACGGGATAGCGTCAACCATCAAAACTTCCATCTCTCTCATCCTCCACTCTGTTCCTATCAGAAATTGTCGAGGAAGGTAAGCCTGTTCACGTTATTCTTCCTCATCTCTCTTCGAATCCTCGTCTCATGCGCTCATCTCTGCTCGCATCTTCGATGCCATCGTGTTCCCCGTCAATTTTTTGGGTTTTGTATGCCGCGATCCGTTGTTCTGTATGACGCGATCCGCTCATTGCTATTTCGAACGCCGAAGTGGGCAGGGGTATTATCGGCGAACGCTCCCCACGAACGCGGGAAGCTCGGTGAGATCCACGGCCCGCTTTCCGCCAGATTCACATACTGCCGCGAGCCGGACGCCGCACCAAACAAGAGAAATTCGCGGCTCCTGGCCGCGAAGCGCTCATGCCGCTGTCCCAAATGGACCCTGAGTCATTTTCATTTATGATTGTTACCGATTTTACACGGCTTACCTTAGTTTACAAATCTACCATTTATTAATTCTATTTTTTCCAGTATTTACATTATTATTATTCTTTTTCCTAAAAGTTCATTTATTAGGGTTAAAATTTCTTTTATTTATTTTCTTAAAGAACTTTTTCTTTTTTATGTTTTGCAGGACAATTACAATTCTTAACTGAAGACGAGCAACTCCATTGCTGAGGAACTAAATCTCACTTTTCATGAAATAGTGAATGTTTGTATTGTTTATGTTGTTTATGTAAATCAAGATGCTGATAAGCTTCAGCTAATTTTTCAAAAACATATAATATACGACTTCCTATGATTACATCATTTGAATGTATTTTTATAAATTCTTGACTCCATAAAATATTGTGTGGTTAAGATAACTTATAAAAATAAATATCTAGATATAATAATCGATTATCTGCTAATATATCATAAAAGAACTTTTGATGATTACAACTATATTTATTTAAGTAACATATATTACAAATACTTAACGCTCTTATTTTTTGTTTAGTTATATCATATTTATATTTCTTTTTTCTACTTTGGTAGAATATCTAATTTTATATCCTATACATTTCTATCATCTCCATAAATATATGGCCACTTGACAGGTGTGTTGATAGTTCTTTCACCTAAACATGTCTAATATTTTGTTTCTGACTATCTTTTAATCCTATAAAATATTTTTTAGCAATTTCACTAAGCGTATTTTCTAAAAATCCAAAGGCTTCGCCTTTTAAATTATAGTTATATATTGCTAAGTTATTTTCTATAACCCATTGATCAATTATTTCATTAATATATTTGCTACAATCAATGTTTAGATAAATACCATGTCCACTTATAGGTTCAAGTATATTATTTTGAATTTAAGTTCCTGTTTTATCAAGTCTAAATGTAGGAATACACTTAATACTTGGAGGTAAGTAATGCTGATAAGAACTAGTATTTTAACTTGTACTAGCTTCAATTGTATTAGAGAGAGTAGACAAACCTATAGATTGATCATTAGATGGAGTAGGTGTATCAACTAACGGGTAATTAACTGGAGTAGTCATAAACCAGTGTTCAGTTAAAATATTAATTAAATCATTTATTTCATTTTCAGAAGGAGATGATTCGTCTATGGTAATAATTTCGTAGATTCTTGTAGCTCATTGTATATTTCCTTGGGAATTATATCTATTTTGATTCATCCATCCTAGAATCTTTGGATTGGAAGAGAATTTTTCTAAATCACAACATTCAAATTGATGTAATGTCTTCACGTGCTCCTTAGATTCCTGCCTTTACATCTGGTTTCACTAATTCTTTGCTTCGAGTTTATCCCGTATTCCCTGTATAGTATCTATTTTCTGGCAGTAAATACACTTGTGTATTTTTTTCTGTAAATTTTCCCAAGGAAATAGTTATGCTTCCAACCACGATCGCACTTCCAATCGAACCTTTTGTTAGGGTGTTGTATATTCAACGCAGATTCAGTGTTTCTAGTGATCGTAAAAGAGCATTTGGTGTAAATCAAGGGTAGATTACATTAGAATGGTTTGGTTTTGGGATGTTTAATTGTATTTTTAGTTTATCAGAACATTTGCTATCATTGCAATGAATTCTTGATGGAGACAATTTGGATCTGGATATCCTGAATGGAGTTTTGACAGGATGAGTTTTCTATCCATTGTATTTGCTTTAAGATGAGTACAAAAATTAGGTTTTATTGATTAAGATAAAATCTGAATTAAACTTCCTCTTTCACATAAGTATTCAAAATAGGGATTAATTAAGTGGTTGATATGCAAGCATAATTTTGTTTTAGGGTTTATGGGTCTTAATGTTAGACAAAAGACTTGCAAAACCATATCATTGATTATGTGAATTTTGCAAATTTTTAATGGAAAAATCGATAAATTTACTTCGAAATTTAATTTAAAGAGAACATTTCCCAAAATTTTAAAGCATAAATTTTTTTTTTAATTTAGAGCACATTTAATTGAAGTTATTTATATTGAAAAAGAAAGAGATTTATTTTTGAAAACAAATTTTAACTTTTATGAAACCCTCTTTTTAACGTTTTGAGAATATTTAATTGAATTTGTTTATTAGAAAAAAAGAGTTAGATTCATTTTTTAAAATTCATTTTAACTTTTATGAAAAACTATTTTTAATATTTAGAGCATATTTAACTGAAGTTGTTTAGTAGAAAAAAAAAGAGTTAGATTAATTTCTGAAACACGTTTTAACTTTATGAAAACCTCTTTTTTAATATTTAGAGTACATTTTATTGATGTCGCTTATTTTGATAAATAATTAGTCATTTTTGAAAAAAACATTTTAGCTTATATGAAAACATCCTTATAACATTTAGAGTGTATTTAGTTGTTTATCATTTACATTTTTTTAAATCATACTTATTCAAAGTAATTATATTTCTATATCTATTAAAGATATATAAATCATTATGACCTAGGATATGGATTTTATAAGTGGTCTAGTCTTGGACATATGAACTAGCAAATCCTAATCATTAACATACGAATCACATTGAACCAAAAGTGTCATGAATTTTACATAAGCTCATTAAATCCTAACTTGCATGAATGTTACTTAAGCACATAAAATCCATACTTTCATGAATGTTACTAAGCAAATAAAATCCGAACATGCATGAATGTTAAACACGTAGAATCTCAATTTACATGAATGTTATTTATGAATATAAAAACTCAACCAGCATCAATATTACTTAACCAATTTAAACATATAATATTTTCCACAAAACTCAAGCACATTCACAAAAAACATGGAATTTTTATGAAATTTTGGAAAGAACCTAAACAAATGTGCATGGGATTTTCCTTAAAACACATAAATAGGGAATTTACTCACGTTATACAAGCAAAAAAGGCTTTCTTTATCACCTAGGCATGATGGTCTCCAACACAACATGAAGGAATTTCATATGACATAAGTATGAAAAATTTTTCACATAACATAAGCATGAATGTTTTTCCACATAACATGAAAATTTTCTATGTAATATAAGTATAAAAGTTTTTTTACATAACATGAAAGTTTTTTGCATAATAAACATGAACTCTTTTTCATTTTTTTGAGTTATATGATTTCTATGCTTTTAAATTTTATAATGATTATGTGTGAATAGCGTGCAGTTGAAAATAATTCCTAAATTACTAAGCACATAAGTAAACATAACATTAGCCAAGCATATGTTTAATAACCGAAAGGAAGGGTGTGATGGTATAGAATTTTCGGCCAAGACAATAAAGAGGATAAGGAGAGTTTAATATTTTTTGCTAATTGAATGGAAGTGAAAGAGTGGTGGAAGTGGGTATGAATGTTGGCCAAGTAAAAGGAAGGAGGAGAGTGTGGTGTAGGTTATGGATTTTGACCAAGTGAAAGGAAGGAAGAGAGAGTGTATGTTGGTGAAGGATTTTGGCCAAGTGAAAGGAATAAAGAAAGTGTGTGTGTAGGTGAAGGATTTTGGTCAAGTGAAAGGAAGGAAGAGAGTGTGCATGTAGATGAATATTTTTGGCCATTAGGAAAAGGAGGAAGAGAGGTGAAAGTGGGGGTGCTTTCAAACAAGTGGGGAATTATGCCAGTGAGTGGTTTGGCTGTGAGAGAAAGGAAGAAGGAAAGAAGAAGAAGAAGGAGAAATGAAGGAGAAAGGAAAAGGGTCACATTTCCAAGCAATTCTATGTATTATGTTTTACATGATGGCAAAAATAAAAAGGGAAGTGTATACCTTGCTCTAATTGAAGTAGAAGTGCTATTAATTTCATTGGTTGAGTAAAAATAGAGTTCTCAATTTTCTTGATGAAGAAAAGGAAAGAGGGTGATGGTGTTTTTGACCAAAGGTGAAGGGTGAAGAAGAGGAGGGAGATGAGGAGGAGTTCAACTAAATGTGGAATGAGCAAGAGCGGAGGGAGATGGGGGATAACTAGAGGGGAAATGATGAGGGCTCGAAAGTTTTAACCAAATGTGGTATTAATTAGGAAATAGTTTGGAGGGAATAGTAATGAATGAAATGAGGGAAATTTCTTCAAATGTTTGAATGAAAGTGAAGTGGAAAATGTAAATTTTGTGGTGGTTATGGTGGTTGGGGCCAAAAGATACTACCCCAACTCATCTAGATTAAGAAATTAATGGAATTCAAAGGTGAAGTTAGTTTTGATTGTGGTGGCTCGTATCTCAAGGTTTGGATTCAAAGTGGCAAGGTGGTTTGTCTGCATATTTTTAGGTTATGTGTTTTATTTTGAAAAGGGGGGTCGCCTACAGAAATTGTCGGCGAATTTTTTATATTTTAAATATAGTTTAAAAGATAACATTTGATTTTGAAAATAATTTTAAGTTTAAAAGTTTTAAGATATGAAATCAAACCGATCTCACATCCCAAATAGTTTATATAAACGAGCACCGCGCTACAAACCGCGTATCTATCCCGAGGAATAGACACACTGCTTGATGATGGGGCTCGATTAAATAAACTATGAGATTTGTGACATCCGTTTGGTCTACGAACTAATTTTATAAGCCGACAAGTTCCCCTGCTTAATATAAATGAATTAAGCGGGGTTTATATTACACAGGTTCTTAAAGTTCCCTATAAGGGCAAGCCCCTATAGTTAATTACATCTTAAGTGACGAGAATCACCTAAGAAAACTCTAGATAATAATCGGTAGTTCCGCTCTCAAGAATTTCAAAGTTTAAGTTTTCGAGGATTGAATTTTGGAATTTCAATAGGGAATGGATCAAATTTGGAACATTTTATCTTGGGAATTCAAATGAGGAAAGGTAGGAGAAATTACAGATTCGAAGCGAACTTTGGTAATTTCCCGACTATCCTATTGTTTGGCTTGAATTTAAGAAAGTCCTAATGTTTATTTAATGTTTTGATCTTGCCAATTTTAATTAATTAGGACTTATATTTGTATGATAAAATCATACAAATAGCCTCGAAGATGTGAGGGTTTATGTCGTATCGGACGACTACCTCGGAAATCCTAAGACCAGTTAAGGCTTAATTTACACGATATGATCATGCAAATGCCTAACGAAGAATTGAGGATTTATGTTGCACTAGGCAAACTACCTCGAAGTCCTACGGCTTTGTTATTTTAATTCTAAGGAAAGTTTCTTTGAAGTAGACTCGAGTTTTCTTGATGACGATGGCCGTCTTGCCCACCATACTCCGAGCTCCTTGTTGTTGCAGAGGTTTAGTTTTAGAAGTCATAAATCAGGAGATAAGAGAAGTGTTTGGTTTTAGAGAAAGTCTTAATTTCCATGTGTCTTTAATATTTTAATTAAAACAGGTCTTAGAGTTGATTAAACGAACCGATTAAGATCCCACGGTTCCGTCATCCCGCACCGTTATTTTCATCGAATTCACTTAGTCCGGATGAATTTGCTAAACTCAACTAAATGAGTTCCGCACTTTCATTTAGACCGTGGAAATCCCGTTAGCAACACGTGGGTTACATCATCCGAGGTATTCCCGATCATTCAATGAGACGTTTTAATTTAGTTGTAGTTGCGGTTTGTTGTTCCGTTTGTGATTAAATTTTGAGTTGTTTTATATTTTGAAATGTTGTGGCGGTGAATTTTATCTTGTAGTGTCTTTTAATTTAGTTATGGGTTTCGGTTTTGGTTTACGTCCTAAAGGTGTAGGTTTTCATGCAATCGTTGTTTATCATGCAAGAAAGGCAAAGTGCAACACGAGTAAATGAATTGCGAGTAAGATAAATTGCAATAAAATAAAAGCGTACCTGGAGGGTCTTCCCGTCATCCCAAGCTGCACTTAAAATACAATTTAGAGCATTTAAGCATTTATAGCAATTTCTAGGTAAAGTTAAGGGAAATGTTATGGTTTTCTACCAAAATCCTAATCCTATAGCTAGTCATTCCTATGACGTCTAGGTCTTCAATTTTGGTTTTAAGGATGATTTCCTTCACCAAAGAACAACTAAGCTCAATTTGTTCTTAAGGACATTCCATCATATTGAGGAAGTGTTTAAGACGAATCTTAAACATCTTTTCTACATTTCGAAATTGTCCCGAGTTCAAATGAATTCATTGTGCGGTGAATTAATCATCCGGGGTGTTTAAGTTAAGTTTTATTTCTTGCTCGGTGAATTAGGATGTTTGAATATCCTTATGAGTGAAATGACATTTCACTTGATACTCCATTTAGGAGTTATAATAGTAAAAGCTCCTAAGGGCAAAATGATATTTAATGATTTGTGATTCAAATTTAAGTTCAAATTAATGATTTAAGTTTGGAATAGTGTTCAAGTTATTTTAGATTTATTTTGAATTCTTCATGTCTTAGGTGATGTCATTTAATTCAATTTAATTTAACTTAATTTAATTTAATGTGGTTTAATTTGATTTCATTTAATTTTAAGTTAATTTAATATAATATGATTTAGCTTAATTTAATTTAATTTAATTTAATTTAATTTAATTTAATTTAATTAAATTAAATTTAATTTAATTTGATTTAATTTAATTTAATTTTGATTTAATTTAATTTAATTTGATGTAATTTAATATGTTTTAATTTAATTTAATTTAATTTAATTTTAATTTAATTTAATTTAACTTAATTTTAATTTAATTTAATTTGTTTTAATTTAATTTAATTTAATTTAATTTAATTTTAATTTAATTTAATTTGTTTTAATTTAATTTAATTTAATTTAATTTGTTTTAATTTAATTTAATTTAATTTAATTTAATTTTAATTTAATTTAATTTGTTTTAATTTAATTTAATTTAATTTAATTTAATTTTAATTTAATTTAATTTGTTTTAATTTAATTTAATTTAATTTAATTTGTTTTAATTTAATTTAATTTAATATTTTATTTTAAAGGGATTTGCTTTAAATAATTTAACCTTAACTTAATTTAATGATTAAGTCTTTTAGCATTTTAAATCTTTAAACTTGGATTATCATTTTAATTAAGAATTAAATATTATTGGGATGATTAATTTAGGGATCTTTGGATTAAAGAATAAATCTCTTCCTAATAATATCTCTATTTTAATAATTCCAATTTTATTATTCTTCCAAATTTAATTACTTATTTGATTAAGGTTTATTTTAATTATTTTTAAATTGTTTAGTAGGTTTCTACCCTTTAATTATTTAAATTTCAATCATCCAAATCAGATTAGGATCAAATATTTTACTTTTTTATTTCATTAAACCTAAAGTTTTAATTTAAGGGTTAAAATTTTAATTACCATTTTGCCCTTCAAGCTTAATAATTTCATAACTCACTAAATTGAGCTCAAATGAATTTGAAATTTTTATCTGACTTCACTCATATGTCAATAAAGACATTGGAGGAGAAAATGTGATTTTTCTGTATTTAATTTATTTATATAATTATTTTTGGTGGAAAATAAGGATTTCCAAGGAAAATTTAATAATATGACCAAGGGAAAGTTTCTGTCCTTAAGAAAATTATGAGACATTCCTAATGACCAGGGGACCATTTGGACCAATTTTTGTGATTTTTTTGAATTATATTTTATTTATTAAAATTATTTTAAGTTCTGGAGTATTAATTAATTTAAAAATAGAATATGAGTTGAAAAATGAATTTTATAATTTTCAAAATTCTCTCTGATATCAAGGATTCCAGAGAAATAAATTTTACAATTTTCTAATTTTTCCTTAATTTATTGGAATTATTTTAGTGGAAATGCTAGAAAATGTATTTTTTAATCTTAAAAATTACCCCAAGGCTTTAAAATTTAATATCTCAACCTAGAGACATAAGAAAAATATGGGGTTTGTTCCTAAGTGGTTAGAATTCAAAATATGACATTTTGGTGAATTTTATTATTTTTGTAATTTTTATTATTTTTTAATTATTAAAATATTAAAATAATACTAAAAAATTAACTTTTTAGAAAATTGAAAATTTAATTTTCTTAAATTCCCCTGATATCAGAGAGGCTCCAAAACCAATTTGGTGAATTTTTGAAAGGTATTTTGAAAGTTATGAATTTTTAAAGTTTAAAATGACTAAATGGCTTAATCAAACCATTTAGTAGAGGCTAACCAAGTCCAATTGACTTCAAATTTTTATGGTGGGTTCCTCCGATCCTAAAGGTCAGTGGAGAATTGATTTCAAGTCAATTTGATCTATGGTTAACTCTAATTAACTAAAGTTAAATTTTGGGTATTTAGGCAATTAGGGTTAATCCGAGTGAATTAACTCAAGTCCTATTTTTCCTAGGGTTCTCTGGTCATAAGAAACATCACCAAATTTTCCTAGAATTTATTTCACAACATGCTAATTTTTGGAATTAAAATACTCAAAACGGCCACATGCATTTGAAAAATCAATAACTTTTCACGGAGATGGCCTCGACCTTGGAAAATTCAGGGAATGTTCCCGAGTTCGGAGGCTTCAAAGCTCTATGGTCTCATGCCATGGTGAATTGTATGAATGCATGGAGAATTAAAACAATGCAGGGAGTAAATAATTAATTAAAAATAAAGTACTTGGGCAAAATTAATTAATTTCTTTTCCACATTATTCTCCTCTATTCAACGAGCAAGAGGGTATTTTTATTTTATTTTTGTGATTTTTCTACACAAAGATATGGATTTTTGAAGTTTAGGGAATTAAATAAATAGAAAAATAACCTATTTTTCTACTTATCCACGCGGCGCTGACTCAACCTAGGCATCTCCGAAGCGCCGCGTGTCGTCTTCTGATTCGGCGCCGCCGTCCACCTCAGTGCTCCGGGGGCCCGCTGTATCGTTCTGTCTCCTCATCCGTCGCGATCCTGGCCGTCCGTCCGCGCGTGTATTAAACGAACGGCATCCGTTCATCGTCCCCAAGCCTCCTAACTCGAGAACCGTCCACACTAAATCCCTAATATCTCACTCAATACTTAACGGATTTTCGTGTTCTTGTGCTCTATGGATTCGTCTTGAAGAGACGAATACATCTATACGGTGATCATGCATTGAAATTAAGGCATTTGAAATGGAGAATCTCCGGAAGCTTGAGATAAAGAGTTAGCTCATACCTTTGCTCAGAGAAGTGTGGCTTCAATCTGAGGGTTGTGTCACCTTCGATTGGGTCCAAGCAAGCTCCGGATGAAGTCCCTTAGCATCGGTGAATTGTCTCAGGTATGATTTCGACCAAGCCCGATCACAAAGCTTGGAGTACGGAACGGATGGGTGGCCCGGAGAGGGGGCTTTCTTGGTGGACCTCTTCCCTTGGTCTGGTGAAGGTGTAGGATCAATCAATTTGGGGATTGACCCACTGTGGAGAAGTGTCCTGGTTTTGGGTGGAAGTTTGAGCTCAAAATTGGGCTCAGCTGGAGGGAATTGGGGCTAGAATTCAGTGGGGATCAAGTGCTCTATGTGTGGAGAGTGATGCGGAGTGATTTTGGCGAGTTTCCTTAAGGTTTGGTTCGGCACCTCCTTTGGCCGAGAGGGTGAGGGGTTTAAATAGGCATGGCTGGAGGGCCTCCAGGGGGAGTTGAGGGTCGGGATCAGCTGCTCTTGGCATGTGAAGAACGGCCATGGTGGCCATTGGGCATGAGGCGGCTCGACGGTGAGAATTCCAAGTTTGGGCTCACATGTGAGCTCTCGGCACTGGTGGTTTCCGGCGGCTGTGGTGGCTGGCCGGCCAGGCATGGGTCACCTCAAGGTCAGGTGGGTCAGGGCTGGGGCTTGGTGCAAGCAATTGGCAATTGTCATGTGTAAAGGCTTTGATCCAAAGTAGAATGGGGCATGGCTAGTTTTGAGTCTAAATGGTTCAATTCACCCATTTGGGCTTGGTGCACCCTTCAAGGTGGCTTTGGGTGCTGTGGGGGATCAAAGGGATCAGTTGGTTTGGCATGGAGAAGTCTCCATCCAAATATATTTGGATTAAATTTAAGTTTAGGTGAATCATGATTAAGGCTAATGAGCTTTAGGGATTAAGGAAAGCCCTCCCTCTTCTTACCCAATATGGCATGGTGGAGTGTCCAAGGCTCTCATGGCTCACATGTGGCTCATGCATGGCTTCATGGCTCACCTTTGGCTTGGGGAAAGGCTTGGTCAATTTCATGAAAATGGGTTTTGGGATTTTTTGATAATTTAATGAGAACTTGGATAAGGCTTGATTTGGGATGATTTGATGATGAATTTAGGACTTAGGTATTGAGTTTAATTGAAAGTATGATGAGGGGAAATGTCATATGGGCTTTGGGACCAATTTTGGGCCTTTGGATGTGGTAAAAATGGGTTTTTAAAATGATTTAAGGAATGGGCCTTTTAGTTTAAAAAATGAATTTATGGATGGAAATTTTGTAAAGAGGTTGGGCCAAATAATTGTTGAATTTGGTTTAGGGATGTGTCATGAGTGGTTTGAAACAAATTTGAGGTGATTTGGGTTTGAATTGGGTTGGATATGGGCCTTTTGGTAAAGAGGCTAAGGTGGGCCAAAATGGGCTACCATGGGCCAAAGTTGGGCTAAAGTTAAAATTGATGTAAAATTAACGTTGGGAAATGTTTATGGGAGTGTTTCAAAGAGGTTTTGGCTTTGGTAGGTTTTGATTTTGGGATTTGGGCTCATTTGGGTTAAGTTTGGGTTTAGGTCAAAATTGGGCCTTTTAGCTTTGGGTTGAATTTGAGTGGGGTTTGGGTTTAAATTTTTGGCAAATCATGTTAGTGTTTTGCTTGTGGGAATGTTAAGGAAGATTTAGAAAAGATTTGGGGTTAATTGGAGTTGAATTGGGTGAGTTTGGGTTAGGTTTGGGTCATGGGCCCAAATTGGGCTTTAAGGCCAAAAGTGAAATTGGATCCAAATGTCAATCAAATTGGACTTGAATTTGGTCTAAATTGGTTTTGAGAATGTTTAATTGAAGTTTAGAATTGAATTGGACCAGAATTTGGGTCAATTGGGTAGGTTTGGTTTGACATTGGGTTCACTTAGGGTTAAAATGGGTCAAATTGGGGGTTTTGACAAAAGTAGGGTAAATTGACAAAATTGGCCCATGATGTAGTTGAACAAAATGAAATTGAGAATATTTGGGATTTTCTGGAATTTTCTGGGAATTTTCTGAATTTTTGGATTTTTGGGTCAAGAGGGGTATTTTGGGTATTTGGAGGGTATTGGGAGGTATTTTTGGAATTTTTGGTATTTTTGGGTATGGATGATCAATTTGAGTAATGTGGAAATGTTTGGGATTGATTTTGGGGAATTTTGGGTAATTTAGGTGATTTTGGAAATTTTGGGTAGTTTCGAGGGCATTTGGTAGGTTAGACGGGTGTAGGGTCCCGGGGGTCAAAAATTGAAAATTTGGAAAAATGAAGATTGGGTGAATATAAGTGGAATAAAATCATTTTGGTTGAGCCATGAAGTCACATCAAGCCCATATGAGCCATGAAGTCACATCAAGCCCATATGAGCCATGAAGGGACTCATTTGAGGCATTCACTATGTTGTTCCTAACCCTCTTAGCCAAGGGCTTAGGGGTTAAGGACCATCCATGTGAATCACCTACATGAGTCAGGAGGTCAAGTTAGGTATGGGTGTGGTTTTAGGAGGTGTGTGAAAGTGTAGTGTATTGGTGTAATATGTGTGTAAGTCAGCCCTTCACCAGCACAGGGCCACCGGAGACAATCCTAAGGCCAAAGAATCCTATAGGAACTCATCCTTTAAACTTCCACATTTAATGTCAACCCTCTAGGTGATTAGGGGTCTTCAATCAATTTTGTGGAGTTTGCAGGGAGTTAAGAAGTGGTTTGAATTTCTAAGTGGTGGGTCCCAATTCTAATCCTCCAGGATAGTCAAAGGAAAAGCCTAAGGCTAGATCATAAGTACTAAAGAGAAGAAGAGAAGACCTCATCAAAAATGAGGTCAACATGGTTATTGGTGATTGAAAAGTGATCATGACAAAAAAGTTGATCTTAGTTCATATAGCTCAGAAAAAGAGGATAACACACTCGTTTAGTTTGTTTTGGTCAAGGTGGGCCCTATCTCAAGATATTTGAAGCAAAGTGTAGGTCTCACCCTAGAATAAAAATTTTTTTGAGGATTTTAGATGAAAGTTTTTAATAGTTTTTTTATTGATTAAATTTAGTATTTTTAGCTCATATTTATTTTGATTAAAGTTTAGTTTTTATTTGAGTGTATTTTGAGTGAATTATTAATATTATTCTTTTATTATCAAAATTATCATCCAAATTATCAGGGATCTTTGTTGACCTCACTTTTGGTTGAGGTCTAGTCTTTCTTTAGAATAGCCTAGGGTCTAGTCATAGGACTGTCCTGGTGACTTCCTTATAAGACTATTCATGGCACCCCTCCCTATAGAAATTCAAACTTTTCTCACTTCACTAGGAGTTTTCATATGCTTAAGGCCTAACCTCCAGTTTTTAGAAGGAAGAGACCAAGCATAAGGAAGCCCAGGGGAAGTCTCCTATAGGTGGTCAGGCCATAAGATCTACACTGGGAGGTCTGGAGCTTACACCACACTCACACTACACACTCACAACCCTAAACCAAGCACATCCTACTTTGATCCCCTAACTCTTTGGAAACTCATGTAAGTGGTTTTCCCAAGCACTTAGCCTCAGGCTAGGGTTTGGCTAGTACCAACACATAGAGGACCAAATGAGGGTGACTCTTTGTCCATGGCTCAACCTAAGCAATTCCATACTACTCACCTTCAACCAATCCCAATTTGCCCAAACATTCCAATTTTCTAACCCCTTTACCCCAAAATACCCAAAATACCAAAAATGCCCCAAAAGCCCTAAAATTCCCTAAATTTCCAAAATCACCCAAATTTTCCATATTTCTCCAAAAAATCATTCCAAAACACCCCCTGCCACTCAAATTGACCAAAATTACCCAAAATTGTCAAATTTCCCCAAAAATCCCCAAAATGACAAAAATACCCCTCTTAGCCCAAAATTCAAAAAAATCCAAAAATTCCCATAAATTCCCAAAACCTCCCAAATATTCCCGATTTAATTTCTCTCAACTACCACATAACCCAATTTGGCCAATTTAGCCCAATTTAACCAAAAGCCCCAATTTGACCCATTTAACCCAAAAGTGCTCAAATTAAACTCAATGTCAACCTAATTGATCCCAATTTTGCCCAATTTTAATTCCAAAATTAAATTCAACATCTTCAATACCAATCTAAACTAAATCTAAGCTAAAATTGACCCACATTTGAATTCAATTCCACTTGAAATCCAAAATCCCCAATTTTACCTAAATGATCCAAAATCCCCAAATTGACCCAATGTCAACCAACTCCCCCAAATTTCAATCTTAAACCCTCAATAACACTCCTATAAATCACATGCAACATTAAATTACCCCCAATTAGGACCTTAGCCCCATTCAAACCCATTTGAACCAAAATCCCCAAATTTGGCCCAATTTGAACCCTTCTCTAAAATCTTTCAAATTGATTGACCCAAACTTCAAATTGGCACCCAATTTAGGTTGAGAACTCTTTATCACACTCCCCTAGACCATTTGGGACCTTCAATTGGGTCTATACCCCATTCTAGCCCAACCTAGACCCAAGTCTAGCCCAACATCAAATTGACTAAAATCCCAAAATCTACCAAATTGAACCCCCAAATGAACTCAAAACCACTCCAAGTCTTCATGAAAAATCTTTATTACAATCATCTACACAATGTTGGTCAAGATACTTGGGCTCCATTCAAGCTCAAACCTAAGTTAGCCCAATTTAAACCCAAGGTGACCCAAATGAACCCATGACCCAACTTAACCAAATTGAACCAAATGTGACCAAACCAACTCCTCCATAGCCACAAGGTTGACCCTAGGGACTGGGCTAGACCCACATAGCCCACCCTAGTGGAGCCATGGACCAAAGGTCCCCCAAATTAGGGGATCTCATCCCTTAAATGGTTAAATCCAAGAGATGTTTGCCATAATGCCTTAACCATTAAAACCCATTGCACTCATGGCCTACCCACTGGTGCACCTGACCCACTGGCCACCTCCCCTGGCCTGGCCGGCCGGCCTAGTGGCTGGAAAATGCCAAAACCGAGAGCCACCTCCCCCTTGGACAAACCCAAATTCCACCCCATGGCCAGCTCAGCCCAAAATTGCCACCAGAGCTCTTCTTCTCTCCACCTAAGCAGCACTTTGCACCCAAAGCCAGGCCCTGAGCTCCACCAAGCAGCCATGGCTATAAAATCACCCCCTCACGGCCAATATTCAGGTGCTGAAAATTTCTTAAAGAAACTCTGCCAAAATCTCACAAGAGCCTCTCTAGACCTCTCTAAGATCATTCCATCCACTTTTTCCCTCTGGTCCCCATTGCCTGAGCTCAATTTCAGAGCTTAAACTTGGCCGGAAACCAGGAAACTTTCCAATACACCTCCACACAACACCAATCTCAATTAACTGCACCCACACCTTCACGACAGTGGGAGAAGAAGATCCCCTATCAAAGCCCCATCACAGAAGGCCTCTGCACCAGACTTCCATCAAAGCTCGAAATCGGCCTTGGTCACTTTCATACTAGGCAATTCACCAGGGAAAGAGGCTTTACTCTGAGCTCCTGGGACTCCAATGAAGGTGTAGAGCATCTCTGATTGAAACTTTACTTCTTAGAGCTAAGGTATTGCCTCCTTCTTCTTCTCGAGCTTCTCTGGATTCTCCATGTAATTAGGGTTAATTTAAACTGTGATTATCCGTATAAATATGTTCGCCACGCTTAGACGAGTCCATAGGATCAAACCCAAAGTGATTTGGTTGATTCTAGGCTGAGATATTAGGGTTTTAGTGTGGACGGCTCTCAGGATGAACTAGTCGAAGACGATGAAGAAGCGTCATTGGATTGCGCGTGTAATGCTTGGACGGCCAAGATGGAGTTGGACAGAGATCAGGTACATGAATAGTGGCCGCATGGCATCCCAGTCAGATGGCGGCGTCAATGGTAGAGCGATGCGTGGTCTTTAGCAGCTGCCGAGGATCCAGTCAGCGCCGCATGGTTAAGTAGGAAAATCCCTATTTTCTGAATTATTTAAATTACTAGAACTTTAAAAATCCATATCTTGGCTTAGAAAAATCAGAAAAATAAAATAAAAATATCTCCTTACTCAGTGTACAGAGGAGAACAATGTGGAAATAGTTTGAAGTGTTTTTGGCTGATATTTTATTTTTAATGATTTAAATATGATTTCAGTCCTTTAATTTTCCATTGACCCAGACATTTCACCATGGCTTGAGCTTTGGGCATAAGGGATCTTTCTTGATTTTTCCAAAGTCAGGGGGCATCTCTATGAGGAGATCTCTATTTTTCAAGTTAATGTGTCTGTTTTGGTATAAAAATTATAATAATTAAAATAATAATCAGAAAAATTCAAACTAAATTTGTTAGGTCTCCTATGATTAGAGGACCTTAGGATAATTATTTCATGGGCTAAATCACTAAGATGTACACTAATCATCAACTTGACCTAAAACAAACTCTTAACTAATTAAGATAAAATAAAAATCAAAATAACCTAAAAATGATTCTCCACTGTGCTTCAGAGACAAAGGAACTCACCTAAAAATTTTAAAATCATTTAGAATTAATTTAATAAGTTAAATGATTTTCTTAAGCCTAATTGCATTTTTGGCACTTAAAGGAATTTTAATAGGTAAAATACCACTAAAAAATTTATAAAATTAATTTTGGGCGTTCTCTGTGATCATAGGAATTTTCTAAAAATAAAATTAGAATTTTTATAAAATTTTCATTTTTGAACATATTTTAATATTTAAATAATTAAAAAATATTAAAAATAAAAAATAATTAAAAATAAAAAATATTAAAATCACAAAAATATTAAAAATCACCAAATTATCACATTTGGTTTCTTAATCACTTAGGAACCATCTCCATAATTTTCCTAAGTCCCTAAGTCAAGATATTAATTTTTAAAGACTTAAATCAATTTTTAAAACGCTAAAAAAATGAATTTCCTTAATTTTGCACTAAAATAATTCTAAAAATTAAAAGGAAAATTAGAAAAATATGAAATTTTTTTTTCTAGGTTCCCTGACCTCAGAGAGATTTTTGAAAAATATAAAATTGAATTTTGAACTTTTAAAATATATTATAATTAATTAAAACTCTAGAAAGTAGAATAATTCTAATAATTAAAATAAACCTCAAAAATCATGAAATTTGTGTCAAGTTGTCCTCTGTTCTACGTTTACCTCCAGTAAAAATTTCAAAGTAAATTATTTTGTTTTGATCAATTTATTGAATTTTCACTAAAAAAATTATATTTTTACCTTAAAATAAATATATAAATTAAATTAAAATTTGCAAAATCACATTTTTCTCCTCTGATGTTTTAATTAGCTCATTAGTAAGGTAATATAAAAGTTCTAAAGTCATTTGAATTGAATTTAATAAATTATGAAGTGATAAGGCCCCAAGGGCAAAATTATAATTTTAAGGGTTTTTAAAGGTTAATTAATATTTAGGCTTAATAAAAGGGTAAAATGGGTAATTAATGATCCTAAATGATATGTTTGGATGTTTAAGACATTAAAGGGATAAATGATAGAAACCAACTTCAATTTTGTCTTATTAAAACTAAATGTTTGGATTTTCTTAATTAGTTGTAATTTGGAAGATAATTAAACAAAATGATCCTTAGGGTTAGGGGTTGATCTTGGAGGTCAATAATCCACTAACTTACACCCCTCTTTGGTATATTAAATGATAGCCCAATATTTTGATAAATATTAATTAAACTCATTTAACATTTTCCAAAAAGAATTACAAATGTATCCATCAAAATTTAAGGGTTTGGTAGTAAGCTAGGCATAATAAATGTTGTTAAAAGAAGTTTAGAAAAGCAAACATAATCAAATTATAGATACTTGAGAAACACTACAAGCCCAATTATGAAATTAATTGGCTAATTTTCCCAAATAAATTAACTTTGTCTATAGGGGTTTTCACCCACATAATCTCTAAATGAAAAAACAAATGATAATTACCCTGTCTTTCGCGTTAATTAAAAACACCAACTCACTAAGCATAGGGTATAAAATAGATAGATTATTTAATAATTATGATAGGTTCAAAATGATCTCAAGGAAGCTCAAAAGAACTGTGAAACATCTAGGTATCTCCTAGAGGCTCTTCATAAGTCTTTTGGACACCTTGCAGGACTACTGCACCGATCATATTTATTAAATGAAAATATCTCTCAAATGAACAAATAGGACCCGCCGAGTTATGACCTACGACTTGGTAGGCCTGTGACGAACATATCCATAAGGTGTTACTTCCCTGCAAATATAAATGTTTATTGCAAAGAATACTAAAGTTTCAGGTGAAGGAACGAGAAGACTCACCAGGTACACTTTTATAAGTTTACATCACTTTCTTTTCTTGTGTTTTCTTTACTACACTTTACTTTTCTTGCAATTTGCATGATAAACAACAATGTCACTCTGCATGAAAATTGAAACTTTTAGGATAGCCACAAAACTAAAACCAAAGCTAAATTAAAAATCAAGACAAGATAAAATTCATCGCCACAACATTCAAAATATAAAACAACTCAAAATTTAATCACAAATAAAACAAAAACTACAATTGTAACTAAATTAAAATGTCTCGTTGGATTATCGGGAATTCCTTGGAGGAGGTAACCCACGTGTTACTTACAGGGTTTTCCCACGGTCTAAATTAAAGTATGGAACTCATTAAGTTGGGTTTAATAAATTCATTGGACTAAGTGAATCCGATGAAAATAGTGGTGTCAGGATGATGGAACTCTGAGATCTTAACCGGTGTTGCTATAATCAACTTTAATATTCCTCTAATGAAATATAAAGACACCTCCATTCAAATATTTCTAAAACATGACACTTCTCTCTTCTCCTCAATTGACACTTCTTTAAACTAAACCTGCTACGATGAAGGGCTTGGAGCACGCATAGTGGGCAACACGATCATCTTCAACAGCAAAACTTGTCTACACTAGCAAAACCTTTCCTTAGTCTAAACAACAAGCCATAGAACTTCAAGATAGCTTGCCTAGTGCAACATAAATCCTCATATTTTCTTTAGGCCTTTGCACAACCCTGCTGTGCAATATAAGCCCTAATTTGCTTTAGAATTCTGAGGTTGTCGTCCGATACGACATAATCCTCCCATCTTCCAGGTTGTTTGTATAATCGAATATTATGCAAATATAATCCCTATAATTAATTGACATGATTGAAATTAAAATAACTTCACTTTCAAGATTTAAAGCCAAACCATAGGATAGTTTGGGAAGATATCGAGATTTTCCTTGAATCTATGTTCTTCCCCTAGCCTTCTCTCCTTTGGACTCTGACAAAATAAAATGTTCTAAAATTTGAGCCAATCACCTATTGAATTTTCGACTATCACATTTTCTTGGAAAACCTTAACTTTAGAAGTCATGAATATAAATATTTATTGATCTATATCAAGAGTTTTCTTAGGTGACTTCGGTTATCTAAGATGTAACTAACTATAGAGGCTTGCCCTTATAGGAAACTTAAAGACCCCAGATTAATATAAACCCTATCTAGTTCCTTCATATTAAGTAGAGGAAATTGTTGGTAAAAAATGGTTCGCAGATCAAACAGATGTCATAAATTTTTTAGTTTATTTAATTAAGCTTCACCTCAAACCTTGTACTCATTCTTCTGGATAAATACATGTCTTGCAGTGAAATACTTGATTATTTAAACTATTATTTATATAAGATCGGTTTGATTTAATATTTCTTCAAAATAAAAATATTAATTTCAAAATCCATATATATATTAAATTAAATCAAATTTCTATTTTATAAAATTAAAACCTTTTTCAAAAACAAAACACCCAAAAATATATTTTTTCAAAAAAAACCCAAATTTTTTTTTTAGCGACCGACAATCTCCAAACAAAGTAAAATTTGGGCATGGAGGTTTTGATGATCCGAATGCACTCATAAAGTTCATTTTGAAAAATGATATTTAGCTATAAGTTTTTTATGCAAGACTATTTTTCATGCATGAAATCCATAAGTAAAAAGTTTTATGGAAAAAAAGGTTGTTTGATCATTATCAAACTGATTTGCCTGCTTCTTGTATGTGATAATAAATACCATGCACTTACTAAATAAACTTTTGAGTACTACATTGATTTGAGTTGAAAATGATAACTTTTGATGTGTATTTTAGTTTAAGTTGATTTTTAGTTCAATTTTAGGGTTCACTTGAAATTGATTATATTTAGTCTGTCTTTGATATGCTAATTTTAATTTTCATTTAATTAGATTATTAATTTTTAATTAAATTAGAACTATTTAAACTTGGGTTCAAACCATAGCTCATTTACATTGAATTCAATCATCTAATGAGACTAGGAGGAAGGCTCTATGTCTTGATGATATTGAATATAAGCAAAGAGAAAGAGTTGACCAAAAAGTGAGGTTAACGAGTGAGTCTTCTTTATCATGTATAAAATTATCATTCTATTGCCCATTGGCATCATAATCATAATGCATCATGTATCCACATTTCTCAAACTCGTATATCATCATTCACACCCTTTTACATTATACAGAGAACCATTCACATGTGTTCTCTTTCAATCATGAAGACAAACTAGTTTATTTTCCCTCTTATAATTATCATGGGATCTACCTACATGTGGATAACTCATCTAGCCATCCTTAATTTTACATGCACTTCATGCATTCAATACTAAACTTCTTTATTTCATAAGCACATAAATGCAAAGTAATATGTACCATTGCATGCATAAAAGTAAATCATGATTTAAACATGTTTCCTATGATCCAATATTTTTTACTCAAAATGTTATTTGTACAAATAAAAAAATCACATTTAAAATTTTCATTTTAATATCAAAATCACGTTAGATACTTCACATTTATATTAAGAATGATGCAAATATAAAATAGTTAATATAAAAGAGGGCTTTTAGCTTCAATCAATTCTTTCTAAGTTAATACGACTATATTCCTGTATATTAATTCACAAGTCAATATTAATTGTAAGTATTAATAGTTTTATCATTAAAAAAATAAAATATGTGATAATTTATATTAGGATCTCATGAGATTTTAACAAACCATCAAAACATAACATTAAACACTTCATATAATTTAACTAGTTCATGTTGTAGCATTATGCTCACACGATATACCAAGTACTCTAATTAATTTTTGAAATAAATTATCAATTTCTTACTGATTATGCAATATAAAAATTGTATAGATAAAATTACAAATGAAATAAATTAGGTTTTAAGACAATGTATACAATAATGACTTAAATTTTATGTAAAAAATTAAAACTAGAACAATACATGAAACTTGTTTCCAACATAAGAAAATAATTCTATAAAAACATGAATAGAATATCAAAAGTACTTAATATCCAGCTCAAATCATATTTTAAAAATCATACAAGAAGAAATTTTAATGAATTTTAAGATAAATGTAGGGTTTCCTACTTTTTGGAGAGGAAGATTTCGAAGGAAATTATCATTACAAGCAAGCTAGAACGTAGATTTTTTCTCCTCCTCTTCTATATAGCACTTAGCAACATTTTTTACTTAGTATTTCCTTATGGAAAAAGCCATTCCAAGCATCTTTGTCTTATCTCTTAGCTTGCAAACCATTCCAAAAAATCACAAGCATCATTGAGCTTGTTCTCCATGCGCATGACATGCATTCTTCTATTTTGATCATATAAATTATAACATAATAAAACTATACAAGTATGTCTCCATATATATATATATATATATATATATATATATATATATATATCTATATATATATATATATATATATCTCTCTCTCTCTCGAAACTTTTATCTATCAATTTTAATTTTTCTTTATCAATATGACATTATCATAAATAACAGTTAACCCAACTTCAGCATTTCAATCATAACATTCTCATTTTAAATGTTCGAGAAAGCTAAATAAAATCTCCACAACTTTTACATTGATAAAATTTTCCAATTCCATCAATAGGATAACCAAAATTTGTAAAAGCTGATAGCAAATTTATAAGTCTAACAATTTTGTTAAAACAACCACCTTTCAATATTTTAGTCATAATTTTCATAGCCATATTTTTCTTGCTATGCTTAAATTCTCCTTAAAAACACCTCCCCCTATGCCCCCCTCCCCCTCTTTTGGCACCTTATTAATTTTTTTTAACTTTAGTATAAGAAGGTTAACTTAGAGCTAATAATAGCAAGAGCAAGGAGGTAACTCAAAGTTGAAGAATTTTTTCTCTTCATCATTAATTAATTTAACTTTAAATATATTTATAATTAATAAATGATAAAGCTATACGTCCATCATTTTAAAAAAAATTGACAATTACATTTAGAATATCTAAAATTTTTTGCTAGTTAGAAACAAATATCCTCTTGCATATAATTTTCTTATAATATCAATTAAAAATTAAAAATTATAGAGAATTTTTAATCTAAATATTTTTTGTTATTATTAAAATTTTTAATAATTTTATTGTTTCATGTACAACAACAACGATGAAAACTTTATCCCACTAAGTGGGGTCGACTACATAAATCATTGTTCTCCAATGTGTTCTGTTTAATGTCATATTTTCATTTAATTCTAAAAAATTAAGATCGTTTTTTATACAATATACCCAAGTCTTCTTAGGTCTACCTCTACCTTTCTTAATAAAAGTCGAATCTAAAACATCTACTCTACTAATCAGATCATCAGATTGTAGGTGTTTGATGAGACCAAACCATCTAAGACAACTCTCTCTGATTTTGTTCGTCCTTAGAGCTGCACCAACCTTGTCACACATATATTCATTTCACATTTTTCTCTAAGTGTAAAACAACTCATCCACCTAATCATTCTCATCTCAGTAATACTTAATTTAGTTATACGCTTCTCTTTTAAAGGCCAACATTCAGTGCCATAGAGCATTGCATGTCTTACCACCATCTTATAAAATTTTCCTTTAAGTCAAACCAATACTTTTCTATCACATAATAGGCCCGAAGCATTCCTTCACTTCAACCAACCAACTTGAATTCTACTAGTAACATCCCCATGTATATCACCATCACATTTAACAATAGACCCAAGATAGCATTCCTTCACTTCAACCAACCAACTTGAATTCTACTAGTAACATCCCCATGTATATCACCATCACATTTAACAATAGACCCAAGATATTAAAATCGTTCACACCTTTTAATAATTTGATCACCCAAAGTTACACTTCTCTCACTATAGCTACTACAACTAAAATTACATTCCATGTAATTTTAGTTCTACTCAAACAAAGGCCTTTAGACTCCAATATAGACCTCCAAAATTCAAGTTTTTTACGAGTTTATTCTCTCTTCTTATCCACGAGAAGGATATCATCAGCAAAAATCATACACCAAGATACATCCTCTTATAAATGTCTAGTAAAACCACCATAACTAAAGCAAAAAGATACGGCCTTAAAGCCGATCTCTGATGTAATCCAACAGAACTTGGATTACATACTAATTTTTATATTCTCTTGTTTCATGTACAAATAAAAGAAATTGTTAATTAAAAATAAAAAAAATTAATGTTATGAAATATTATAGTTATTATAGAAAAATTTAAAATGTTATTCAAGTTATAAAAAAAGGAGTTTTTACATACTAATAACCCAAAACTTTGGAGAAAAAATTTTAACCACCCAAATTTAATAATTAACCTTTCCATCACTCAAAATTTCCCCTTTTTCATTATATCGAAACAATGAATTTAAACCTTAATTTAATTTGTATTTAGGCTAAATTTTGCTAGGTGATCAATTTGGACAAAATAATTCGGCCTCTTTTATAAATCTGAATTTCTATGATTTCAGCCAAAGTTTTTGAATTTGCTGAATTCCGAGAATTGATGAATTTATAAATCTAGGACAGGCGAAGAGGAAGAATGTTGTGAATATGCTCATCTTTCTCAATGGTTTCTGGTAGGAGCGCAGCAGAATGACGAGAAAGATGAGAGTTTCTGTGCTCTGTACATCGCGATCCCATCGTTGCTTTCCCAATTAGCTCTAGTTGAGATTGTGTCACGAGGATTCATTCACAAAGGTGATGATTTTGGGCAAAACTAGGAGGGGGAGGACATAAGTGAGAGGAAGTTGGGAGGAAATCATGAGAGGATGTAGGTTTATGGTATTAATTTATTTTTATTTAATTAATTTTTTACATTTAATTTATTAATAAAAAAATTCATATATTATTAACTTAATTACAATTTGATAAATTTATATTTACTTATTTAATAATTAATTAATGAATAAAGTATTTATTTTTAAATTTAAATTATTTAAAAAAATTCTATATAATTTTTAATAAAATAATTAATTAATGATAATTTTTTGCTTAATAAGTAATTAGTTTAATACAAAAATATTAACATTTTATTGTTTTGTTGAAAAATATTTATTAATTAATATAAGCAGAAATAAAATTTAAATTTAATTTAAGTAAATTTAATAATTAATTTTTTAATAGTAAAATAATTAATTATTAATTATGATTTTTTTTTCTAACAAATATAACCACATTTTAAAACCTAGTACAAGTTTCGAAACAATTTGATAGTAATTTTTGAGATTTATGAGATTTACAAATTCAAATTTATATTATTTATTAAATTATTTTAGTGTTTAGTATGTTTAGTGGCCGGATTTAAATCGAATATACATATTATTAAAGTAAATCCAGTTAAATTAAAAAAAATTCAAAAAAAAAAATTAAATCCACTGTTCATTAAATCTAATTTTCTTGATTTTCATTATTTTCTTTTAAAATAAATTTCGCGAGCAACTCGTGTTCGGCTCGTTAAGAATCTTGTTCGACTCATTCGTTAAGTTAACGAGCCGAGCACGAATAAAGATTTGTAAGGTCTTGTTTGACATGTTTTGGCTCGAAATATTGCTCAACAATTATATAAATATATATATATATATATATATATATATATATATATATATATATATATATATATATATATATATATATTTTGATGAGTAGTCTTTTTTTTAAAAATTAATTGACTACAGGGCTACAATGATTTATAATCAATTAAAAGTATTAATTAAGAAAAGAAAATAAAAAATTATTAAATTGGATTCAAATTATCTTTTAATATAAACAATAATTTTTAAATATTGTCTCAATCCTTAACGTCTTATGGGTACGTGATTAGGGTTGTCAAAACAATTTTTGTTCGTGAATGACTCATGTTCGGCTCTTGTACGACTTGCTAAGCAAAAGAGTCAAACATGAACACATTTTTTTAGCTCGAAATATGAACGAGCCAGCTATCAAGTGGATTTAATGAATTTAGCTTAGTAACGATACACTATTTTGAATATGATAAATACCAATTTCTAAGAGTATATAAATTCTATTTTACTTAAATTTAGTTGCAGCTAATGATCCCCTAACTTACCCCTAACTTAGATCTAATCCCCTGTGGAGATCAGAGTAGGTCAGTCAAAAAGCTATCGTAACGTCAAAATTGGGAATATGGATAGTGAGAGTTAGTAGTGTAAGAGCAAGAGCTACCATTGATGGATCTCGAGGCTAAAGCTCGAAAGCTCTTCCCATGGAAGGCATCGGGAGTTGAACAGTTGCCGTTGCGCTTTTGCTGGTAGCCGTTCGGGAAGGGAAGGGAAGGGAAAAACGAGAAAGAGAAGGGAATGGGCGACTGTTGGAGCTTGGAGGTGAGTTTTGTTGTTGGTGGATTCCACCATTTCAGCTTTTCTTTGTATTGTGATGGTATTCGAGGCATGGTTGGTTAGATCTGGGCTTGCACATGCGGCTAAGCTCGAATTATGCGATTCTGGAGTTGAATGCGTGTTTTCCGTTTGGAATGGGTGTGATTTTTGGCCCTAAATCTAGCTTAGACTGAATGGAGGCAGCGATTGTGGCACCATGGTTATTCTGGCGGAAATCAGTTCTTTGTAGTAACTTGCTAATTTTATAGTTTTATATTCGCGTTGAAGTCAAAGTATTCTTTCTTATCCATTTATTTCCTTCCTTTTATTGGTCGATTGGTTGGAGTTTAGATATGTCTTCTTCTCCAACTGGTACTTTTTGTACCGGCTTTTGACTGCCCGTCATTTAGGTGGTTAGTTGAGTGCCTCGGTATCATCCAACAATTCCTGGGATTTTCCTCTGCCCCTTCTATAAAAAAGTGAGGAAATTTATATGATACCGTCATTTGTTGATGGCTTGACATAAAACTTGTAAAGATTGATGTCTCGCTTGAATAAATTATTCTCGAAATCTTCCTAAAATAAACATTCTCCATTTCTTGCGTTGTATGATATGAATTTATTTTATTTTATTTGATTAGATTTGTCCTAAACTAATGTTTCTTGTGTTGCAAGCTGGAATTGGTCTATGTAAGACAAATTATAATTGAACCAGGCCAATAAGAATCTTCCTTCTCTTCTCCAAGTCTTCCGTATCTCTCCTCTCTGTAATTTGAGTTTGTTGCAGAAGGTTGTAAAACTTGGGGAAATAATCTTTACCCCAACTGGTTTATCTATGCGAGCATATAACCTTTACTGGTTTGAAATATACAGATAAACCAATGTACTTTTGACTAAAGTATACCGATTATATTTCCATCTAAGTTGATGGAGAAAAAATGCTTTTCTCATCAGAATGATGTTGTGGCAATCCGCAGCATTCATTTCCCTTTTACCTTTGAAGCATTTTTTTCTTCATCCAAACCCCTTTTCACCTCCTCTTCTCTACTTACTTCTGGGAGGGTGGTGATTATGAGGAGTGGTGATGACAATGACATAGACACAACCATTGATTATATGCACTGCTGTAGCATGTTGTGCAAATGACTATTATAGATGATTAGTGTTGAATTTTATGATTATTCCTTGCTCTTATTTTGTATGGAATGATGTGCAGATAATTCTTAGGGTGATTTTGTCATATATTCCCTGTTGCAGCATGCATTTGCATCTAGTTTATGGAAGTAATGTAGGCTGCACACCATAGAAATTATTTTATTTGAATTCTTTAACATGATGATGTAAAATTCACTAACTTATATTATTATTTCCTGTGTATTGAAAGGGTAGCTATGTGTTTTTTAAAAGTGGAGTTATGTTATCTTGCAAAAGGACAAGCGGATGAGCTTTTTTTAAATACTGGTTATTTGAGAGTAGTAGATGCGAGCCCTCTATTCGGTGTACGTGAAAAGCTAAAAGTTTATGCATACGGGCATACAAGAAGATATTTGGGGCCTCTTCTTTTCAGGGAAGGGATTGAGGATAAAATGAATACTTCATAATATGATGCTCTTTTGTTAAGGGATCGCAGACAACAAACACTAGAATGATAATTTTAGTTTAAAATAAATGCTGAGATGAAGAAACATCCATTCCATGATTCTAAGCTTTTTCCCATTCCAATATTGAATAGAAGGAATTATGAATGTGGTGAAATAATATAATAGTTTGTTTTACAATAGTAACATTTCTATCTTACTTGATTTGCTATCTAAGTTTTGATAATTGCACAATTATGATTTTTATGTATATCATGACTCTACATACAAGCATTTGTGATTATGAATAACTCTCAAGCAAGATATGATATAACCTTACTAATATTCATGACTTATGGTGATTTCCTAGTATATTATCAATTTAATATATTTCATATGTTACATGATAAAGTTGCATAGATATGGTGAACGATCATGCATGTGCCTTACCCATCGTCTAAAAGAATTTTGTGTTAGAGCTTTGATTTTCTATTTGGCTTTGTACTAACCATTGTATGTACCTATATGTGCTGTGGTAGGGTAAGTGTAACAGTATCATTAAGGAGCAAAGTTGTAGATTGAGTTGATCTTATTCAAGAAGATGCACTATTATATGCATTGATTTTTCTATTATATATTGATATTATAAGAGATTATTTTATGAGATAACGTGACAAGTGTATTTGTATGGGGATGCTGTTCAAGTTTCTCTTGTGGATGTTAGTGGCTTTATGTATGTATCAAATGATTTGGGTATATGGTGTAATATTAATCATGTTAATAAAAAAATGGTTAATTTTTATGAAGTCTAATGTTAATTCAATCTTATAATTAATTATATTACTTGGAAGGTTTTTCCACCACTCCTTGTGATGGTCTATATTATGCATTGGGGTGGGGCATGATGGGGTTACTATGATGAGGCTATTTAATTGTTGTTCTGGTTTCTTGTGGGTTTCAATTTAATAATGGCCGACATGTAGCATTGATTTGATTGAGTTGGAGGTTTAAAATTAAATTTGGAAATTTTATTTTATTCAGTGATATTACATGAATTTAAGTTGAGATTGATCCCGTGCCAAGCTCATATACTAGTTTAAGTTCGAAGAGTCTATAAATAGTGATCTGCGACATAAATTTGGCCATAACCAAATCTTTCTTTCAAGTTCAGTCTTGTAAGATTAAGTTGATGTGTGATTACTTTTAGTGATATGTTTGGCTACTTGATTTCTAAGGTAGTCAACCATTTTCATGCTTCTTGTACTGACACGACCTGATTTTTCTTATTTTGATAAACTTGTTTGTTGTTTTATTTCATTTGTATGATTTGTTATGTGTTTTTAGTGCTCTTAATTTTGATTAAAAAATGACATGTTGGAAATTTATGGTCCATTTGGGGAGCTTATTTGGTGCGGTGACGTTTTGAAAATGCACCTAGCTTGTTTGGGTAACCTGCGTTTTGGCAGCTTATGCATTTTCAAAACTCATAAAACAGTTTTTTCACACCGCACCTATCTGGGTGCGGTGACAACTTTCTGGCTGTGGTCTGGCATTTCCAAAAAAAAAAAAAAATTCGTAATAGCCACCGCACCTAGCTTATCAACAGACTATTTTTAATCAGCTTATTAGCAGATTATTCAACAAGCTATAGCTGCCCCAAACAGACCCTTAATTTGTAAAAATTAATTTGATATATTTAGTATTTTTATTTAATTTTAATGTCCTTTTCAGATTTTTGTATATATTCTATCCTTCTTATTTAAAAGTGGGTTTTTGAATTAATTTGTTACTATATTAGAAAACATAAATCTATGTCATCCTGCATTGGATTGTTATTAGAACTCATGTTTGTCTCAATCTGTTACTTGAAGCAGGGCAAAATATTAGAATAAGTTAATAGATTATGAAAGTGATGGAATATTTCTATTTTACAAATACAATTAAATGAGCTTATAAATAAGTATTAAATATAACTAGACAATAATTCGGATAAAATAAAGATTTATAATTTAGATAATGATTAAGTTTATCCATTTGAACCTAAAGTGGATTCCATTTAGAATGTGATACGAACCAAGACGAATTTTCACCGCAAATTATGGAAAAAAACACTTTCTTCAATAACACAAAATGACACAACTAAAATATATAAAGATAAACACCTACAATTCAAGTTGTAGGTGATCTCTCCCAACACCTACAATTCGAGAGGTAGGCGATTTGTCCCAAATCCTAACCCTAAGACTCAAAGACCATAATCTCATGCATAACCCTAACTCTAAACATATTAGCCCTATTTATACCCTTAAAATAATAAATAATAAAAGACTAAATTGCTCTTTTGTGCTTGCACCTAAAATAAGTTCAAATTATTTGGCAGGATTGGCTTGGTGGAAAGCATCATAAGTTAGAAAAAAATGAAACTGTTGAATGATCAAGTCATATGGCTCCCTCGGGCGTCATCATCTAATAATTCTTTTCATTTAATTCTAAATTCATGGTGACCCTCATAAGCTCGAAATACTGCTTTGTGTACATCTTTTGACTGCATCCGAATCTCAAGTCAATATTGGAGAATATCATAGCCCTAAATAACTCATCTAGTAGCTCATCGATCACCGTAATATCTTCTAACTTCCTATCATGTGTTTTTTCTATGCTATGCTACTTCCTATACAACTTTTCATCGATTAATATGTAAAGGGCTACTTTAATTTTAAAGCGCTTTGGATCTTTTATGCTCTCCTTTATTTCCTTATTCTCCAGGTAGTGGATGTATGGATCGACCCAGTTTTTTGTATTGTCGATCGCTACCTTCATGGCCTCTAGTTCATCGATTATTGGCTCGGTAAGTTTTCTGAGCCTTCCTCCTAAACAGATGCGTTTGGAGAGGATGTCAGAGATTTGATTATTCTCCCGGTTGACTTGCTTGATGCGGACGCTCTTGAATTTGCCGATTTTCGTCTTTGTCTTGGCGAGGTATCTTGCCACTAGGTCATTTGTGGCTTCAAACTCTCCATTAACCTGATTCATGACCAGCAAGGAGTTTGACCTCACCAGGAGGTCACAAACTCCTATCTCACAGGCTAGTGGAGTCCCGCGATCAGTGCTTCACACCCCACCTTATTGTTTGTGACGCCGAACTCTACCGCGATTTATTGTAGAGACGTTCTCCGGCCGGGCTGCTCAGAGCTAGCCCCAACCCCGCTGTTGGCTGCTTGGAGGCTCTATCAATGTATAGGATCCACGTCTTGTAGTCGGTGACGATTCCTTCATTCTGCTCTTATGTTACGGAGAAATCAGTCAGGAAATTAACAATTGCTTGAGCTTTGACTGCTGTCTGCGGAACGTAGGTGATGTTGAATTCTCTGAGTTCTACCGCTCACTTTAGCAATTGTTCGGAGTGCTTTGGTTGAGTGAGCACAAACTTCAATGGATGGTTCGTGATGACCCAGATTAGATGCATCTGGAAATACGGTCCAAGCCTGCGAGCAGAAATAATCAAAGCGAAAGATAGTTTTTCCATAATTGGGTACCTGGTTTCGGCGCCATGAAGCACTCGGCTCGTGTAGACTGGTTATTGCTTTCCAGCCTCCTTCGGATCAGGACTGAGCTTACAACCTCTCGTCCGACTTCTATGTACAGTGATAGCTCTTGTGCAGGGTTTGGGCTCTGGAGCAGTGGTGGTGACGCTAAGGAACCTTTCAAGAACACTTCCTCACATTCGGTCGTTCATTTGAAACACTCATTTTACCTTAGCACCTTAAAGAATGCAGCACACTTGTCGCCCTACTTCGGGATGAAACCACTGAGCCCGACGATCCGACCAGTTGGCCTGTGAATTTTCCTGGTCCTCCGTGGAGGCGACATATCTAGGATTGCTTGTACTTTCTTTAGATCCATCGAGAGTTACGAAAGTCGATGAACTTTTGGTACTTGCTCTTAACTAGAACATTGTCAACATACCCCTCAACATTCTTTTCTTTTTGATTAGCAAAATTACATTCATAAGGCACTGATAGGTCACCTTAGCATTCTTAAGCCGGAAGTGCATTACATTAAAACAAAAAATATTTCTTATGTAGTAATAAACGCTGTTTTTTCTGCATATGATGGGTGTATTATTATCTGGTTGTAGCCGGAGAAAGCCTCTAGGAAGCTCATGACCGAGTATCCGACCGCTGCGTCCACCAAGTTGTCAATCTTTGGTAGGTGTTAGATGTCCTTTCGGCAAGCGGCGTTGAGGTTGGTGAAGTCGACACACATTCTCCACTTGTCGTTGGCTTTCTTGAACTTGACGACGTTCGAGAGCTAGTTTGGGTACTGGATTTAAAGGATGCAGGCGACGTCCAACAACTTCTGCACCTCTGCGGCTATCATTTCGACCAAAGTTCTGACAAACGATCAGATCTTTTGCTGGATTGGCTGAGAGGAGGGGCTGATGTACAAATGGTGGCACGTCGCATCGATTGAAATGCCGGGCATCTCCACTGCAGTCCAAGTAAACACCACCCGGTGCTCTCGAAGCGTCTGTATCAGCTGGTTTCTGAACCTGTATCAAAATATTCACTGATTAGGAAAACCTTACAGGATTTTTGTCGAACACAGGTGTTTGGTGGATGATCTCGCTGGCCTCGAGGGCTTCTTCCCTATGGATATGGACGCCGAGTGATTCGTGGTTGACGTTTGAAACCACTCGCACATAACAACTTCTAAACTGCTCCAAGTTTCCCCTGACCGTTATCACCTTTCCGTCACCTGGGAACTTTACGGCTACATGGTAGGTTGAGGTCACCTCCCGGTAGTTGTTCAGGAGTGACAATCGAAGATGGCGTTATAGGTCGGCGGGGATTCCACAACGAGAAAGTCCTCTGTACTGTTGTACTACTTCTCTAGTTCTTCCTCAGAGATGGTTAAGGCGATGAGGCACAGTGCCTCCTTTCTCTTCCTGGAAAATCCGAATAATGGATCGGCCGGCGCCGTTAGCCGGCCGGTCTTTAGGCCAATCTTATCAAACACCACTTTGAAAAGGATGTTGATCGAACCCCTATATCAGTCAGAATGCTACTAACCTGGTAGTTGTTGATCAGTGCTGTGGCGACGATCACTTCATTGTAGGGGTTCCCCTTCGGCGGGAGATTCGCATTTGTAAAGATAATTGATAAATGGTTGCTTGTATACGGGATGACGGAGCTTACCTCTCCCGAATGCTATCTCTATCCGCCGGATGGTTTGGGTCCTCCCCTGAAAATGGTCGGGATTATCCTGCTATGTGGACCTCGTTAGCCCGGACAAGTCCGTTTGAGAGTTCTTCTACCGCAGCCTTGCCCTGCTGCTTTGTATGTGTACCGACTACAACAAACTCTTTAAGCTTTCTCCTCAATCAGGTTTCAGAGGTGACGACATTTCTCCATGTCATGGCCATGACCACAATGGTACTGGCAGCACCTTTTCGGATCTCGTAAGGCTGGGGCTGCCTTTAGTGGTGGGGCTGGTTTGAAATAGTTCTTATTTTGGATGGCTTGGACTATTTCGGCCATTGACATGTTGAAGGATGTCAAACATTGCATTTCTTGGTAGACATGCGTCGCTCATGTTACTGGGTCGACTGTTGATCACAGCGTCATTTTCCGGTCATGATTTCCTCAGTCATTCCTTCACTGATATCGGGACCGAGAATTATTGTTTTGGTGACCGGCCGAGGACTGATTGTCCTTTGCCTTCTGCTGTTCCTCCCGTTCTTTTCGCTTCTTTGAGGATTGGATGACTCCGACTTACCTTTCGGAGAGTTCCGGAGATCTTCCTCGACGAGGTTGTGCTTGTTTGCCATATCCAATACTTCTATAAAAGTAGCAGATTTGAATAGGTTTAGGTCATACCCGAGCCACTCACTTCAGGCTCCTCGTTTTAAGGCTGTTCCAGCTATATCAGGCTTCAAATATCTAACTTCGAGCATCTTGTTCTAGAAGCGGGTGATGTAGGCTGCAGGCTCTCGTTTTCTCCCTGCTTGAGGTCGAGCTGGGTGTCCAAGTCTTTCATCGGCTTCTCCACGTTTGAGAAGTGAGAAACGAAGAGTCTCTTAAACTTATAGTAACTTGGGATAGTTTCGGTTAGCAGACCTTTGAACCACTGAATGGTCGAGACCGTCAGAGTGGTTAAGAAGAGATGACGCATTATAGGGTCGTTGTTCTCGAGCAGTTCGACGGATGATTCGAATGATGCTACGTGGTCGATTAGGCCAGTCCTTCCCTTGTATGAATCCAAGCAAGGGATCCTTAACTTGGGTAATAGTATCACTTCTTTATTCTGATGTGTAAATACCCCTTCTGTGAGAGGCCGAACAGGCACTCACATCCGCTCTTCTCATTGCTTTTTTGCCTACGTAGATGTGGCTGTGTCGGTGTGCTGGGAATTGTCTGGCCCCTTTGTCCGCTGGTTCCTGACCTGGTTATCTGGAATAGGCTAGTTCCCCGGTGGGGCTCTTTGAGGATGGACCCCCTAAGGTTCCGCCTTCAAACGGGGCGGATGGTCGTTTCTCTTAGTGATTGCTACCCGAAGGATCTCGAATTGCTCATCATGAGGGTCATTTAGTCTTGTAAGCCTTGGACTTGTGCATGGACGTCTGGTTGTGTAATATCTCTATTGAGTTCTATGCATGCTATCTCTCTTTAAGAAGTTTCTCCTTCGTAGTCTTTTCCAATTCTAGTTTGGAGCATATCCATGCTTACAACACAACCTTTTAGGATGTTGAATTCTAAATTGTCTTTTGTGAACACGTCTCTAGAGTTTAGAATTTAGTAAAGAGAGAAAGAGAGTATGGAAAATAAGGAGTTTCCTGCAGAGTCTTCTTTATTCGTATTTTTGTCTCCTATTTATAAAGGCGTGTTTTGTACAATTATAGAATAGAGGAAGCAGTTATGGAAACCGCGCTTAATACAATTGATGCTCTGATTAATCATATGGATTTCATACCACATCTGTATTGCAATTTGAATTTTAATGTGACAGTAATTGACTGACCGACTTGCTTGAATTCGGCCAACTGAGGTGACCGGCCGAGTTGCGACTGCGTCATGTGTTGTTCGGCCGAGGCGCCCGATTGAGTGTCGATCTTCTCCGCTATGGTAAAAGCGGGTCGAGCGATTAGCCGCTATCAAGGATTCCCGATTGCACTCTGTTCAGTCAGGACTGTTGGCGTGGTCTGTTGTTCAAATCTCTGATCATGATGTGTCGGTCAATTCTTGACCACGTGGTTTACAGTAGGGCTGTAGGACGCCTTAACTATATAGCTGTTGTCAGGGACGTTAAAATGCTTGAGATTCGGCTGACAGTTGCGGTGTATACAAGTTCATATCACAAAGTATTCAAATATTGTGATTTGCTTTTCGCTTGTAGTCCGTCACCCTTTTATGGGTACGCAAATGAAGCTCCACGATGGTAACATCACTTAGCATAATCCAGTTTTGCAAAAATGCTAAATAAATTAATAAAAAATATAATAATAGAATGCATATATAAATTTATACTTACCATTATGCTATGTGTGGAATTAAATCACTATCATAGAGAGAGGCTATTATTCATCACAGTTAAAAACGTAGCTTTATTTATTTTGCTTTTTGTTCTTGACATACTCTAGACTTTCCCAATCTGCACTCTACTTGATCCACACTCCTTTGCCATGCTTTTTGATCTCTACCAAGATTTGTGAAAATTAGAAAATATCATGCAAGTATGGTGTGTGAAGTCATTCAAATTTTCTCCCAATTTGTTCCTGTTGTTGGAGAAGCCAGTAAAGCGCTTATGCATTACAAAGGCATTTTATTGATGCCTCGATGCTATATATTTTCATGGGTACAATGCAAAGTTATTGCTTCAAATTCACAACATCACATGTTATAAAATCTTGAAGGTATTTTCTTCCATGATACATAAGGGGCATCGAACTTGCTCTTTTTATGTGCTCTGTTGAGGGGATTAAGCATATTTGACATAAATAAAATAAGAAAACTATGAAGCAATTTAATTAAATTTTTTTACCAAAACTTATTTAAGTTATACACACATATAACATTATATTAAATAACTTAATTACAAATCTCAATTCTAACATTATACCTTCAGTTGTCAGTCCAAACCCGCACGCAACACCACATGCCCTGCACACATGAGCTTCCCTTCTTGCTCCTCTGCCTTTGGTCGTGGCTCAACCCATCACCTTATGCTACCATGACGTCGCCTTCTCTTCCCTCTTCCTTCTTTGGTCTTGGCACGACGTAATGCCGCATGCACACAATGTCGCCTCTTCCTCCTGTCTTCTTCGGTCTCGGCGTGACCCAAAGCCCCACACACACGAAGTCAACTCATCCTCCTCTTTCTCTGCACAAGAGCACAGCACATGAAGCCCTCAAGCTCCTTCCTTCCTCCTCGACCAATCGATGAGGGCTCGGCGTTGAATCAGGGAAGTGAGATACACATGACTCTTCGACTTCGTCTCTTACAGCAAGCCGAAATTTTGGGCTGGAAAGGAACTCTCCTTTTTTTTTTTTTCTCTTCCTTCTTCTGACAGTAACTTCTTCCTCTTCTACTCCTCTTCTCTGTCTCTCTATCCCCCGCGTTGCAGTCGAAATGACAAAAATAACTCCCTCAACTCCTAAAAGCGAACTGTAGAGACGCGGCTATTTAGTTATTATTATTGTTATTTTTATTAAAATTTGGTTATTACAATTTATTCATAGACTTTCCAATTAGTTTTAGTTTTCACTTTATTTGGAATTTATGAAACATAACTCAAGCTATGAATAGTGGATTATGAATTCAGAAGTCTTAATAGATTATTGTAAAGCATTCCACAAGTTTTATTTTACTTATTTTGGAAGATTATAAACAATGGTTTAAGACTGTCGTTAAATTCTTTTGTCTGCAGGTCATAATTGTGTAAAGTGGAACTGAAGTAACCATGGGCATTTCTGCGAAGTGGTTTAAATCACTGGTTGGGACTAAAAAGCAAGAAAAACTGCAAAACTTGGGCAACTGTGAGAATGTGGGTACAATGGTATCTTTTTCCTTCTTTTATGGTATTGTTTGAAGACTTATGGTTCTTCCAATATGCACATCAAAGCATAGAGTAGTTAAGTACCATACTGCAATCCGGTAGTTAATGCTTCGTGCTTACAAAGTATGCTTAGGAATTTACCATTTTTTATTGTAGATATGATGAAAACAGCATCTTATAACTTATCAAACTCCATCCCTTCATGAGAACTCATGGCAGTTTGATTTTGCTGAATAAGACTTTGAAATAAGTAAACCAATGATTCTAATTTTTATCGTTCTAACCATTTTATTTGAGGTGTGGTGTTGCGGCGTCAGGAGTGATGGGAAGGGTCAGGGAGCAAGGAACTTGTGCCGGTTATTAAAATCTTGGAAAAGATTGACTTTTGTGATAAATACTTTAACAAGTGTGGGCAGACAAACCATTCCAAGAAATGAGGTTGTTATTTGCTTTTGCTGATCTCAAACTACGCCATAATTTGATGTCAGAGTATGCCATGATATGGGGCTATTGGTTTAGTTTACATTCTCAAAAGAAGATCTACGTTGGCACACTTGGGGGTGACCCAGCAATATGGCATTGTACATATCAGAGCTTTCCTTTACTGATTAAGTAGCGAGGAGGCCAAAGAAGATTTGTGTATTTCTTTCTTATCTTTAGTCGGAATCACAACCTTTTTTATTTAGTGGATCCATATCTCAATTCCTTACAAACTATTTTCATCACTACTTTTGTTAGTTTTGTTCTCATGGGCCATTGATTACTCATAGGCCAAAAATCAACACAAAATTTCTTAGTTATTTGAGTATTTCTTTTCCACCGCTCATCAAAATTGAATGATTTTTTAAAGTTTGATTTGTGTCCTATATGATTTTTGTATTCATCACCTTGATTGATTATGATAATATAGTGTGTGGATCACTCAAACTGAATACTCATGCAAAATTTTAAGAATCTCTTAAAGAAAATAACATTGATTTTCTTTTTTAATTTTTTTTTTGGTGGTGCGAATTTCTAAAAAAAGAGAGATTTAAACATTTGAATTTTCCTTAATAGCTTGTGCTCGTTCCTTATTTTATATGAGAGCCACCTAGCTTATTTACATACAACATTTCCGTCTATCTTATTATATCGATCATAAATTGTTTATCTCTTATTGAACTCTCATGACTTTTGAATGATTGATCTGAAATGTAATTCTCTAAAAGTTGTGTTCATGAGTTTGACTAATTTTTGCTCTTAACTTTATCTATTTATATTCTAAAAGTGACACCTTTCTAGGACTTCTACGGAGGGGATTTCACGGAGAAGAGGTTGTGGATTGGTGAGGCATGATATTATGCTTGTTCGACGGCATTTGGAATGATGTATGAGGTGAAATTTGTTGTTGGATTGTATGTTGGAGAAGTTCCGCGGTTGTTCAGCCGAAAAATGGCGGTCGAATGATGAGAGGCCAAGGAAAATCTATCACATGTTTCTGGGAAAGATACAAACATACCACTTGCGAAATGAAGAGAGTACAATACTCCATAAGATAGAAAATAGAGATTACAATCTACAAAATACACAAAACAAAATAAAAGTTTGTTAAACAAAAATATAACAACATATAATAGTTCTTTAGTAGGAGATACAAACCTAATTAGAAATCGAGAAATATGAAAAAAACAAAAAGGAAAATAATATATAAAAATTGAATGTTGGCGGTCCTGTTCCAATTCCCGCTATCGCGGTTTCTTGTGAATCCCATAGAAACGTGGGATTTCGTGATCTTGTAGCAACGTGACATCATCATATTGTCTCCTCTCAAAGTGAAACAGGGGCTTCCCGCAAGAGACTTTTTTTTATCCCTATGACAATACTGCTACAATATCGCAAATTCTTGCGGGCAAGTGCAGCTTGGACCGATCCAGGAGAGCCAGTCGACCCTTCATTTACTTGGATTTCCCTTCTATTTTGAGTGGGTCAGTTTTGTCCTGAGTTTTGTTCGAGACAGCTGACAATATCTCTCTTTTCCCTGTAAGTGTTTTATTTGAATTTTTGGATGGTGCTTCGATTGTATCTCATTTTCGAGGTGTTGATTATCTTTCTTATTCCCTTCCGTATCCTCCACACATCGTTTCCGGCTGCCCTCCACTGCTGCAACCACCCTCGAATAGCCGCCTGCTGCTATTTTTCTGCAGTTTTCCTGTCTTTCAGCCACTGCCACCCGTGTTTTGGCTTGCTACCGCCATCTAGGTCAGCGAGGAGTGCTGTCCCTTACGCATTCGGGCATACCTAGTCGTCCCTAGCACTTGCTATTGCCATAATCCTGCAGTTCCATCTATTCCTACTAGCTGTCAACCCCCACAGCCACTATTTTTCTAGCTATCATCGTGCTGTTTCTATTCTTTCTTGCTTGCTGCCGCTCATGACAACAAGCCACCATTGTTGTGCCCGCTGTTTCCCCACTGCCCAAACCCTCCTCTATCTCGTGACTATCTTGCCAAACCCCTGACAACCACCACCACCACTCGAGATCATCTCTTGTGGGTAGATGTGTGTCGTGTCTGTTGTCATTTTTCCTTTCAAGTGTGTTTGAGTTGTAATCGCATATTTGCTTTCAATAATAACATTTGTTTTCCTATTGATTATTTGGGTTAACTTCGATAGCATTTTGTATTAGAGTTAGCGTAACCTTAGTCCTGTCCTAGAGTTTCTACGATCCGCAATACTCAAACCTATCACCACTCTCTCTAAGTTTTTTTTCCCACTCTACATCACCATTACATATCTCCTTTCACCTATGCACACCCAAACCCTAATCATGCCTCAGAGAATATAAGAGTTGCATGTTGATCAGGAGTTTACCATTGAAGGGATATAGCGACAACTGTGCCGAGTGCTACAACGACTCGATGAAATTGAGGAAAGAAGAGTATTTGAGGTGTCACACATTCCATTCAATCTTTGAGGTGATGAACTACTATCCCGAAGATTTGCCATGAAATATTAGAGAAGCTAGAATTTTGAAATAAAGGTGGATTTCCATAATTGGATAGCCACATGGATCCTAGCGAGGTCATCGAGTGGCTCTAGACTTTGGAATGTATTTTTGAGTGCCAAGATGTTCTATTGTACGGAATGGTGAAACTAGCTGCCAACAAGTTAAGGAAGAGTATATCTTAGTGGTTGGCGAACTTGAAGATTCTTTGACTGTAAGAAGAGAAGAGTAAAATTACTTCTTAGTCTAAGATGAAACGAGAGATGCAACGCCAGTTCTTATCAGCTCACTACAGACAGGATATTTAGCCCCAACTTTAAAAATGGAGAGACCACCACATCTTACAGGCAGGGTTCAACCCAAGGGTCGTACAGCCAGTGTACCCTCAAGGAATATCCAAGCTGACCTCGCCTAAGGGAATCAAATCGCATTCCGAAACGCCCTAGCGATGAAGTGTTTCAAGTGTCATGAATAATGTCTATTGAATCAGATTGCACAACTAGGAGAGCGATCTCTTTCACTGATTAGGGAGCTATTGAAGAAATAAATAGTGATCCGGGAGAAGATGAAGATTTCAGAGAGAATTCTCAATTGCCAGTTGACACGGAAGAGACCAACGATTTCAGCTAACCCCATGAGAGCGACTCCAACTGAATCAATAATAGTTTTTCTAAAATTTAGTGATTCTGAGCTAATGGGCATTCATGCGGAATATGAGATCGGGGTGTCTCAAACTACCTCTTGTATAGACGATGAGATGACCATTAGAAGGACTAACAAACGAGCCTTGATTTGAGGAACATATGCTAGATAGGAACCTCAGATAAGAGAATTTTCAGGATTCTTAGATATATAGCCTACCTCTTGAGTTATCCCTACAGAGGGATGCCCAATATATTAGAGATAATGAGCTTTTGAGCTATTCTAGATGATTATATGGAGTTATTTGGGTATTAGAATTAGTTTAGCAGTGTACCGACCAACATATGATCAGGAGGGATTGACCACCATTTTTGAAATTGACGTGGGAACTTGGTGGGAAAGAAAATTCTTCAATGGGATGTAGGTCTTACCAGAGAAGGAGTTCTCTCTTGAGTAGTTGCTCATAAGAGTGGCTTAGCCTATCACAAATTTTGTTTTAGTATTGACTCTTCCTCACATACTTATTTATCAGATACACTCACCTAAGTAGGAGTGGGAGAAGCAGAATATATATTTACTTACTCAGGATTTGACTCATGAGAATCTACATCGATATGCAAATCTAGCTTATGTTGTGCCTAATATGGATGGATACCTATTCTATCAAGATTCGTTTTGGAATGACAACGCCTATAGGAATGACTTACTGGGAAGTTAACAGTAGTTCCACCACTTACAACATAACTATTTTGATATTTGATATTATAGTACGAGGAGTTAGAAGCTTCGACAGATGAGGTCAAAGCTCCCTCGATCGTGGGAGACTGATGCAGGAGCTTCGTGCATGTGGCATTTTTGTGATCTCTACTATATTACTACTACAGCAAATGCGGCTTGGATCGGTCCAGGAGGGCCGATTGAACCTTCCTTTACATGGATTTCCCTCTTATTTGGAGTGGGGTCCAATCTTATTTACTACTCTAAGTCTATAAATATATTATTTTTGTGTCTTAGGTTAGTTTTTGTCTTGAGCTTTATTCGAGACAGCCGCCGACACCTCTCTTTTTCCTCTGAGTGTTTGAGTGGTGCTCTGGCTGTATCTCACTCTTGAGGTGATGATTGTCTTTCCTATTCCCTTCTGCATCCTCCCAACATTGCTTTCGGCCTTCCTCAACTACTGCAGCTGCCACGAAAAGCAGCCTGCTGTTGTTTCACTGCAATTTTCCTATCTTCTAGCTGCTGCCACCAGCGTTTTGGCTTTTTTGCTCCATCCCAAACTGCGAGGAGTGTTGTTCTAACATGCCCAATGTTCCCTCCCATCCATCCTACCAGTTGTCAACCCTTACAACCATTGTTTGTCTCGTTGTCCTTGTGTTGTTTTCGCTCTTTTCTATTTGCTTCCGCCCAGTGCAGCAAGCCACAATTATTGTGTTGCTGTTTCCCTATAGTCCAGCCCTCCGCTTTATTGCTGCCACTTTTCCAAACCCCTAACGGTCACCAACAACACTCGACATCCACACTTGTGAGCATCTAGGTGTTGTGCTATTGTCGTTTTCCCTTTCAATTGTGTTTTGGTTGTATCTGCATATTTGCTTTCAATAATAACATTTGCTTTCCTATTGATTATTCGGGTTAATTACGGTTTGGTATCAGAGCCAACCTAGTTTTAGTTCTATTCTAGAGTTTCTGGCATCCACCATAACCAAACCTGTCTCCAACCTCTTCCAGTTTTCTTTCCCCAGCCTACATCACAATTACACGCTTCCTTTAAACTACCCACACCCAAATCCTAGTCATGACTCAGAGAAGATAAGGGCCAGACACTGATTAGGTGTTTATATTGGAAGAGATACTGCAACAATTCAACTGAGTGCTTCAACGGCTCGATGAAATTGAGAAGAGAAGACCATTCAAAGGGGTCATAAATTTCATTCAATTCCTAAGATGAAGAATCACCATCTAGAAGATTTGACATGAAATATTGGAGAAGCCATAATTTTGAAATAAATATGGATTTGTTATATTTTGGTGGCCACATGGATTCGTACATGGTCATCTAGTGGCTGTGGGACGTGGAATGTGTTTTTGAGTGCTAAGATGTTCCACTAGACGGAATGGGCGACCAACGAGTAAAGGAAAAGTGCATCTCAGTGGTGGACGAACTTGATTGTTCTTCAATAGAAATAATGGAAAAATAAAATTACTACCTAGTCCAAGACAAAATGTAAATGAAGTATCATTTCCTACAAGCTCACTACAAGCTAGATGTTCAGACCTCAGCTTCAAAAGTAGAGAGATCACATCACCGAACGACCACTATAACTTGCAGGTTGGGTTCAACCTAGGATCATACAATTAGAGTACACCTAGAGGAACATCTAAGTTGACTCAGTCTGAGGAGACACTAGTTCAGAGTGGAGAATAGAGGGAGCCGATTCACATTCCCAAATCCATCCCAGCTAAGAGATGTTTTAAGTGCCACAGATTTGGGCATATATTGAATCAGATTGCACAACTAGGAGAATGATTTCCTTCATTGATCTGAGAGTAGTTGAAGAAATAAACAGTGATCCGGGAGAAGATGAAAGTTTCAGAAAGGATCGTCATTTGTCAGCCTTTGAGGAAGAGGCACCATCGATTTCAGCTTACCCATGAGAGTGACTCCAACTGATCAAACAATAGTTGTTTTAGAGGGTATTGAGTCCAAGTTAATGGACATTCATGCAAAGTATGAGATCGAGGTGCCTCAAATTACTTTTGTATAGATGTTGAAAGGAGCATCAACATGAATGAAAATGGATGTTCGAATGGGCAATGAGTTTGAGCGTACCAATACTAGACACATGACAATCATAGATAAGAGCATTTTAGGATTCTCAAATACATAACCTGCCTCTTGAGTTGCCCCTACTAAGGGAGGTCTAACATATCGGTGATGAGGAACTTTTGAGCTAGCGCCTGAGCATTATCTGGAGTTATTCGGATATTAGATTCAGTTCAATAGTGCTACCACCAATAGATGCCCAGACAGGAGGGATGTACCACAACTTTGGAAATTATCTTAGGAACTTAGTGGGGAAGAAAATTCTTCAATGGGATCCATGTTCTACTAGAGAAGAAGAAGCATCTCTTGAGTAGTTGCTTGTGAGAGTTGCTTAGCCTGCTATGAATTTCGTCTCAAAATTAATTCCTCACATACTTATTTATCAAATACTTCCAACAAAGTACGAGTGGGAGAAGCAATTTTTAGATGTTGGTTGTCAGCGTTGAAATGTGTGGGGTGTTGAGACTTTTGAAAAGGGTTTTGATTTAATTTAATATATATATATATATATATATATATATATATATATATTGATTTTTGAAAATAAAATTTTAAATTTGAAAAATGAGAATGGACGAATCTCATTCATTTAACAGTTTGAATGAACGAGCATCATATCGCTAATAGCACATCTATCCCGAAGAATAGACACCCTATTTGACGATATCGCTCGATCAAATAAACTACAAAATTCATTACATCCTTTCTGGTCTACGAACCTTTTGTGTTGACCGATAAATTCTCCTATTTAATACAAAAAAATAAATAGGGTTTATATTACCTGGGTTCATAAAGCTCCCTATAAAGACAAGCCCTTATTGTCAATTACCCCTTAAATAACCGAAGTTACTCGAGAAAACTTTCGATTTAGATTAGAGGTATCTATCTTCATGAATTCAAAGGATAGAGTTTTCAAAGTAGTGTGGTAGTAGAGAATCCAATAGGTGAGTGGCTTGAGATTGTAATAGTTTTGACAGGAATCCAAAGGAAAGAGGAGCAGGGGATGACACGAATCCGAGTAAACCCCGGTGACATCCCAGGATATCCTATTATTGGGCTTTAAGTTTTGGAAATGAATTTATTAAATTTCAATCCTGCCAATTAATTACAGGAATTACATTTGTATAACATCCCAATTATGCAAATAATCTAGGAGGTGGGAGGATTTTTGTCGTACCGGACGACAACCTCGCAACCCTAAAGCGAATTAGGGCTTATATTGCACGACATAGTTGTGCAAAGGCCTAAAAGAACAAGTGATAATTTATGTCGCACTTGGAGGACTACCTCGAAGTCCTATTAAATGTTATTTAAACAAAGGAATGGTTTTGCTGATGTAGACAAGTTTTGCTGTTGAAGATGGTCGTGCTGCCCTCGAAGTCGTGCTCCATACTCCATGTCATAGCAATGCTGCAGTTTAGATTTAAAGTGTAAAGTGGACACGCAATTGTTGAGTCAGTAATTTATTTCATTTTTTAGGTGTGTGCTCTACAATAAATAGGGGTGACATGCTACAGTAAAAAGGAGCAGTAATAGCAGGAAAGTAGGAATATGCTATACTAAACAGTAAACCAACATCACAAGGATGCTGTACTAACAGGAGTATGTATTGAAGAAAGTAAAATATGCTACACTAGCAGGTTTATGTACTAAAGAAAGTAAAGCATGCTAGACTAGCAAGTGTATGTACTGAAGAAAGTAAGACATGTAGACTAACAAGTGTATGTACTGAAGAAAGTTAAGCATGCAGTGCGGTAAAAGAAAGAAGTAACGGTGCTACAAATATATTGTAGGTGCTGATTACCCGTAATGCATTGCTACCTGTTATTATCATTTTATTGTTTCCTACAGAAAAGGCGTCAGCACCAAAAGAAAAATAACAGGAGTAAACGTAGTAGGGAAAGAGCCTAATCAACCAGGGGGGTACTACTGTATATGTGAAGAAACCAGGGGCGGGATACCGCATAGAAAGCTAAAAGAAAAGAAGTTAAATGAAAGGAGAAAAAAGGAAGAAAAGCAAATCCGTAGGGAAACTGTAGAAAATCCATATAAAATCCGTATAAAACCACAGGGAGCGGACTACAAGTCCGGGAAGATCGTAAGCATGATGGCGGGGAGGACTCAGAGCTGGGCTGTGTGCGTCCTAATCTTGGATAAGAGCTACCAGACAAACACCCTACAGATGGTAGTCCAAACCTCGACTCGGGTAATTCACCGCGGATCTTTATAAATTTTCATTTATTTTAGTTTGCATGCATATAAAATTTATGGGTGAAAGACAATTTTTTATTGTAGAGGAAATTTTATTTAAAAATACATTTTTTTATAAAGTAGTACAGTCCACTGGTAACTATTATAATCGACTAAGACTACTAACAACCTAAGAGTATTGGTAGCAACAGTCCCACCAAGAATTGTGGAATAGTATCGTCGGTTCCTAGCCTCGCATTCAGTGAATGTCTCTACTCAAAGGCAGGGGATACTATTCTAATAATCCTTTGTTTTAAGCACACATAAGTACTATCATCAACGTCATAACCCCTAACCACCCCACTTACAGCTTTGCTTGATGGCCCACGTATAGCAAAAGGCTATACGTGTACACTTATGTCTCGTACATAAGTGCAGAAAGACTCGGCCAAGAAGCAAGAAGAAACAAAGGACAGGGGGACAAGGAGAAGGAGAGAGGAGGGAACGATCCGCCTAAATCAGGTCATAAAGAAGGCGGATCGACCAGACGATCCCGACATTTTGACGACTCAATCCCGATAGACTCCTACAAGTTCTAGGATCTTCTAAAAGAGACTCACTCCTATTAAGATGAGCAACTGAAGAAAAAAAAGAAGGGAGAACCTTAGAAAACTATATCACACTCTAGACTGACCACATATCAAAGCAAAGTCTTGACGAGGCTAAACCCCAAATTCCTGTGAAGCACAAGCATTGGCACACTAATCCTCAAAACTGTGTCACTTTAAGCCTGAAATTCAACTTCTGTTGCAAATTTGAAAATCCATGACACTTCATGCTAGAATTGTAACTTCTCAATATCACAGAAGCGGGCCCGAACAATTATTAAACCCTAGGCCAAATATATCATCAACAACATTTCAATTAGATCCTACAACTTGATCCTTATAAAACTATAATCAAGCCCTCATTAAACCTAATACTAGGCCCCAAAATAGGTGCAAAGGGAGCAGCTGCAATGCAGCAAAAAGAACACAAAAAACCAGCCCCAAATAGGTGCAAAGGGGCAGCCCAAAGGCAACAAAACACTAAACCGAGCCTCACAACAGTAAGACAGCTGCAAGGACAGCAAGAAGAACAAAACCAAGCACCTACAGGTGGTGCAAAGGGCGGCCATATAGGCAACTAATAGGCTCGAAACAGGGCCAGCTCACAGGGTGAAGCCGAGCCACCACATAAGGAATGCAAAGGGGGGGCGGTCCAAAGACGACAGAGACACCAAACCGAGCCCTCACCTGCTCAAAATAGAGCCAAACACAGGCAAAACCAAGCAACTAACATTCTTAAAGCCACACCATCAAATAACCTCAAACCAAGCCCCACATAAAGAATGCAGAGTGGGCAGTCCAGAGGTAATTAAAACAGAGAAACAAAGCTCCCAAGTGATTCAAAAGGGAGCAGCCATAGAGACAATTCTGATAGGGAAACCGAGCTCCCTAAATGGGGCAGCTACAGGGCAACAAAACACAGAAATCGAGCCCCAGCTAACTACAAAAGGGGTAGCTGCATAAGGCAGCAAAACACATAAACCGAGCCCCACATAGCTGTAGCTGCAATGCAGCAAAAAGAACACAGAAAACCAGCCCCCAAATAGGTGCAAAGGGGCAGCTATAAGATAATTGAAACAGAGAAACAAAGCTCCCAAGTGATGCAAAGGGGAGCAGCCATAGGGGCAATTACAATAGGTAAGTCGAGCCACCAAACAAACCAAAGATTAAGCCTCAACGGGACAAAACCAAGAGCAGGTCAACAGCTCAAAACAGGCCTTCCATAAGGCAAAACTGAGGCACAAAGCAAGAGAAAAGAAAGTCTCCAAACAACTCAAACCAGAAGCGTTTCAACAGGCCAAAAGGAGGGGCCAAACTTCACATTTCATAAAGCAAAACACTCCATGTTTCAAGTATTGAAGAATAAGTAAGATGAGATTCCAAATTTGTAAACACCTATCAGGATAGAACCAAACCCAGCCAAGCCAAACTTGTGCCACCGAAGGAGATGGTCCAAGTCACATGGGGTTCTCCAATTCTCCCCCATTTCTCTCTTTTTTTTATTTCTTTCCTTTTTTTTTAAAGCAAAGCAACATACTACCCTCTACCACATGCTCAACCGTGCAAAAGAAAGTAAGGAGGAAAAAAACATGCATCCATCTCCTAAAGAAGTAAACCTCCAACATTTCAAGCAAAATACACTAGGCCTAAAGGTGTTTTAGTAAATAAGAAAAAAAAAATCATGCATGCTATTCCAGATTTCACCCCTGCACTTAATACCAACAAAGCCATATACAAGTGTGATGCCATCCTTCAAGAGAATAAGAAAAGTATAGAGCTTGCACTAATAAGAGGGGGAGAGAGGGGTAGTGAGCTATATCGTATCGCGAAGAACATGTTTCACAGCCAATAAGCATGACAAATTAAAGAGCTAAGCTAGCTCATACCTTAGTGTGTAGGTAAACAACCAAGCACCAAACAACACAGCTCACAGGGAGATTACAAGAGAAGTAGCCCAAAATCGAGCAGCTCAAAGGCTCGGGTAAGCCCTAGAACTCAGGCGGCGATTCTCCAAACCTCACACACACACACACAAAAATTCAAACAGAGAACCGGGAAGAGAGTGAGAGAGAGAGGGGAATTCAATTTCAGGGCATCCAACCTCAAGCATTCCTCAAAATGGGGTTTAAATAGTAAAAGAGAGGAGAAGGGGCCAGCTGAACTCACCCAAGGCCATCCAAGCTCACCCACACACACACCCAATGTCAACAGTATAGTAGCCGTGCCACCTTGTTGCAGGGAACGACACAACCTGGAGAGAATAGAGAGGAGAAGAAGAAAGGAGGCCTGGGAAAGGGAAGAAGCTTCCCCCATTTGTGTCAAGCAACAGGTGCCGCAGTTCCTCAAGCACCGAAGAGGAAAATTCAACGCGTCGAGAAGGAGGAGCTCGGGCAGAGCTCGTGCAACGTCACCTCCCCTTGCGTGAAGAGGAGAGGTCAAGGTACAGTGGGACGAGACGGGACGAAGCCAGCGAGCTCGTCGAGCCAAATTAGGGCAACGGTGCACCCTCCGGCGAAAGAAGGAAGAAGAAAGGCGCGAGACGGGCTAGAGAGGGTGCGGGAATGGGTGAAACAGGTAGAGGTTTAATAAGAATAAATAAAAAAAAGAAAAATCTTGATTTATTAATTTTGTTTTATTTAAATGCATCGAATCCGGTGCGATTTTCTCGTGCACGGAACCCTGGCAAAATACATGTCATTTCCTAGTAAATTCGACGTTCCGGACGCACCGGCGCAGTCCGTTTTGCGATCTGAGGCCGTTCGGGTAACTTCGTCGTCAGTTGGGCCAAAAGCGCGTCAAATTTGACCCTTCCCGAAATTTTGACTTTGATGTCGATCGTTCTGGCATTTTGACTTTAGTTTCGATCCGTTGCGGAGTAATTGAAGGCGTCGAGGTCGCAAATCGAGAAATTTGTGCGCGGTGGTGCAGGAACGTGCACGGGGCTGCCCTAAGGTCCGGTGGTCCTATTGGGACTCCATTTGAATTCCTGACGTCAATTCCAACTTACTATAAGTTAGAGGTACGGAATCTCCTGCGGGACTTCAAAAGAGTAACAAAGTGGCTTTGAATATTCTAAAATGTGGTGGGCCCATCGCTAGGAATTTAAGATCGTCGGGGAAGCTCTTAAGGCTAGAACCCTAAATCCTAGGAGGAAAACTAGACCTCGATAAAAGTGAGGTCAACATTGGTGACCATATCAAATTGTTCTCTCTCAAAGGCGACAAGCCTCTCTTGTAGTTGAAAGATTTTGCGCTGCATATCCTTCTTAATAAATTCTTGGACACCTTGCTGAGGGTTTGTCTTTAGCGGAATGACATCCTTTTCTCCTGGTCAGGTTTTCGGCGGATGTAGGATTGTAAATCAAAGGTTGTTTTGGGGCTTAGGTTTTGGTGGTAGGTGTTGGGATAAATTTTTTGGTAAAGGTAATAAGATTGAATTTTTAAAATTTAGGGTTAGGGCCAGGAATTGTTGTATGATTGATTTGAGTATGAGGGGGGATATTATTCTTTTTTGTTTTTTTTATTGGAAGAGATATTAGGTTAGTGTTTTTGGTGGAATTTTGAATTTGGGGCAAGAAAGATAAATCCTATAGGATTTCCGGGCTCTGATAGCAGATGACAACATTCTAGGGCTTTTAGAAGGCATTTGGGAGGGAATTGATTGGGCAAAAGGTTGTGGCCTAGTGAGTGGATGATAATACTTGAGTTCGATGCAGTTTAAATGATGTATGAGGCGAAACCTGCTATTGGACAACAGGTTGGAGGAGTTCGCTGTCCGATGGAAAACAATAGTTGAATGATGGAACGATAAAGAGGATCCATCACATGTTGTAGGCAAGATATAAACACACCACATGCTATAAAAAGATACACCACACCATAAGATTGAAAATAGAGATTACAATATCCAAAATACTCAAATCAAAGCAAAAGTTTGCAAAACCAGAAAATAATGACATATAAATAGTTCCCTAATGGAAAATAACCTTATTAGAAATAGAGAAATAGAAAAAAAGTAATAAACGAAAAAAATGCAGGAATTGGGAGTCGGGAACCTACAGAAACACTTGCTTCTGCCATCGTACAGAAACACGAGATTTCCAAGATCCCATTTCGGTGCATCAAGAAGTTCTTATTTCTAAATTTTTGAAGATGCATTAAAAGTAAATCACAGGGATAGCTGGTTTAAATATAGAATGTGAGGAATTGTTTAAAAAAAAATATTGAATTTCAAAATTTTAAAACTAAGAATCACTCGTGGAATGTGGAGTGTGAAAGAAATATTTTATGTTAAGGCTTTCAAGGAGGTGCTTCTCTAAAATAAAAGTTTTCAAAGAGCTGTTTCTTACAAATAAACATCTCTTCTTTGTTTTTTTTTTCTTCTTCTGTTCCTTTTGCCTCAATTTTGACGGCCGGAGCATGCAAGGGTTTGCAATTTTCCAACCTATAGAGCGACGAATGATAACCACCAAGCATCATCATGCACACTTTGGTGTTGTGGTTGTGAGGCCAACCATATTATGATCTTTCTAGTATTTTTTTTTTGGAAGAACTCGTGCACTCCTTTTAGAGTAGTGAGGAACGGAACTCACATGAGCTATGCTGAGAACATGCTATTTTTATCCTTTATCTCTTATTCATCTTTGCTATTAGAAATCAACAAGTCATTACTCCATTATTTGGGATCACGGTGTAGAAACTTTACTTTAGTCAGGTTGTTTGTACATTACATGCTTTTGAAAATATGATGAGAGGATTTAGCTTAGTAGTGTTGCTAACATGGACGTTGGTGTCATGCGGGATGGGAATGGAAATTCACTTCAAAACTCTTAATCACTGGAGTCACTATCTGCTGATAAGCGTGTTATTTACAGACCATGAGGCTTTGAATTCTTGAATAGCCGAAACAAGCTGAAAGGATGACATGCTTCCTAGTTGGAGTTTTTGATACGTTTTAGTTCATGCTTAAGAATAAGGCGGGAAGGTTGAATCGAGTAGCAAATGCATTGAGCTACTGCCATTTGCTGATGATTTTTATGCAAACTTGAGTCGTTGGATTCGAGTTAGTGAAGGAGTTGTACGAGACAGATGAAGATTTCAGAGAGATCTGGGGGCAGTGTCGGGAGAAGCCTACTTGGCAGTATCACATGGTTGATGGTAATCTGTTCCATCAGAACATGTTTTTTATTTCTTAATGTTCGCTGAGAGAGTCCATCATTCAGGAGAGTCATAGTGGAGGACTTGCAGGATACTTTGACAGACAAGACTCTTGCACTCGTGCGAGAACACTTTTTTTGCACCGACTCATGAGAGACGTGGTATGACATGTCGGGCAATGCAGAGCTTGTCATGTGGCCAAAAATCAGAGGGTATAATGTATACCTATACACTCCATACCAGTACGAAGGCCCCGCGTTGGTGGATGTTAGCTAATTTTGTAGTCGATTTTTCAAGGACGGTGGAACAAGGATTATGCGATGGTTGTGGTGGATATTCTTGAATATGATTCAATTCGTACCTTGCCATTAGACACTGATTGCATCACATGTAACTGACTTGTACTTTAGGGAGGTTGTGAGACTGCGCGGGATATTCATAACCGTTAATTCTGATAGAGATGTCAAGTTTCTCGGTCACTTATGGAGGGAAAGTTTGGCACTAAGCTTCAATTCAGCTTAGCAGACGGTCAGACGGAGGTGGTGAACATGAGTCTGGGGAACCTTCTGAGGTGTTGTTTGGGGAAGAATATTAAATAGTAGGTTTGAATCCTTAGCCAAACTAAATTCACTTTCAATAGGTTTGTGTGTCAGGCCAGGGGGCGCACCTCATTTTAGATTATGAATGGGTGCAAACCACTCACTTCACTTGACTTGGTAAGAATGCTGAGGAGAGGGTATATAAGATTCATATGATACAGAAGGAGGGGTAAAGGAGATCACCAAGCAAAGCCATAATTACCATGCACAAGCTAATAAAATAAGGAAGAATGTGACGTTTCAGGAAGGAGATCTAGTGTAGATCAGGTTGAAGAAAAAGAGATTTTCGATGGGATTGTCCAGGAAACTCAAGCCCAAAGAAGACAAAACATTCAAAATCCTCAAAAAGTTAATGAAAAGGCCCACAAGATTGATTTGTTGGAGGATTACAATATATCGACTACCTTTAATGTGGCAGATTTGATTCCATATTATGAGGACATAGAAGCATTGACAAATGAGGTTTAAGCTCTCCCAATCCCGGAAGATTGATGTGAGGCATCCTCACCCCTTACACGAGGCATTTACTGCGAACGCATAGGACCGGTTCGGTCCAAGCAAGGGAAAGACCGAATGATCCTTCCAAGCATAGGTTTTAGGGCAGTTTTACTTTCAGATTTCTACAAGGATAGCCGTCGGCATTCCTTTTCCTCTCATAGGGTTTTTTTTGATTGAGAGAAGGTGCTCCAGCTATAACTCGTTATGAGATGGTGTGAATCCTTCTCTCTTGCTTGCTGCCCCTAACTACTTTCCTACTTGCTGTGCTATGCCACCAACCGCCCCTCTACCTGCTTTCCTTGCCGCCGAACCTACCCACTTATTGATTCCTTGCTGCCAAACCTTTCAACATGCTGTTTCGTTGCTGCCGAACTCTTCTAGTCTATTGTCTCCACACTAGCTGCTATCCTTTGTCTCCCAACCCTCCATCTGTCATCTTTTGTTGCCAGACCACCCCAACCACCTTCCTTTTTCCCGCCGCAAGGCCTTATGACCTTTCTGTGAATCTCAAATCCAACCATAGTTGGGCATTCACGTTGTGTGCTTGTTGTTGCATTTCCTTTTCGTTGCAATTGTATAACTGCATATTTATTTCGAATAATAATTTTTCTTCCATTGTAGTTTGGGTTATTTGTGTTATCAAAGGGTCTGCACATTCTGTTCATAAGGAACTGATAGGTAATGGCACTGCATCTCCCATTAAATCTAGGACCAGATACTGATCTTGTGTTTTCCCTCCTCCTGGCGTATGTGTTTCAAATTTTCCTACCAAAACAATGCACTCATCTTTAACTTGCTGTTAGTTAGTTTTACCATCCGGTGGGACGTCCTTATACTTGAAGAAAAGCTCCACAATTTAGAGCTACTTGATGAACTCGTTTATATCTATGTGGTCGTTAGAATGTGACAAATCCTAAATCCTAAACCTTTACTTTAAAATTCTACTTTCTCATATATTTAAAGTTAAAGTCTTCAGGACAGAGATTCTTCATCCCTGTCATCCATATGGTGGAAGTGATTTACTCTATTCATTCAATCTAGTAAGTCATCATTATGACTACGGGTGATCTGTCTCAATGATCATTTTTTCTAAATTTCATCGAGCTTTGTAGCATTGGGCAGAGTTGTTGTATTTCTTTCATGTTAAACTTCTGATTTGCATCCGACTATTATCTCTCTGATGGCATGATTAGGGTCTAGGTTTGGGGTTTGGTAGGTGGAAGCGGGTGTATAGAGATGATATAGTGTGGGAAAAAAATTTGGGTGGAGATAGGGTTGGGTATGGTCGGATCCTAGAAACTCTAGGATGAGATTACTGTTAGGCAAGCTCTGATACCAAATAATACCGGATTTTACCCAAACAATAATACGAAAAACATTTATTATTACTGAAAGCAAATAAACGGTTAGAATCATACATACTTGAAAGGGACACAACAAACTCACAATAGGGATCTATCTATGGGTGGTGTAGGTCGGCTAGGTGTTTGAGGAGCGAAGGTAGGTGGCTGAAATGGGTTTGGGGTGGTTGGGACTTCAAAGTGAGTGGCTAGAATTGCGTTTGCGGTGAAGCGGATGGTTGGGACAGCGAGGGGTAGTGAAAGGGAAGGGTTGTGGATTGTAGGCCAGCAATAGGAGTTCTGTCCGGTGCGGGGGCAGCATGTGAGGACTGTAGAGACAACAAGATAGGTTGAAGTTTAGGTGGCATCAAGTCGGATGATGGTTGAATAGCAAGAAAACAATAGATTTGCTGTCTTTTGGATGCTGGCCACGAGGATTGGCGATTGGGAGTGATGTGGGAAGGTTTGGGAATGGTGGAGGTGGCTATGAAGGATGGCAATGAGGCGGGGAAGGGAAGGAGACGACTGGAAAGATAAAAATTGCAAGAAAAGAAAAAAGAAAACAGCAACAACTGCTGTCTTAGGCGGCTGCAGCAGAGAGCCGAGAGCGACGTGGGGAGGATGTGGGATGGGATAGGGAAGATTATCCTCACCTCGAGAAAAAGATATAACCGGAACACCACTTAAACCTTGAGATATAGCCCTCGAAGGAAGAAACATATGCCAACAATTGTCCTATACAAACTCACGCCAAAAACTAATCCTAGAATATTAGAAGCACAAATATATAATAATAGGATAACTAGGAGTGGCTCACTAAGACAGGCCGACTCCACGGCGTGAAAAATGCCTGGATTGGAGCTGCCCTTGTCCCGGGATTGCTTGCATCACATGATAATCGTGGGAGTGCTTCCCGCCCTACATCAATGCCACGGTGTTATTATTGGAATTAATACTAAAAAGGGGTATTTCTAGAATATTTTTTCATCTTTATATGCAAAAAGGATAATCTTCTTCCTCATTACAAGTACGCTCTTTAAGAAAGGAGCTCATGAAGGGTATGATTTGATGAGCCCTATTCCATCTCTTTGCAATGAATTGAAACCTTCCATAGAACAGAGTTTATGTTACTGCCGTATTTTCTGAGCGTTATGCTATAACAACTTAATTTTTTATTGCATACTTTTTCTTTTATTCCCAAGGAGAAATTCAAAGTGTTTAAGTTTGTGCCGACTTTCAAGTCCATGATAAAAGAAAAAAAAGTTTCCCTAGGTCCAATATGTCTTATTTTTCATGTCAGTTCTTTCTTTACATGGATGGCTTACATTCAAACTACTGTCTGGACGAGCCTTCAGCTGTAACATGCATGTAATTAGTCACGTAACATGGAAATGAAGCTTGATTAACACACTGTGCCTGTGGGCGGCCTTGCATGCTTTCATGTGCATTCTTATTGTATAAATTGCTAACAGTATAAGTTCTCATAACCATACTACGAAAGTGCAATTAAATTTTCCATTGATCTAAATGGTCTTATTCCATTATCGAATCCTGTGATGAGAATCATGAATGTTTCGAAAAACTGTGGTGGTTAAAGCTTACACTAAAATTATGACATCTCAAGGATATCATATTTTAACTTAAGCGTGCTAGTTCACAATGGTTGTTTAATATATACCACTTGATATGCTATTTATAGTAAATTATGATGAGTTCTTGAGGTTGGAAAAAGTTTGAACCTTTTACTGATATTTGATAAAATATTTTAGAGAAGAAAAGTGTACTATACTTTGTGCAAAATTAACATCATAAACTGATCTCTTATTTTCTAAATGTTTGGAAAAACATGTTTATCTGAAGACAAAATGCCATGAACTAATTTGATGAACAAGCTAAGTAATAACAGTGAGATCAAACGGTAGAAAAGATACCGATCCATACAATTCATCAATAGTAATTGCTTGTTAATAGGAGAAGACAGAACTCATTTACTAACAAGAAACCGATAAACATTTAATTTAGTTTACAAATGCATGCCTAAAATAAATTGAAATATTCTTCAGTGGTTGGTGACTTGACCTGCTGTCCCTGAATTTGTCACATGATTTTATGTGATGCTACATAATAATTAAGGATACTGATTTTATCTGTAGAGAGAAGGCCAAGAAACAAGTCATCATTCTTTCAATGATAATCGATTTATCTAGAGATAGAAACACAACTAGTCATGGCAGCTCTTTCTAATTTATAATAACTATAACCTCATCACTTTGCTTCTATGTTCTACATGGTTTATGCTTTTATATGTTTTTTAAATTTATTTATCTATGTCACATTAGAAAATTCTGTGCTCTGTTGCCGGAACTGTCTCTTGATAAGCTTGCCTTTATGTTACTTAAAAAGAAACTGCAGAAAAATGATGCAACAACTCACCTTTGGCATCGAAGAAACCATTCTGTGGATTTTGATACAGCTACAACAGAGTTTGTAGAGAGAAATAATCTATCAACAGGAGATATTATCCAAACAAGTTCCAATTCAGACACCTCTCCTGCAACGTCACTTCATGTGCAACTGTCTTGCCAGTCTCGTTCTGAGCAAAGCCTGAAGGAAGAATGGGCTGCAACTGTTATTCAAACTGCTTTTCGAGCTTTCCTGGTACAATACCCATCTTTTATAGCATTTTTTTATAATTTCTCCCTAAATCATTCATCAGCTATCATACATTCATGATAAAGTTGTCAAATTGTGATGAGCAGCTTTAAAAAAAATTATATCAAAATAAAATTGCTTGTAAGAATTTATTGCGTGCTACATTTAGATTAAATGTGAAGGGGACCCATTTTTTTCAATATCCCTGAGTTAACAATTGTTGCTCTGCAAATGGAAATTCTAGTATGATGCTTTGACCACAGTTTGCATTAGTATTTTACGGCTGGAGATAACCTACAGCCATTATTAGTGAAATAAATAGCAAAGTATTGTGAAGGAGCTCTGTTGACCTCGTTTTTGTCGAGGTTTAGTTTTCCTCCTAGATTTAGGATTCTAGCCTCAGGAGCTTCCCCGACGATCATAGATTCTTAGCGGTGGGACCCACCTCGTTTTAGAGAGTCTGGAGCCACTTCGTTACTCTTTGAAATCCTGCACGAGATTCTGTATTGCTAGTCTGTAGCCGGTCGAAGTTGACGTTAGGAATTCAAATTGAGTCCCTATAGGATCCCTGGACATTAGGACAGCCTCGTGCACGTCTTACACACCTGGACGCACCAATTCTCAATTTGCTGCCTCAAAGCCTTCAATTTCTTCGCAGTGGACTGAAACTGGAGTCAAAACGCCGGGACAATCGACATCAAAGTCAGAATTTCAGATAAGGCTGGATTTGATGCACTTTCGACGTGACCGTCAAAGAGGTTGTCCGAACGACCCCGGATGACGAAATTGACTGCGCCGATGCGTCCGGAACGTCGATTTTACCTAAAATTAACATTCAATTTGGGACGATAGCCTGTCGGGGACGAAATTTATGAAACGGATATTATTATTCTAATAATAATAATACTTATATTATTATTACTATTATATATATATTCATATATTTCCCCCCTACTTAAATCCTAAGCCCTAAATCCCTTCTCCCGTTCGATCAGCTTGGCTCCTCTCCCGTTCGCACGATCGGGGAGCTCCGTTCGATCCCCTTCCCGCGCTCGAGCAGGTCACCCGACCAAGCCCTTCTTGTCCATGCTCGATCGTATCTTCTGCGGGGTTTCTCCTTCTCGAGCCGCATGTCGTTCTCGCCCCATCTCCTGCTCGATTTCTATCCCTGCGCAACCCCATCGCCGAGCCGTCCGCTCCTTCCTGCGACACTTTGTCATCACTTTCTCGTGCCTTCTCCGATCCTAGTCGACCTTGCAGGTATGGTTTGGCAGCTTCCTCCCCTCTTTTGCACATAAGAACCCCATTTGAGGTGAAGTTGGGTGTTGGCCGAATTTTCTTAGAGGAGGGGAGGTGCTGCTGGACTGGATCTTGAACTTCTTGCTTTCCTTGTGTGCTCTACACTAGCTAGTAACCTCTTTTGTCTCCTCTGTTCTTCTCGGTTTGGCCTAGGGTGGCTGTGGCTTCTGGTTTTGGCCTATTCCTCCCTATTTAGCCTTTCGACTGGGCTCTCATGTGCCATGGAATGACTTGCATGCTAGCTTAAATGATTGTTCCTTCACTTCCTTTCTTTCTAATGGCATGCTAGCTTGCTATTGTAGCCTTATTTGGAAAAGTCCATTACTTATCAGGTAGCTAATTTAGGAGTATTCTATAATTAGGAATTTCCTTATTTAAATTATTTTCATGCCTTTATTCTGATTTATTCCGTTTTAGCTGAATATTTAGACGAGGAGTATGTATTACTAAGTTACTTAAAATAGATTATGCATTTTATTTTGTACCTAAAATAAATTGTAAGATTATTATTTAATGGAATGAAAGCAAAGGGAAAAGACATCGAGCTTATTTAGAATCCAACATATTTTTCTCAAAAACTTTGACATGGTATCAAAGCCAAAATTTTGCCCTAACCACCGATAATCGTTGGAGGACCGTCAAGATTCCCTTCCCTCCGTCCATCTTGCTGGACGGGAAGGGAGGAACTTTCTTTGCCTTGATTATCGCTCGTCTACTTGTCGTCTCATTATTTCATCACCTGCGTTGTCTTCATTCTACTTCATCTTCCTCTTCGACTCGGCCAGTCTCGACAGAGTCGCAGTGGCTCCTGCCTTTGATTCGTTTTCTTCGATAGCAAATCTTTGAATCTCGTTGGGATAGCTTGTCTTGTTCGTCCTCTTTCTCGTCTCTCTGCATTCATCGTCGTCGTTTCTTTGAACTGTATCGATTTGCCCGAGCTCCGCTTCGTTCTCCACTTATAAGCACAATGTCAATTTTTGAGACTGCTTCGTTCTCCGCTTCGCTCTCCGCTCGATTTGTCCGAGCTCCGCTCTGGTTTGGCTAAACCCTCGTCTGCCTCGTTTGGACTTGTTCGTCTGCTTCGACTTTGTCTGCTCCGCTCCTCTGCCTCGTAGATGGCTTTGTCTGCTCTACTCGACTGCATCGGCGGACTCACTTGAACTGCTTCGCCTACTCATTTGGATCGCTCGACCGGGTTGTTCGGTCTTCTAGATTCCCTTCCATCCTTCTCGATTACGTTCCAGGGCAGGGCCATTGTGCTCTGCAAACTGTTACGGCTAGATCGTCTGCTTCGACCGCGTCTGTTCCATCTACTGCGCCCGCTCCCTCTACTTCATCTTCGACTGGTTCCATCTCCCGCGTCGGGTTCCAGCCACAATCTATGATCTCGTCCGCTTCGTTCGCTTCTTCTGCTTCTGCTTTGACAGCTTCAGCTGTATCTTCGGCATCCGCACAGCGGCGTATTTCAGCGCCTATATACTTCCTAGATCGTCGCACTCAAGCATCGTAGGCTTCGAATTTACTCATGGCTTCGACACTCATAGCTTCGGCACTCACGACTTTAATATCTCGGCTTCAGCACTTTTGGCGTGATCGGGGAACAAATCGTCCTCGTCGTCGTAGGAAGAATCAATAGCATTAGGATCGTATAACTGGACGCGGATCCTACTTGTGGGCTATGATCGGTAGCATTTGGATCAGGACGCAGATCCTTCTTGTAGGCTATGATCGATAGCATTTGAATCGTGTAACTGAATCCTATTTGTGGGCTATGATTTGTAGCATTTGAATCGCGTAACTGGAAGCGGATCCTTCTTGTGGCTATGATTCGAATTTCTGGATGACAATGAGAAATGATTTCTTGCTTTTCTTTGCTCAAATCATGTTATGGTTCAGGAGTTGTCTCTGAGAATTCGGCATTATCGGTTTCGGCACTTTCGGTTTTGGTACCCATGTCTTGAGGATTATTGGTCTCGATAAAGTTTCTTGTTGGCAAATTGATGTTTCTTGATCAGTCAACATCAATTTGAGGGGGCTTTCAATCAGGAAGGACTAAAATCAGACAGCTAATTTAGGAGTATTCTATAATTAGGAGCTTCCTTATTTAAATTATTTCCAGGCCTTTATTATGATTTATTTCCCTTTTAGCTGAATATTTAGATGAGGAATATGTATTACTAAGTTACCTAAAATAGGTTATGCATTTTATTTTGTACCTAAAATAGACTGTAAGATTATTATTTACTGGAATGAAAGCAAAGGGAAAAGACATCGAACCTATTTAGAATTCAGCTTATTTTTCTCAAAACTTCGACACATGTAACATTGAAGAAAGATTATGCCATAACTGAAGTTTCGATTTCAATTATGTCACGGCCTCCACAAATTTAATTATATGAAACTTGACAGAAATTCCGAAATGTCGAATAACCTCATCTAAATATTCAAGTTCATTGCAATCTCGTCCTCTGCTACCATCCCCAATCTTTACAATTGTACTCCAAACTTAAAGAATGCTTTCCTTTCAGAAAATTTTGGATCGTTGAAGTTGCTTTTTGTACATACCAGTTATTTAATTTACTTTTGAGTAGTGCAGGGCTTGCAAGTTTCTAGTTAAAACCGTGTCCTTTGTAGGTGTGATTGATTGAAAAATGATTAGTACTCATCTTGTGTCTATGGGAAGAAAACTCGTGAAATGCAAATTTTTCTATCTTTTTTATTGTGCTGAAACACACAGGACAAATAAAGTCCGTACTTTTTACTGAATTGTCATGCTAACAATTAATTCACACTGTAAACGTCTAAAAAGTGAAAATATGACAAGCCATTCCAATATTAAACAAATTTCGTAATTGAATGAATTAATTGTAAGGTTTTTTAATACAGGTTTAAATATTGATACCAAGGGAAATTATTTGTCCTGAAAAAAATAATATTTGATTAAATTCATAAAATATCTATTCCATAACTTTAATCCATCAAATATTGATTGTGATTTTTCTGAAAGCTTAATTAATCTAATGTAAAATAGTTAAGTGCACTAAATAAATATTGTTTGTTTTTCTTTAATATGGATCTAGTAATGAATAGCAATCCTTTGCTCTGCACTCAAATCAAATTCGTCTTTATTTCTCTCACTAAATAGCTACGTCAGTTTCATATTCCTATAATTCTCCTTTGCTTCTCATTTACACTCTTTTCATCTTTAGTTCCATCACATGTAGCTAACAAAAGGTTTCTTGGTTGAAGATCTGTAGAAATTGATATTCAACCAAAGAACTCATAGAAAGTACTGCCTTTCATGTGATGTGACTGTTTTGAGGATTACATTGGTTAGACTGGTGTAGATATTTGCTTGTTTGCTGTAATGACCTCCGATTTTTATAACTTTCTTTACATGGAGGCTCATTCTTAATGCAAATGTCAGTTTCATCACATTAGCTGTGATTTTATTGATAAGCATACTTTGTTATGCATATTTCATATGCTTGCTTGGTTGAGCATTGCCCCACGTCTTCATTCAGCAGAATTTCTACAGTTCCAAGTTTCAACATTTATCCATTTTTCTTATTGTTAAGTTAGTTTTAGTTTTATGCTTATAGTTGAGGCCTTGAGAGTAGATATTGGACTATTGTGTTATTCTAAAGTCTGCATTTTAGTGTTTCTAGGTACCAACATTCTAACTCCAAGAAAGTCCCATGGTAGGCTTGCTGAACTATATTATCAATCATAAGAGATTGGCTTGCAGTGTCTTATTTTTTATGATATCTTTTATAAATAAACCCAATTACTGCATCTCTTTCCAGTTAATTAAGACATTTTTCATTCTTTTTTCAGGCCAGGCGTGCATTGCGAGCTTTGAAAGGGCTTGTTAGACTGCAGGCCCTTGTTAGGGGCCATGCTGTTAGAAAACAAGCTGCAATAACCCTTCGTTGTATGCAAGCATTGGTGAGAGTCCAAGCACGTGTCAGAGCAAGGCGAGTTCGCATAGCCTTAGAGAATCAGCTCGGTCAGCAAACAGCTCAGCAACTGCCAGCACAAGATGCACGTGTTAAAGAAGTAGAGGTAAGCTACCTGGTAAAATTGGATGATGGCCAAATTATGGATTTGTTCTCTGATTTACAGTTTTGATTTAAATGTATTACAATGCTTATTTATTAGTAAAGGATTTGGAGTTTTCTGCTTATGAAATAACTAAACATTTCAATGCAAAGGTTCATGCTAGATAAAATGGTGAGCTAGTGCTTGAATTCTACAATCGGATAATCTTATTAAGATTATCAAAAAATGTACCATTGTGGATCATAACTTGCCACAGCAGTAAATTTTTAATGTGAGCAACCTTTGATCGGATATATCATTGCATTTTGGTTCGTAAAATACACTTTAAAATTGAAGATTGGCTTTGAGGATGCTGTAATTTTTAGCTCATTAAGGAAGATGGTAATAGACTTCCTGTTATTGTACACATGCTATGTTTAGATATGCGTTCCACTTGTATTTATTGTATGTACATTGTAAAGGATTACTTCGCAAGTGGGAATATGCATATATTAGAGGTTATGAAGGACACGTTATGGATTGTGCCCCAGCTGGCTTCGAAGTGCAATACAGAATAATCTCAGCATTAGCGGGTTTTCAGTTTTCATTTTTCTCTTCTATCCAAACCTCCATTTCTTTGTTTATCTTTGTTCCTTCACAGCATTAATCAAATTTTAAGAAGCAGGCAATGTTGTTTTGGTAAAATAATTAGGAGAGCTATACTATGCATGTAAGTTCAAGTTATTAGCGCTATTGTTCATTCACTTGTCATTGCCAATAAAGAGACTTTGGTGACACTAATACGTTACTATCGATATTAGGCTTTGCTTAGTATTTGATGAGGTACTCTTCGTCTTATTATTCCTATTATTGTTATTGGTGTCTTCTGCATGACTCTTTGAGCGGTGATTTGTAGAAGTTCTTAACTCGAAGGCTTTTGCGAGTCTTTCTTTTTTATGTTGATACATTCCTTCTATTACAATAGCTTATGTTGTAGCAAACTTTATGAGCAACTTCTTTCAACATCGCAATGATGAAAATTTTCGGAGTGAAATCTTTAGTTGCGTTTGGAGATGTAATCAACGCGTTAGTTGATTGTTGGTGGCCTTTCTATTTTGTTTCTAGTGGCTAAAAATTTGATTTTCTACTTTTGATTCTTAAACAGAATCAACCTTTTTTTCTTATCATAAGAGTTTTCGGCATGTAAAATGGTGATAAAATTTCTCTAAATAAATTTGGTTGAATGCATTATTCCATTTTGGAAATTGCTTGTATATTGAGAATTCTCTTGCTTATTTTTTATTGTAAGCAAATGCTTGTATATAGGCATACAAGCTAGATATGATGATATAAAATATAAAGAAACCATATTTACTCTAACACGTTCTCAATTTATAACTTTTAACCTCGCCTTTCCTCTTAAGTTGAAGCATTTATAACGTGAAGTTTTAGCTTACTATAAAATGTTGAAAAATAAAGAGATTTTATAGCTTTGATATGTGAGTTTTGATCATTTTCTTTTTATATGATGAAATGATAGCTTTTGTCAATATTTCTTATTTCTTTCATGGGATATAAGATTACTTATAATTTAGATTGCTACTTGATTAAGGATCATATGGTGTGGTAGGAAAATCAAATTTTCCTACAAGTTTTGATTTATATCATTTCACAAGTACAATGAGTCAAGATCATATTTAGCTTCAATGATTGGTCTAGCTACAGTTGTATTCTTCTTATTTTTGTATGATATGAGATATCCACCTGTAAAGTTCCAATATCCTTAATTAAATTTTCTCTTTAATAGATCAAATATGGTAAATGATTATATTTCGGATAGACTTGGCTTCTTGTTGGAGATTTTTTATGATTATGGCCTCTTGTTGGATATTTTTTATATACTTTAAAATTCTTAGGACAACCTCCTAATATATATATATTTTACGTATTGAAAATTCTGATTCACCACACCTTTAGTAAATAATATGTACGTCAAATTACAAAAATGTATGAATGCTAATAAAGCATTGATATCAAGGAGGATGTTCGTTGTTTTCATCATCCTGGAATGACATGAGTTTCTATGAGATAATTATATTTCTTATACCCATGAAGGCCAATTTTCTTTAAGAAGTTTTCTTATTTTAATCTTTATTTGGAGAGAAAATACTCTCCTTGATATCGGAAAATTTGATGTGAAGTAAATATTTTGGTCCCCATGGATCTTTGATAACCAATATCTTCTAGAGAAATTATTTTATTTTTGTGATGTTTGAGATATATCTTCCAGTGAAAGGATGCTTCAATATATATAATTCATTAAAGTTGATATGTTTGAGAAAGGGTGTTGAATGATGATAGAGTAATCAGTTGTACTCTTCATTATCTAATATTAGTAAGAATTTTACAAAATTGTCGAACTAGGGATTAGGATTCTGCTCCAATCCATGTATAGCTTTTTAAAGATTGCAAATTTTGATACTCCTTTGAGCAACATATTTGGAATGTTGCTCCATGTATACCGCTTCAACAAAATCTCTATGGAGAATGACATTACTAACATCTATATTTAGCACAAGCCTTCTTTGATTAATATCAATAAAGATTGGGTAACTGTTAAAAAGTCAAAGTAATGAATGAATGTATTTCGTGGATCTAATTATATTCTTTCGCCTCCAAGCAAGCATTCTAGTGATCACTAGAACCATTTGGATGAAACTTGACAATGACTACCCATTGACAAGTAGGTCAAACCTCAACTAGCATAATCAATTCCCATGTATGTCAATCAAGAATGGCACCATTTTGTAGTCTTTTACTTTCTTCTTATGAGAGTTAAGTAAGGCCTTTTTTGTATTTCCTAAAAAGTGTGTTCACGCAACATGTTAACTGAGGAAAAGGAAGATCAAATGATCGGACGGCAAGATAGTTCTTGATGGTTTAGTATGCTGCCTTACCTTTGTGGAGAGCAACAAGACGATGAAAATTTGGTGGTTTAGTTCAAATAAAATTCTTAGCGATAGTTGATGAGATTAAAAGTACGGTATTAGGGATAATTGAGTTCGGTGTTATAAACCTATAAAGGAGAAGTGGGTTTTATTTTGGAGTTGGAGATTTATTAGGTATCAGAGCCTAATTTTGTATTATTCTGAATTTCAACATGGTATTAGAGCCTAATTTCGTACTCTAGTCACCAGTATTCCTTTGAGAATTTCCGGACTCCCTCCTGTTATCCATTGTGCGGGAAGGGAGGGGCACTCATCTTGATATTTAAAACAACAATTTTTTTCTTCTTCTCTCCCTGCAAGCTTTTTCTGCTGGCTGACCTTCCTGAACTGGGAGCTTTGACTCTGTCGGCCTCCAAAAAATCTATAGCCTTCCTGTCATTTCCTATTGTTCTTCCACAAAAATCCAGTGTTGGGTCTTGCAGCTGGATCCATCGCCGGCTTTTTCTCCTGCAATATTTTTTTCTTCCCTGCGCAAGCATCAGGGGGAGCTGTGTTTCCAGCTCCTGCTTCTTTCTCTGTCAGTAGAATTTGCTGGGTGTGATTAACTCTTTCTCTCTTTTGAAATTCCCAATTGGAGAGCCGCCACCGATCGCCGCCGATTATCGGAGCAGTACTTTCTCTCTCAAGTGGTACTCACAACCGAAGAGAAGTTCATCATTGGTGTGGTGAGACTGGATTTATCCTTGAATGGAATCCCGACAGCCAACCTACATTCTCTTCTTCGTCGGTTTCATCCGTGCTGCCGAAACCCCCATCTATCTTCTCTCTAGGCTGAAACACATGAAAGACAAAACTCAAAATTTAGCAAAGCTTGAATTTTGAGTCTTCATATATGCACTGCAGAAACTGCAGTCAAAAGACAATCATAGTTGTCTACATTCGTTCATACTCCTCTGCATCATTTACCTAAATTCAGCCAAGCCTGAATTTTGAGTCTTCCTATAAGCTTTGTAGAAACTGCAGTAAAAAAACAATCACAGTTATCCACTTCCGTGCAAACTCCTCTGCATCATTACATGTAGGATCTTTCAGTCTACCTACAGTCACTGCAGAAACTGCAGTCAAAGACAATCAGATTTGTCTACTTCCCTGCAAATTCCTGCGAGCGATCTAGCGAGTGTTTTTCTTCTACCTACGGACACCGCAAGAAGCTCGCAACCACTCATCGTCTACTTACCTGCAAACTCCTTTGCAACATTATCTCTAGGAACCTTCCGCCTACCTACAGACACTACAGTAACTGCAGTAAAAAACAACCGCAGTACATGATGAAGACTTGAAGCTCTACTTTACAGGATCTTCCTCGCCCATCGTTTGATGTTTAAATTCAAGTTGAACATGGTTTTCAATCATGTTTCAACTTGAGGGGGAGTGTTGGGAGTTGTACTAGGAAATAATTTATTCTTGCGAGAAATTATGAAGAATAAATTATTTCCTTGTATTAATGAGTTATTTCATTTCCTATTTTATATTTACTTAGATTAGGAGCTAATTCCTGTTCTATTTTAGGTTTTCCTATTTTATGTTATTTTCTTTATCTCCAAATAATTAATATGGTTTGATTATTGGAGATATTTGGTGATATATCGTTCCTTTCATGTTATTTATCTTTATTTTTTTTCCTATTATAGGATTATTGTAAGGGTTATTTATACCCCCGTTCATATCAATGAAATAATTTTGTATTCCGCATTATTCTGAATTTCAACAGTACTGTATTAGGGATATTTGAGTTCGGTGTTATAAACCTATAAAGGAGAAGTGGGTTTTATTTGGAGTAGGAGATCTATTAGGTATTTATGTATGAGATAAAGTGAGAGCAATATAAGAGGAGACCTTATCAAAGGTGACTTTAGAATAGATAATCTTTTTAACTAGGAGGATTGTAACTGCGATAACCTTGTTAAGCGCACAAATAACATTAGAGTTGCATCAAATTGAACTAGCGGCTAGTATCACGGCCTGGGAAAAAGGAGTACAGAGAATACAATCAAATATTTGAAGCATTAATTGAAAAGATGAAGCATTAATTGAAAAGATGATGTATATGTAGATATAATGGATAATGCAGTAGCTTTATGCAGAATAGTAGAGGATATACAATTGATCAGGTAACATGCAATCTCTCCATTTCAAGTGGAACATGCATATGAAATATTAATGTGCAAATAATGTCGCAATGATGGCAATGCGTATGCTGATATCTCATTTAATTGAGTTATATATGGGCATGAGGATTGATGTATAATGTCATTTTTTAAATAGAAACAATGAAAAGATGATTGCACAAATTTAAGAAAATTATTGATATAATATATTTTTTAATTTAAACAAGAAATTATACATTTATTGCTTGATAGATAAATTTGAGTACCTCTTTAATAGGAAAATCTAAGCGACCTTATTAGGGTCATCATTGAGTGAATGAAATGGTGCAAATAAAACGGATGAAGATTGGAGTTGATCCTTATTTATCTGTGTGAATGATGTCAAAGTGGGCAGTTCTACGTAATGATTATGACAAAAGAAAAAAGTGCATGACGTATACCAAACTCACACGATTTACATTCAAACTTTGACAGATATGTTGTTTGAGTGAAGATTTGAAGATGGCGGGGATAATATAGATGAAAATTTCTCTGATAATGAAAAATTGTGGACATAGATGTGAGAAATAATATTGAGATAATAAATATTGTTGGCTTCAACAGTCCTACAATTTCTAAAACGCACATTATGTAGGATAATTTGTTATTTAGTTCTTATTAATCGTGTTTAGACATTGTATACGTAGAAGTTTAACTAAACATTGTGGAATATATAGACAATTTGTATGGTTGAGGAAGAAAGATAGACAACTCCTATGCCAGTCTTGAGAAAGAGATCGTGTGACAATAGTAATAGGTGAGAGAGTCTTTGTAAGTGATGAATAATTCTTTGTTATTTTTCATATAGGAGAAAGCATCAATATCTAAAACCAAGGCATACCAGTAGGGATAGTTACAATAAACTCAATGCTATAGACTGCATGAGATGATGAGACAGTTGAGCTTATTAAAGTTTATTATAATCTGCTTGAGAGAGTATTAGATCTAGAAGACATGAAATTGGAAGTTGTAGTTAAAAAGGAGCTAGGTTTAAACATATATTGAGTGATGGAGGGATTGTCAAGTTTCTTTTAGCATTATTCAAAAAGATGTGGTATGAATATAATGAGGGGAAGATGTTAAGGAATTTTGAGCCTGACCATGTTCACTTTCAATACGAACACCAAGTCCAAAATTCTCTCGATCATGTAAGAGGCAATGGATCAGAAGTAGGAGGTAGTGGGGAAGAGAATCCCATGTCATGAAGAACTTGTGAGAGTTGTGAATTGGTTGGTGGACTTCTGGTGGAAGGATAGAAGTGGGGGTTTTTTTTTTGATTTTATATTGTTAAAAAGCTAATGGAAGTGACTTCAGGTGACGATGACCGAGTGAAAGTGGATTCAAATGTGGTCGAGAGCTATTTTGTGTGCTAGGCTAGTTTTGATTGGAGGCCAAGTGCAGTGGAGGTTGTAGGGATTGATTGGAAGGATTGGTTGAAGATCTAGGCTATATAGGGCTTCTTTGGATTGTGTTGGAGTAGAAAGGAGGTATAGAGTATGGAGGATTTTTGAAAGAGCAGGTTGGATTAGAGAGGGGTTGTCTGGCCTTACAAATTATATAGATTTTCATGAGCCGTTTGGTTTATGTGGAACGCTAGAAGAGATATAGTCAAACAACAAGCAGAAGTGATAAATGAGTATTATATAATTTGATAAGCCCTGCTTCACTAATGGAAGGGAAAGAAGCAAGCTATCAAGCCAACACCTAAAAGAAGGAAAGTTACCTTCCAATTCAAATCATCATCAACTACGTACAATAATTTTCAATTATATACAAAGCATTACATATGATAAAATAAATTAAATGGGGAGATCAATTGGTGGTTGTCCAAGGAGGTACAGGAATTCATCCATATGAAGAGATCACTTGTGACTTGGAATAGAGACATTTGAATAAATTAATGAATAAACCTTTAAATTAATTTTTAAAACTGGATTAATGTTTTCACAAGGCTGATCTTGACCTCTATTTATTTCTTGATTTAGTCAGTAGCGGGCGTTGATGGATGAAAAATGTGCTAGCTTGTATGGCCATTTTTCATGGTTATGCACTCTAAAATTTTCAATCAAGGTTATATAAACAAATATTAACCATAAAAATACATTGAATTGATACCAAAACTATATATATATATATATATATATATATATATATATATATATATATATATATATATATATATATTTAAAAGAAGCCCTAGGGCCATTTTCATTAATAAAAAAAAAGGGTTACAAAAGAAGTAGTAGGAGAGGGCCCACAAAAGGCCATTTTCATTATATATATAATTTTTTAAAATGAATTGATACCAAAATTATATATATATTGAAAAGCTCAAGGGCTAATGTATTAAAGAAAAAAGATTCAGATAGGTTGTATGAGAGGGCCCACAACAGGCACCTTACCCACACGATATGCAACACACACAAGGTCCCAAAAAGAAAACTACATGTATTCCCAAAACCCAAGTCTGCCAAATACACGCAAAATCAGGTAGCTAGAGAACGACTCAATTTAGTTCTGCTCTCGCCTGCAGTTACGAGCGAGGAGCGAGCTAACAGATTATTAAGTTACTCTATCAGTTCTGAAGTAACTAGTGTATCATTCATTAAATTTATGAGTTATAGTAGGCCTTCATTATGCTTATTTCTCCTAGATGTGTAAACCTGTCATTACTCATCTGAGGACTGGCTCATCTGATCAGTATGTTGGTCGGCAGATTGTCGGGCACGTACATCATGAGCCCTTTGCGCCTGAGTAGCGGTAAAAACTTGCTTGGGCTGTTGAGGTTGTAGAGCCGCAGTAGTAGAATTGCAAACCATTGCAACAATGGTAGCTTTTGGGTTCTTTGAATGATGAAATGTCGCTACCGCACCTGTTTCTTGAATATGAGGAGCTGCAAAGCCCTCCTGATTTTCAGACCGAACATTGTCCATTGTAAGTAAAGTTCCTTCAACGTTGTTTTCACAAAGGTTTGAAGTTGTAGGTTGTCCAGCTGAACCATCCGACAACACGTCTTTCGTAGAAACAGAAACAATATTATCAAGGGTACAGCTTCATTAGTGGGAGAGAGAGCAGATGGTGTGTCAACCAATGTTTCAGTAGCTAGTGGATTGCACTCAGGGGTGGAGGAAAGACAAGTGTGAGTTGGGGCAGAGGGCCCAGTAACATTTTTACTATGAGGTTTTAAATAAGGGTGCAAATGATGACATTGAGAGTGAGATTGTCCAAACATGCGGTACTGTGTGCAGTAAGGTGGGAACTGTTCGAGCTCCACCCGCTGCCAAAAACTCTGGTGTTGTGATCCATTCCAAATCTCCCCCAAAAAGGTAGAGTAATGCCCCGTTCAAACAAAACTCTTGCTTCAGAAGGACGACTGAGATTAACCGTATGAGTATCCGTTTTGAGGGGTTTGCCATAAGTCAGAGCTGAGTAGAGATGCACGTGATTGAAGAGATGCAAGTTTAGACTTGAAAAGCGCAACCATACATGAATGGTAGGAGGTTCAGTGAGAGGATCAAAATCCACTGTCCACTTTAATACTTTCATTATACGACTATCTATTCGAATGAGTCTGCTCTCCAACAAATGTGCATAGTCTTCATCATCTGATAATGGAATAAGAATATGTCTTCTGTCTAGTTTACCAATCTTCCATTCCCCTTTCGAATTATCTCGAGTTTGGGGTTTTTATAGAGGAACTTACCAACTAAGACCAGCCGACAGGATGAAGCTAAGGTGGAAATCTCAACCTCTGTGGGAAAGATTGCATGCTTACCATTTTTACGGGATGCTCTTTTGAGAAAACCAATGTCAACACCCGACGCTAAAGTGTCACGGTAGCGCTGCAGGAAAATACCCGAAATAAGGGGCACGAGTAGGATTGTCGCCGGCAAGGGCAGTGGCATAGGAACGGAGCCCCGAGGCCATTTCGACATACAAGGCAAGATGACCATGACCAGTCTGCAATGGCGTAATCGCTGCGTATCGTGGCGAGCTCCGTCCCGAGGAAGGAGACGACGTGCGGGGATCAGCAAACAACGTAACCAAACCTGCGACCATAACCGAGGAAGGAAACGACGTTCGAAGAATACGACGTAACCAAACCTTGTATTAGTAAGATGACGATGCCGCATCAAGTTGCGACCCGAGGAAAGAACATCGTGTGAGCTGTCAGCAAATGCTGACGAAAAAATCAAAAGGCTGGGTGCGCGAAACCGTTCGTTGTCGAGCATTCTAAACCCTAAACCCTATATATATATATATATATATATATATATTTTTTTTTTTTTTGCACCAATAATAATATTATATTAAAATGAAGAGTTGGTACATCTAACATGAGGAATCTTCAATAAGTCCCCATGTACAAGAGAACTAAATAAAGGAAAGAAAGAAATATCAGAACTACAAATTACATTAAAGGAAGTAGAGGCAGTAGATGCAAGCCAATTTGCGTGTCGATTTCCTTCTCTCGTAAATGTGAGACCAAATAATGTGCATTGAATTAGTGATAGCCTTGATCTTTTTTATCCATATATGAAGGAACCAAGGTATTGCTGATTTTTGTGTCAAAATCTGTAATAAAAGCATGGAGTCAAATTCAAAATGAAGAAATTTTAACTTCAGTTTTTCAGCAATCTTTAAACCCCAAAAGACAGCAATAATTTCGAGCTTCAAGTGCGAACAAGCCATGACGAGGGCAGCAAAGAACCATAGACATTTTCCTTTAAAATCCCTGCAAAGACCTCCAATTCCAGCAGAGGAAGATTTGAAGTCGCCATCTGTATTAATCTTCAACCAAGGATGCATAGGTGTCTTCCATTGTACTAAAACAAATTGCCTTTTCTTCGAGTCCGAGGAGGAGCAATTAAATTCGCACTTTACTGAGATAGGTCCAACAATTTAAAATAATAGATTTAGGAGAAAACATGACATTAAGATGTCTGATCTCATTTCTAGCTAACCAAATGAACCAGAAAATAACCAAAGGAATGTAGTAATAAGACAAATCCTTCCAATCCTGCCAACAAGCATCAATAGATGACCATTTAAAAAAATTTCCATTTTGTCCTAATAAGGACGAATCTCTCCGCAGATTTGTTGAATCGATTGCAATTAAGAAAGATATGGAATAAAGATTCCTCCTCGATAAGACAAAAAGGACAAATAGAAGGTCCTCTAAGACCTTTAAGCTTCAAAATATCATCAGTAGGAAGTAGTTTCTTGAATAACTTCCAACAAAAGAAGGACATGGATGGAGTGATATATTTATTCCATAATTTATTACCCCAATCATTCTTCTGCCAGCTGAAACAAGATTGATAAACAAATTTAGATAAACTCGATTAGCGAGGATTTTTGGGAATTAATTTATCCTTGCCGTAAGGCTGAATAGGAATGGATTGAATTTTGTTAATAATGTCGAGTCGTAGATGATTTTGAAGCATATCGATATTCCATTTATGCTCTTTCCAGGCAATCGACCAACGGTTTTAATATTTGAAGAAGAAGTAAAAAGATGAGCTAAAGAATCATCATACAACCACTTATCAAACCAAAAATTAATTTGGCCATTACCAATCTCCCAAGTAAAGAGATCTTCGACCTTCATTCTTACTTTCAGCAATTCCTTCCAAGTTCTAGAGTCACCCACTTTGTATTGCACTTGAGTAGGATGAGTATTATAACGATATTTGCTATGCATGAATTTAGACCAAAGAGAATCTTTAGCTCTAAATCTAAGCCACTGTTTGCAATAGAAAGAAAAGCTAAGATGTTGAAAGCTTTTAAACCCAAGCCCACCACGGTCAACGAGCTTACATAATTTGTCCCAATTTGTCCAATGTAGTTGTTTGTGATTACCTTCCCATAAAAATTTATTGAACATGACTGAAATTAACTTCAGGTACTCTTCTTCATTCTTACCATTTGGAGAATGTAAAGAGGAAAAGATGATAGTATACTCTTAAGAAGAGTTATTCCGCCTCCATTGGATAAAAAAATGTTAGACCAACAATTAATTTGAGAAGAGATCTTAGTGACAATATCATCATAGTGGCTTAACTTCCTTCTTCCTTTAATCAATGGAAACCCCAAATACGAAGCAAAGGAAAATGAGCTTCCTTAAAACCAGGTAAAGTCAACAATCCGAGTTTTTAATAGGTATACCGATTTTAGAACCTGCCAAAAATTGACATTTTGGTTTGTTGAAGAGCATACCGAAACACTTTCAAACATAGCCAATGTTTTCATTAAACATTTGATGGATTGCTTACTTCCATTAGAGAACACAATAACATCATCGGCATAGGCCGGATGAGAGATTAGTTGTGAAGATCTATGCTTGAAATTGAGTATATGTATGAGATAGTTGAATTTGATTTAACATCCTTGATAAATAATCAAAAGCAAGGATGAAAATGTAAGGTGACAAAGGATCACCTTGTTTAATACCTCTACCAGAAGAGAAAAAACCATGGCATTCCCCATTGATCATAACACTATAGTAATTGTTGGTAAGCCATTTAACAATCAAATTGCAGAAATCGACTTTGAAACCCCTTGCCTCCAATACCTTAATAATGAATTTCCAACTAATTGTATCAAAAGCCTTGGCCAAATCTAATTTAAAAATAATGTTAGAGCCTCTACAATTTTCGTCCGAGTCGTTTAAAAGCTCTTGAGCCAAAAGTACATTTTCACTAATACTTCTCCCTTTTAAGAAAGCGACTTGATTTTTCGAAATTAGATCATTGAGCAATGGTTGTAATCGGCCACAATAACCTTACTTATGATCTTAGAAAAAGTGGAAGTTAAACTAATTGGCCTAAAGTCGGACCAAGAAGTTTTCATAGTATTCTTAGGTATCGAAATTATAGTAGAAGAAGCAAAATATTTAGTCAATTGAATACCATGGAAGAAACTTTTCACGATGAGCGAGTAATATCCGATTTAATAAGATACCGAATTTTTTATAAAAATCGGTGTGAACCCATCCGGTCCAGACAATCTTATCACTTTCCATAGAGTTAATGGCAATAAAAATCTCATGTTCATTAGGAGAAGCAGCTAAATCCAGAGATTGAGAGATGTTTCCAGAATAAGAAAAAATAGCTGCAGAAAAAAGATTAGATTTGGTGTCCTGGGCAGCAAATAATTCTTTGAAATAGGAAACAGCATTCTCGGCAATATCCTTAGTACTTAACGGACATCTATTATCCAATGTCTTAATCTGAAGAATGGTATTAACAGCTCTTTTGTGTTTAATAATAGCATGGTAAAATTTGGAGTTTCTGTCCCCATGGTGAAACCATTTTGCAGCAGATTTCTGATGCAGAAAAACTTCCTCTTGATGAATAGCAGATTTAAGATTTGCCATTGCAACAGTTAATTGTTGTTCAGAAACCCTCCCATTTTCAACCTCTTTCTCCACAGCAGAAACCATAGCCTCAGCAGAAATGACTTTTTGTTGGATATTACCAAAAACAGTCCAGTTCCAAGATTTAAGTTCCTTAGCTAGTCTTTTACGTAAAAGCCACAATTTAACAATAGGATTTGGAAGCCCATTTAGAGGAGCACACCAATTTCTCTTAATTAGTTTATCGAAATCAGGATGTTCAGACCATACATTGAGATATCTGAAAGAGTTAGCTTTTACCACAGAAAAGGGAGCACAGCAAATGAGCAATGGAGAATGATCAGAACCCATTCTAGCCAGATGTTTAACTTTAGAGATGGGGAACATGTTAATCCAAGATTGATTAACAAGTATTCTATCAAGTCTTTCATATAAGGAACCTCTCTTCCAAGTGAAAGGAGAACCTTCAAATCCAATGTCAATAAGTTTGGCAGTATTAATATCCTGAGTAAATTTTAACATGTCATTTAGATTGGGATTCCTTCCACCTTTTTTCTCACTAGGGTGAGCAATGCAATTGAAGTCTCCACCCACCATCCAACCTTCAGACATTGTAAAACTAATCTTTTGAATTTTATCCCAAAGGTCCAATCTATCATGTGGAAGAGAAGCGGCATATACAAATGATGCAAAGCCTTGAAAATGATCAATACGAAAATGGAAATGTAATATCCGAGGATGATCCAGAAGAACATTCAGTAATAATTCTTTTCTATATAATATCCAGATCTTATTAGAACAATTAGATAAGAAAGAAAAACCAGGAAACTTTCTTGTGAATCTACCAAAGTTAGATTTCACCGAGGGTTCCAAAATCACAATCACCCAGAACTTGTGAATCCTGTTTAAACTCAGAATTCTATTAAGGGAGCCAGGATTGGCCACTCCCCTAATATTCCAGCATATGAATTTAATCATGGAGCAATTCTTCCACTTCTAGTAAGCCTAGAAGAAGAAGGGATAATGTTGGATTCAGATAAGGCCAATAAATCAGCAGTTTTCTTTTTCTTTTTAGACTTTTGGATCAACCAATCATCCTTGAGTTCATTAACAGCTGAATCAAGATTATCAAAGGAGGCTGTTAACTCATTTTGAGAAGCATTTTGAAATATAGGATAGTCAACAGGCATGGGGGTAGTCAAAACTGAATTATATTGTATATTATTTGAATGTTTCACATTACTTCCCACAGGATCCATAACAGTACTTCCATTATCAAGAATATTCAAGTCAGAAGAATTCTCAGATTGGATAAGAGAAGGAACATCAGCAACTTTTTGAGTAACTTTCTGCATAAGTAAACCTGAATTATCAACAGGATCTAACACTTCCAAAACAGGAATGTTTGTAACGAGTTCATTATCAGTGAGAACCTCTTCTTCAGGAATCCTTGACAAGGATGTATTGGAAACATCAGAAATAATTACAGAATCAGATATAGATAAGTTGATGTCAGAAACCACATTAGGAATTGAGGGAAGCTTGCTAGTAACAGCAGGAACATCAACAACAGAATCCATAGCCTCCATTGCAACAGCAGGAAGATTGATAGCAGTTAATCCAGTATTCATATCTGCAGAAGCCTTAGACCCCATTTCAACAGCAGGAGCATCAATATGTAATTCAGCAGGTATAGCAGGAACTACATCAGATATTTTGCCAGCAGTAGAATTATTCATTTTGGCAACAGGCCTAAGATTAGGATGTATCCTATAGCAGTTATCCTTATTATGACCAAACATCTTGCAATTACCACAATATGCAGGCCTTTGTTCAATAACTAACTGCTGCCAATAACCATTATGAGGGGATCCAAGCCAAATTTCCTCAACATCAGGAAGAGTAATGTCCCTTTCAACAAGGATCCTTGCTAAAGAAGGTCTAGACAAATTAAAAGTAGAGATATCCAATTTGAGAGGTTTCCCCAATGCAGTACCAATAGCATATATCACTTGATGATTGAAAAATTGTAATTTCAGATTAGGAATTCTATACCAAACAGGAATAATAGGAGCTTCTGATTAGAATCAAAATCAGGAGACCATTTCAAGATTTTCATATATTTACCATCCAACATCAAGAACTTTTTAGAGAACAAATTGGCATAGTCATCTTCTTTAGAAAGCTTTATCATTATGTGTCTTCCATCAAACAACCCAACTTTCCATGAGCCGGCTAATTTCAAATCTTCAAAATATTTCCTTATTCTCTCCATCTTAGGGTGCCCATATTGAAACTTCCCCACAAGAGTAAACTGATGAACTTCCACCAAAGAAGCAAGTTCAGATTCAGTGAAAATCAAGGCAGGTTTACCTCCCTTCTTGCATACTTGTTTGATAAAAGGGCAATTACCCCTACCTGCAGCAGTCTCATGATAGCAATGGGGAAAAACCAATTTATCCGTCAAATCTACAGCAGCATTAACCACATCCACAAAAGAAGTCTTGCCAGGAATAGCATCAGCCATGACAAGAAAGAGCATGAAATTCAGAGTACTGAATTTCAAGAACCCAGGGAAAACAGAAAGGGGTAAATTCAAGAATTATGAAATTACCCAGGAAACATCAAACAATCAACAGGAGATTAATCAAGAGATTAGAAATCCTCAAGGAAAAGTATCAGCAGATGAAATAAATCATCAAGAACCCACCTTAAAATTCGGAGCTTCTCTCTCTTCCTATATATATATATATATATATATATATATATATATATAGGGATAATTACATAAAGAGCATATGAAACATTGCTATTTTTAAATCAAGCAGCCACGTGATTTTTTGAACTATCAAATCGATGCATTTATGTATGTCACGATCAAACCATTAATAAGTTGATAAAAATGAAAAATATGGTTTGGGATTTTATCATTAATGTTGATATTTGAGTGAGAATTTGAAAAATGGATGAAAGAGGGTGCTTAGTTTGTAAACAGCAATGTCTCGGGTTCTCTTTATGTAATTGTCCCTATATATTTTTGTTTCAAATTATTGACATGTGATTATACTTAGGTTGCAGGCTAATTTTATTTAAGATGTTAACTTACATTTTTTTCGAATATTCTTAAATTCAAACTTCTGATCCATCAAATCACCTATTTCTTCCCCTAACATAACATGCTATATTTGTTAAATTCTGCAACAAAGGATGACATCCCGGCTGTACTTCTTCCTTTATGCTATTTCAAATGAACGCCTCACTTATCTACTTGATTTACATTATAAGGAGATCCTCATATTCCTAACTTATAATACATACGGACGCAAGGATCCGTCTTATTATTTATTCACCTGAGGACCTATTTGTCTTTCATCTACTTTTTTACCACTCTAAATGTAGTCACAAACAAAAATGTGTTGTAATTATTGACATAATATAGCAGTTTTTGATTTTGGGCTTGCTTTGGGCGTCACATGGAGTTCCATTCTTGAGTTTCGTGCTCAATTAAAAATGTTCATTCTTCTAAAGTTTTTAATCACCTCTTCTTTTCTGTTAACATTCTTCTTGCATGCATGCAGGAAGGTTGGTGTGACAGTGTTGGATCTGTTGAGGAAATTCAAGCAAAGTTGTTAAGAAGGCAAGAAGCAGCAGCCAAACGTGAGAGAGCCATGGCTTATGCTCTTTCTCATCAGGTATCCGTACCCCTAGATCAGAATTTCTCAAATTATAGGACCTCTGCGATGGACTAACGCTTTTACAGGAAAAGTTTATTGGACAGTCAATTTCTTTCTTGCATCTTTAGATAACTGAGTGTTTTCAGTTAACCTTCAAGGACTGATACTAATTTTTTTTTTAATTTTAAAATCACCTTTCGTATCATAATCTTGTCCATATTTTTGTTTAAGTTTCTGATTGGAATCATACATTTGCTTTGCTTACTAGTTATTTTTATTGCAGCTTAAGATAAATGTTTCTATGGCACAAGAAGGAAGTATCCATTTTCATAAATAAAACTTTCGTTTTTTTGCATAATTTTTTATTCATCATTGTAAATCACAGATCCACCTGTCCCGTTGTATGAAATTCTGATTTCTGATTTCTCATTGCCATTCTATGTTAATTATGAAATGAAATATGATCATGCCCAGTGCAGAGTTTGTCCATCTATCTATCTTATGAAGGAAGCACTCAACCTTTCTTTCTTCATCCTCTTTTTATCTGTTGTAGTGGCAAGCAGGTTCCAGGCAGCAGATTGTACCTCCAGGTTATGAACCGGATAAAAATAACTGGGGCTGGAATTGGTTAGAAAGATGGATGGCTGTCCGTCCATGGGAGAACCGTTTTCTTGACATTAATCTAAAGGATGGAGTTATGATTAATGAAAATGAAGCAGTGGAGGTGAAGCAAGGAAACAAATCTTTTGTGAAGCCTTCAGGGAGGAAGCCTATTTCTTCTCTTCATTCAAACAGTATCAATCAGAGAACTGTTCCGTTCCCCTCTGATGTCCCCTCATCAAACCGTTCTGTAAAAGTGCCGGATGCCTCCCTGGGAAAAATGAAAACATCAGCAGAAGAGGTTCCCGGAGAGGCCAGTTCTAAACCTTATGGTTTGGTCTCACGATCCAACAGCACTCCAAAAGAAAGGAATCCTCAATTTGATTCACAGGATAGGAAGAGATTGTCGTTACCTGGCAATGGTATGCCTCCACGTATCATAGTGATTTTTTTATTATTTCAGGTTACCATGAAGCAAATGTTTTTTTGATACTTTCCATCATCTGAAGTTACAACTCTAATGTTCAATGGCATGATTATATCATTCCCTCTGTGTGCTCATTTTCTCGGAGGCCCTGGCCAAGAATGAGAGCATCTCATGCCTAAATGTCAATAATAAAATATCAGTAATTTGCATTTCTCCAATACTTGTTTACTTCCACAGTTAAATCTTAATATTTACTTATATATAGAACATTAATATCTAAATCACTTTACAAAATATGCATTCAATGGTTTACTTTAGATAAGCTAATATTAATGGCAGTTTTGGTGTGGTTTAGAGATTAGGGTGTTGTACAAATAAAACCTATTGTGACTTGATTGATGCTGCTTTACTGCGTTTGATCTATTTCTACTTGCATACATACATTAATGCATATATATATATATATATATATATATATATATATATATATATATATATATATCTATTGGAAGAAATATAATTTTCAGAAATCCGGGAACAGTTGGTTTGGAAAATATTCAAACATGCAATGAAGACAACCACCCCAAGCAGCATAGAAACAAAAGCATAAGTAAGATGACCCTTAAGTCAGTCGCAATTCAAATGGTATACTAACAGGCATCAGATTTTTACCTCCACGCTTCTGATATGGAGCTTATACGGCTAACAATGCTTGTTGATTTTGACTTCTCTGCCTGTGTGCTCGATTTTGACTTTGCGGTCGATTGTCTGCTAAACTATCGAGTTTTCTTCTGCTTCGAATTGCTTGCTTGACCAGTTCTCGTTCTACAAGAGTTCAACTTGGACTTTAGTTTGTTGAAGATGGAGCCTGCGACTCCTCCCGATCCCGCCCGCGCACAAGCACGCGGAACCGCGTAAGCCTCACGCGGGACCGCGGGAAGCTTCCCGCCTCCTCGTTCCCGCCTTCTCCAAATCCCGCCTCCTCGTTCCCGCCTCCCTTCCTTCCTCGAAATGGCCATTGTGCTTATTATAAATAAGCAAGGTATTAGGCTTGCTAAAGCCATGAAAAACCCTCTCCGTAATCCCTAAGCACTCTCCTTCTTCGACTAAAAGGACAAGAAAGAGAAAAAGGTCATCTCCTTTCTTGGCCACGCGACGAAGTAAAGAAAAGGTTTTCTTTACCTTTGTTTTCACTCTCACGTGAAAGAGAGAGAGAAGGTGAGGGGAGAGAAGGAGAAAGAGAGAGAGAGAAGGTGAGGGGAGAGAAGGAGAAAGAGAGAGAGAGAAGGTGAGGGGAGAGAAGGAGAGAGAGAGAGAAAGAGCTTTCTTGTAAACGTCGAGACGCTCGACGGTGTAAATCCTCAAAGTAGTAAAATCCTCTGCAGCTCCGTGGACGTAGGCAATTTGCCGAACCACGTAAATCTCTGTGTCGTATTTTCTGGTGTAATTTTTCTCGTTCAATTTTCTTTATTGTCGTCGTTTTCACAACAACGTAGTATCGAGCCGGTTCGGATCCGAAGAAGAACGATGATCGGAGACGAAGTGAAAATTTCGGGGATCGAGAAATTCGACGGCACGAGTTTCAGTTCTTGGCGGATGCGAGATAGAGGACTACCTCATGGGAAGAAACTTCATCTTCGCATTGCTTGGGACAATGACGGAGAAGATGGACGAGGCGGTCGGAATACTGTTGGATCGACGGGTTGCGGGGTTATTCGATTGACCGCATCGAGATCGATTGCACACGACGTTATCAAGAGAGGACCACTGCGGATCTCATGGCGAGCATTGTCGAGTATGTACGAAAGCGCGTCGGCGAATAACAAGGTGCGTCGATGAAAAAGTTATTTAACTTAAAGATGGCGGAAGGTACGTCAGTTGTACAACATCCGAATGAGCTTAATACCATCACAAATCGATTGTCGTCCGTCGAAATCGAATTTGATGATGAGATACGAGCGACGATATTATTGAGCTTCATTGCCAGAATAGTTAGGAAGACATGAGGATGGCCGTTAACGATCTACGCAGTAAATCTAAGTCTAAAATATGATGATATTCGTGATTTAATTTTGGTCGAGGAGTGCTGCAGAAAGGTTCCAGCGAGACTCGGGTTTGAGTTCAGCGCTAAATGTTGATTCTAGAGGGAGATCACATGACGGGAACTCGAAACGGAGGAAGGTCGAAATCAAAACACTGAAGCAAAAGCAAGTTAAAGCACCGGTCGCAATGACAACCTGCTTGGAATTGTGGCAAAGCGAGTCACATAAAGAAGAAGCTGCAAAAATCCTAAGAAGATGGAGAACACGGTGCTAATGTAGTAACGCGAAGAAGTCCGAGGATGCGTCGTTGCTCGCGATTCAGCGGCTCCGTTGATGACTGGATACTTGGATTCGGGGGCGTCCTTTCATACATCTTCCCACGGGAGTTAATGCAAAGCTATGTTGCGAGTGACTTTGGGAAGGTGTACCTCGGCGATGGAGCGACTTTGAACGTAGTGGGGATGGGAGATGTTGAAATTGCACTCCCTAACAAAAGCAAATGGATCTTGCGAAAGGTCGGACATATTCTCGAGTCGAAGAAAAATCTAATTTACGGTGGGCGGCTAGATGAAGGAGGGCATACGGTAGTATTCTCGAATAACACCCGGAAGGTAACTAAAGGAGCAACTGTACGGCTCGAGGTGAGAAGACGCGGTACGTTGTATATGACTACTCGGTTTAATTAACGGTGTTGATACTACGATTGCAGAGAGCACGCAGCGGACATGTGGCATTGCGAGTCAGGACACATGAGTACGAGAGGCATGAAGAGCTTCGGTCAGAGGCAGGTCGCCGGAGCGAAGTCGGTTGATCTTGGCATGTGTGAAAGTTGCATCGTGGGAAAGCGAGAAGAAGGTCGGTTCCCGAAAGGTGGCAGAGCGCTAAAAGCGGGGAAAATTAGAAGCTTGTACACACCGATGTGTGGGGACCTTCCCGATGGCATCTCTTGGAGGCTCTCGCTACTTACGTCGCATTTATTGATGATCATAGCGAGAATGGTATGGGTCCATTTCTTGAAGCATAAATCGATGTATTTAATGTGTTCGGGACTTGGAAGGCCATGGTTGAGACGAGAGACGGGCTTAAAATTAAAATGTCCGAGATCCGATAATGGTGGTGAGTACGTTGATGGTGGATTCGAGGAGTATTGTGCGGCTCGGGCATTAGAATGGAGAAGACCGATTCCAGGGACACCACAACGAAATGGTGTTGCGGAGCGCATGAACGGGACCATCAATGAGGAGGGCTAGAAGCATGAGATTGCACGCCGGACTACCACCGACCTTCACGGCGGATGCGGTCGACGATTGCGGTCTATTTGATCAACGAGGGCCATCCGTCCCGTTAAACCGTGAATTACCCGAGGAAGTCCGGAGCGGAAAAGAGGTCAAATTTTCTCACCTTAAGACTTTTGGTTGTCTTTCATATGTTCTTATTAATCCGGATGCTCGAAGTAAGCTTGAGGCTAAGTCGAAGAGTGTTACTTCGTTGGCTACGGAGATGATGCATTTGGGTATCGTTTGCGGATGATCGGGATCGGAAGATCGTAAGGAGCGAGGAACGTGATCTTTAATGAGAAAATGATGTACGAGGACAAGTACAAGTACAGTTTCGAAACAACGATCTGCAGAAATGCGAGCCAGTAAAGTTTGATGATTTACCGAGAGGTCACGCGTACATGATCAAAATATGAATGACGACGAGAGTGGGTCCGGGCACCCATTCCCGTTATTCCGCAATCGAGTTCGGAGTCATTCACTACTCCAACTACTGTTCGCGGGTCGAGAAGGGCTAGACGCTCTCCACGGAGGTATTCTCCTACTTTAAACTACATTCTGGCCGACGGATGGTGGAGAACCTCGAGTTATGAAGAAACGCTTGCAAGATGAAAATTCGAGCAAGTGGGAGCTAGCCATGAAGGAGGAGATGGATTCTCTGTTAGAAAATCGGACTTGGAGCTAACGCATCTTCCACTGGGAAGAAGGCTTTACACAACGAGTGGGTGTATCGGGTAAAGGCGAACATGATGGCGATAAAAGGTACGAGGCAAGACTCGTTGTTAAAGGTTTTCAGCGAAGCATGGTATTGATTACTCCGAGATTTTCTCTCCCGTAGTAAAGCCTTACAACCATCGAATAAGATCGTCTACATGGTGAGCTACTTGAAAATCTCTTCTCGAGCGAGTTAGATGTGAAGACGGCTTTTCTTCATGAAACCTCAAGAAGACATCTACATGCACCAACCCGAAGGGTTCGTGGTACGAGGAAAGGAAAACTCGGTTCGCAGATTGAAAAAGAGTTTGTATGGCTCGAAGCAAGCTCCTGAGACAGTGGTACAGAAGTTTGATAAATTCATGCTCGATGCGTGGTACGACGGATGTCGAGCGGATCATTACTTTGCTATGTCGAGTATTTTGACAATTCATATATCATCCTATTATTGTATGTGGATGATATGCTTATTGCAGAGCTAGCGATTGATGAGATCAATAATGCGAAGAGCGGATGTCAAAACACTTTCAGAATGAAGGATTTGGGAGCGGCAAAACAAATCCTTGGCATGAAAATTATCGGAGACAGAGTCAAATGTACGTTAAGACTTTCACAAGCCGAATATGTGAAAAAGTGCTTAACGGGTTCAATATGGACGAGCGCCAAACCAAGTTAAGCACACCTTGGGCGATCATTTCGGACTCGACGAAGAGCCGATCACCCACGTCGGATGAGGAACGAGACTATATGAGTAAGGTTCCTTACGCTTCGCCTATTGGTTCACTTATGTATGCTTATGGTGCGCACCTGGACCAGGATATTGCTCGTGCGATGGGAGTTGTGAGCAGATACATGAGTAATCCAGGAAGCGAACATCGGGAAGGCGTGAAGTGGATCTTCGGATACCTAAGAGGCTCTACGAAACTCGCTTGTGTTTCTCGGGAAAGAGCGCTGAGGTACGTGCGCTATGTTGATGTCGATCTAGTCGGAGACATTGATACCGGAAGGAGCACCACGAGCTATATTTATACTTTCGGTGTGCATCGCAATGATCGTAGTGCTCCAATCTGCAGAAGACAGGCTTCGTTGTTCACTACGTAGAGCGAGTACATAGCGATGATCGGAGGCCGCGAAGGAGATGATATGGCTACAGGGCTTCTAGAAGAATTGGGTAAGGAGGTTCGGAAGGGCACTCTCACGGTGATAGTCGGAGTCGTTATATTTCTTGCTGAGAATCAAAGATTTCGATCAGGGACCAAGCATATTCGGATCGAGTATCAGCTTCATACGGTTACTTGTTGGATGACGGACGATTGTTGCTCGAGAAAATTCGTGGAAGTCGAGAACCCCGTCGATATGTTGACGAAGGGTGTTACTTCGAGAACCGAAGCTCGTGCGCGAGCTTTCGGTTGGTGCTCTAAATCAAGACGAGGGCGCTCGAGTTGCGGAGGTGGAGGATATCACGTTTGAGGAAATATTAGTACGGCTAGCGGATGAGGCAACCAGGTGGACGGTGCGGTCCGAGTGTCCGGCCTCGAGTGGGAGAATTGTTGAAGATGGAGCTCGCGACTCCTCCCGATCCCGCCCGCGCACAAGCACGCGGAACCGCGTAAGCCTCACGCGGGACCGCGGGAAGCTTCTCGCCTCCCCGTTCCCGCCTTCTCCAAATCCCGCCTCCCCGTTCCCGCCTCCCTTCCTTCCCGAAATGGCCATTGTGCTTATTATAAATAAGCAAGGTATTAGGCTTGCTAAAGCCATGAAAAACCCTCTCTGTAATCCCTAAGCACTCTCCTTCTTCGACTAAAAGGACAAGAAAGAGAAAAAGGCTGTCTCCTTTCTTGGCCCACGCAGCAAGTAAAGAAAAGGTTTTCTTTACCTTTGTTTTCACTCTCACGTGAAAGAGAGAGAGAGAAGGTGAGGGGAGAGAAGGAGAAAGAGAGAGAGAGAAGGTGAGGGGAGAGAAGGAGAAAGAGAGAGAGAGAAGGTGAGGGGAGAGAAGGAGAGAGAGAGAGAAAGAGCTTTCTTGTAAACGTCGAGACGCTCGACGGTGTAAATCCTCAAGTAGTAAAATCCTCTCGCAGTCTCCGTGGACGTAGGCAATTTGCCGAACCACGTAAATCTCTGTGTCGTATTTTCTGGTGTAATTTTTCTCGTTCCAATTTTGCTTTATTGTCGTCGTTTTCATAACATAGTTAAGACCTCAGCATCAGTTTCTAGTTCTGTGGTGGAAGATTCATTGATCCCTCCCTGGATCTGCCAACTCCGGTAATGCAGCATCCTTCTTGCCATCTTCTGAAGGGTTTTCTTCTGGAAGGTGAGTTTGATCAGCATCCTTCTTGCCGTCTTCTGAAGGGTTTTTTTCTGGAAGGCGAGTTTGATCATCAAGGATGGGATCATCTGAAACAAAAGCTTGATCTGTTGTCTATTCACGTTGAATTTCCAATTGGAATTCAGGACTTTGATGGCCATTTTCATCATAAGGATCAGGAGGGGGAGTTTTAGAGTCCTCGACTGGAGAAGCTTGTCTTTCTTTGATTGTCTTGAGAATCAACATCTTTAGAAAATTCATCACTTGCACTGCATACATCAATGCGGTCAATGGATCTGCCATCTGGGTCATATTTGGAGCGAAGACCAATGTGACATTACGGGCATTCATTTTGTTTTCATGTTCTTCCTGAACTACATCAGCCATTAATTTATGGCCCAGTTGAGGAGTGAAGCCTCAGTAGGCGGAAGGCTTTTTGCAAGTTGTCCGCAATCTTCTTCTGTTTGACATTGCATTACCCGCTTGGGTGATAGGGGATCAAGCACGCCAGATGGAAGTTCTCTAAACCAGGCCTTGATCAGACCAGCTAAACAATGCACATCTATCTCTGACGGCACCACTCCACTATTCAACTGATCTCTCACATACTCCTCTTGGCTATTCTCTGCATTAATTATGAATATTCCTTCTGCCCTTAAGCCTCCTTGTTCATATAGGCTTCTCTGCATTAACAAGAGTATTATTGGCACACTATTTCCTCTACGGTCATAGGAGCACTGCATGGACTCAGTTGACACACCAAAGACCTTCGCACTAGCACTTGAGGTCCCTCAGGTCTGAACTCCACAGGAAGACCAAGAAAATCATGGAAACGATCGAAGGTGACATGAGCCACATGCCGCACGTTAGTCGGCCAACCGATCTCCATCCCCCCCTGTATCCTCCTCCTTCGTCCTGCACCTCACTTTTCTATATATATATTAAAAGGAGATCGATATTTGGCAGAGGCCCGAATATCGATTTTTCTTGCGCATTCTTGCCCCATGATTAGAGCCGCGCCATGTGCTATAATTCGAGAGCCCCGCACCACGATGTGATTGAACCCCCGACTTGAGGGGACTTACAGTGACCCCGCCACCAACATGTCAAGATGTCGCATCCTCCTTTTTGCTCTTATTGTAGTATGTTTGGCCACAGTTCTACTACTTGCTATCGATTGTATCCTCATTTAAGGCTGGATATTGCTAAAGTTCAACAACCTGCCCAGAAATCTACTTATACTGAATTGGGGGTGGACGCCTTGCCGTCTACCATCATTGCTGAGGAGGTGCAACCCGATCGTATTTCCAACGCCGTACATACCTCTGCTCATTTGCCTGACGCCACTCTTGATGGGAACAATCCTGATGATCCTCCTATTCAAATCTTGGTTATCTCGGATGTAGAACTCCATACCCAGGCTGTTGCCTTAGAACCTATTAATGATGCTACAGGTGACAATATCTCTACTGATTCTCTACCGCCTCAAGTTGAGCAAGAGGTTAATGTTACTTAGGCACATAGGGTTTTTGATGTGCAACTGTTTACACCTGTCCAATCCACTGATCAGATTAGTTAATCATCGGATGAGAAATGATAAGTTTACATATCTAGGAGAAAGAAGAATAATGAAGACCTACTTCAACTCAGAAATCTGATGGATAATACTTTGGTCGCTTCAGGAAATGGTTCACACCTCACCAATTTGCTATCTGGCTCACTCCCGAGAACTAGAGGCAGAGGCAGGAATGCACGTCCCTAGCTTTTTGCGCGCGTTAGTGGTTTTGGTTTTTAATTTTATGTATCTTTTCTTTTTTTGGGATTTTGTGTGTTCTATCGTATGGGTTGGGCTTTCTTTTAGGCCCACTCATACAACCTATCTGTATCTTTTCCTTTTTAGTATATTAGCCCTTGGGTTTTTTCAAAACACACACACACACACACACACACACACACACACACATATAGATCGATATATCATATTAGTTATCTCGTCTCCTATGCTTAGTATATTTGATATGCTCATCTTATTGTTTGTTATAAAACCTGATTCATCTCAATCTTCTGTTGGACTGACTCCGAACCCGCCAACGGCTTTGAAGGCTTATGTTAGGTGCAAGGCTAGAAGGCCAATTTAGGCGTTGCTTAGTTAATATTGTGGGGCATAAGTAAGGCTTAATACGTTTAGGAATAGATTATGTGATACGTGTGATTGTTATTTTGAATCTTAGGGTTATGTTTTGGTAGAGATTGCTTTCCTCTTGAATTGTTTGTGTTAGAGTTAGGCTTAGGGGTTTGGGAGATATCGTCTAGCTCTCGAATTGTAGGTGTCTCTCAAATTGTTGGTGTTTATCTTTCATGTATTAAAGTTATGTTATTTGGTATTGGTAAAGTAAAAATATTTTATTTCACCCTAATTTCTGCGGAAGTTTCTGTCAAATCGAATTCGAGCATTTGATTAAGGGGAGCATTTTTAGAAGCCGACGGCTCGTGGCTCGTACGGATGTCGACGAAACTAGAAATAGTCGCAATTCAAGCTAGCTGGGAAGCAACGAGGGAACGTGCGAAGCAATCATGCTTTGAGATTGGTGTAAGCCAATGATGAGATCGGTGACCTAAAATTGCAATACAGTCGTGACTTTAGCTAACGTCAGGATTGCAATCCAGTCCACATCTACAAGACTGTATGCTTTCGTGACAGTAATGATACAGTTGTGATTCAAGCTAGTTGAGAAGCCAACGACGAGATTGCGACATGTATAAGTTCTGACTTCATGATAAATAAACCATCTCGGGAGTAATGACAACTAAAAAAATAGATGCTCTACAGGAGAAACTAGAGGAAGAGGAGTCAAATCAGATCTGAAATGGAGGAGTGTTTCTCCTCCATGGAGGGGCAGTTCTCGTCCGTGGAGGGGAGATTCACAGCCTTGGAAGAAATGATGAAGAAGGTTGTGGAATTTCATATAAACCTACCAACACCTGCTGCAGGATCGAGTGGCAATGTCTGGGGCGGACATGAGTTGCAGCAATCAAAAGGATCCACACTACATCAGGGCAGTGTCATTGTCTTAGGCGGATCTAGAGCCATTTGGATTGAGCAAAGGAATATGGAGCAGACTTGAGCATGCAGTAATTATGAGATTGGGGATTTCTCCCATCAGTGTAAGCCCACATCGCTACCTCCAGGTATAAAAGGATGAGACCGAGAAATGGATATGAGAGATATTGGAGGTTGGGATTATACATACTAGTTTTAGCTTTTTCTTTATAGCCCATTCTCATTAGTGAAGAAGGATGTGAGTTGACATTTTTGTCCGGATTATCGGCTTATGAATGAGAATACAATACTTGCAATTTTCTCATCTCGGTGATCGATGAGTTACCAGACGAGTTGTTTGGTGTTGTAGTATCTCCAAGCTTAACTTCAGGTCTAGATACCAATAGATTCTAATGCTACAGAAGAATGTGCATAAGACTGCATTTTGAATTCAAGAGATTGACTATGAATTTCTAATTAAGAGCTTGTTTGGACAGCTGCAGCTGTTTGAAGATGTAGCAGAGCTTCTTCACACGATGCTGTTGCGGGGAAGCTACTATAGGTGAAGACTGCATTTTGAATTCAAGAGATCGACTATGAATTTCTAATTAAGGGCTTGTTTGGACAGCTGCAGCTGTTTGAAGATTTAGCGGAGCTTCATCACACGATGCTGTTGCGGGGAAGCTGCTATAGGTGAAATTGCATTTGTTTGGTTAGTTCTGCATCAGTTATGCATCAACTGTGCTGGAGCTGTTTATAAAAAAACAGTATTGCCCTTGTATAATTGTGCTGTTTGTAAAATAACCATTTTATGATTAATAACTCATACATGAAAACAGAAAATCAATTCAGAAATCCAAAAAATTCACTACTTCAAATATTACATCTAAATGTTATATCTCACTTAACAGTAACACAACAATAAAAAAAATAAAAAAAAAACTATAAGAGAAACAAGTAGTATTACTTTTAAAATCAAAACGTTCAATCATACAGGAAAAAAATTTCTCTAAAGACTCCATGTATGGTCACTATTTGATGTAGACTCCTAGAACTGATCATCCCAATTAATAGTTACAGTGATCTATTTCTTGGATACATATAAAATTCTCTCATATATACATTTATTACTGTGATTGTTGGGCCCAAGCCCCATATGCGAAAAGTGGAGGGTTACGTTAGTCGACATCCAACATAAAACTTTTATTGAAAAATTATGACATCATGATAGCTATCTTCTCTTCGTGATGGAAATAGATGACATTGTAATTCACAGTTGTAGTACATGATTCTAGAAGTAACAAAAGTTGTTTAACTCATATTTCTTGAAATATGAATACCCAAACATAAAATGCGCTTCTATTAATAGTACAATGACAAAATTATAAGATAAATTTACTAATGAGAATAACAAAAATGCAACGATAAAGATTTATAAGAAAGTGTGATCTCAAAGTAATATAAACTACAGGAATAATGGTCTTTTTAGATGGTCAAATTTCGTCTGTTATGATTAGAAAAACTGTTGCTTTTGAAGTTTCCGATATTTTATCGATGGTTTTAAGTTTGCATATAAAACCTTTGTTGATAATTTTAAAACCAATTGATATTTCGATGAAAAAAATTGTCGACGCATAACCTACAAATTAATGTCGTAGTTTTTTTTTTTTTTGAGAAAATTCATGTTGTCGGTTTTTGTTGGTTCATAAAATCGACGGTTACTCTGTCGTTAATAGGGACAAGTTACATGTCAAAAAAGACAAACTGTCAATTATTTATCGTTTATGCGTTGGTTTTTATAACTGATATATTAACTGTCAGAAAAATGTCGTGTCTGTCGTTTTCATATGACGTACTTAAACTGTCAGTTAGGTGTGACCGCTTGTATTGTACTTGCTTCGTGTATATCTTCTTTAATTTCAGTCCTGGGCAAAGGCTTAAATTATGTTCTGGTAATATAATTTTATATTTTTATAACGGCTACTCCTAGCGACGTAAGTATTAATAATTATGATTTCAAGAATTCACTAGGATTGAAACGCAAGTGCACCTATCGTTCATGTAATATATGATTTTCTTTTAAAACCCCAGTATCAATCCCACGGGAAAGTTGAAACTCTTTTTATCGACTTAGGAAAATTCTACTTAAACTGCAAACAAAATATCTAGGAAATAAGGCCGAAATGTGTAAAAAGAAGTAACTAATACCTACTAATTCTATTTCAAAGCTTAAATAAAATGCTAAGTGTTTCTAAGCTAACTTTACGTAAAAGAGTTCAAATTATGTGAAAGTTATTTTCCTTGCAAAGAGATCATATAAGAATCAAATATTTACGAGTTTAAATGTTTTGTGACAAATAGGAGCATACCTATTCGTTAGCCTCTTCCGAGTGCATAAAGAACATTGACTAACATAGAGTTAAGTTTCTAAATCTTTGGTTATGTTGGGTAGGTTCTAGTCTGTTACTCTAGATCACCCACTGTGCTCTCAATTTTGGACTAACCTAGCCTTAAGTTTCAACTCTAGATCAAATTGGTTAAGGATTTAGCTTGTCACCCTAGAATCACAAATTTACATCTATCAAAATTTATCTTCTTATCTATTTGCACTAACATATGGGCTACCTTATTACCCACTAGATTAATGTGATTCTTACTAGTTGAGGAATACATAGCTCTCCCAGGTTAGTATGAATTCACAATAAATTTTAACAGATCAATTGACCAGTTTGAATGTGTAAATAAGTACGAAGTAGTGATTTATCACAATTAATGAATAAAAGATGTTCCAAACAATTCTAATCCTACACATTATTATTTCTTATTGCAAGTAGAAAGATAAAAAAAAATACTCATATTTCATGGGGATAACTCAACAAAACATGATTTATATTAAAATTTAAGTTTACACAGTAAAACAGAACATAAACAAAAAAATACAAAGTACTTATCTTAAACTTCTCCCCAAAGAAATCCTCTAAAGTTTCATTGAAGAAGCTTTACTCTAATAGACACGCCAAGACACACACCAGACTCACACACACACATTCTCCTCTCTAGACCCTTCATCAACACTAGACCCTGACTCCTCTCTCCACCAGACCAGAGTGCCTTTGGAAATCTCTCTTTTAATATATCTCTCTAAATCCCTAAGAGTCACTTCAGATGCTCTTTCAAAATTCGTCCAAACACATTGTATTTTGAAGAAAATTGATTCTGGCACCTAGGCGTACAACTGTGGTGCTTAGGCGCTAATCTTCTAAAAGCTTGGAATAACTGCCTAACGCCTACACGCCAGTTACCGACGCTTAGGCGCCAGACCATTTTGTGCTCTTTCTGCATTTGACCTCGTTTTGTTCTTTTTAGCTCATTTTTCTCTAAAATCCCATCTCTTGTACTTGAAACAAAAAACATGCAAAATATTTTTCTTTAAAGTGCAATATCATTAAAAATGAGCATAAAATATATATAAAATATTAACACATTTTTAGGCGTGTCGATTCTCCCAAAATTAAACGTTACTTATCCTCAAATAACTATTTTATTTTATAAAACAAATATTTTAATTTATGTTTGTCAGTTTCATTAAAGATTCCTATAGTTTTGCCCAATAAATGTGATGGTGTAATTTTAGAAAAATATTCAATAACTCAGGCTAGAACTAGGGTATAAGAATAATTACTTCTGGTTTTTCATTTATTTCAAAAAAATTGTAATTTGTCAGACATAGGAATCCTAGAAGAGTTAAAAGATATAATTATATGAGCACTCTATTAGTAGAGATGTAACTAATACATTTAAAATTGATGGTAAGCTCGGAAATGTAATTATGTTTCTTCCATTAAGATAATTCAAGTGAAACCAATTTTGAACTAGGCATGTCAAGCTTCTTCCCACATTTTCTTTTTACTATTCTTTTTTTTTTTTTTACTTTTATTTTTCTTTTCTCTCAGGATCTTTTTAATCCTTACACTTTTTTTGTGAGGATTATTATATTTGGATAGTCTTTAATGATTTTGAACTTCACTATCCTCCTAAAATTAAAAACTTGATAATATGTATTAGTAGAAAAATGATTTTTCATAGAGTCTTAATTCTTTTTGAAGTTTAACTTTAAGATTTTTAGTGTTTCCAAAATACAATTTTTCCTACTATGAATAGTAAAAGTGTATCCCTATTCTCTTATAGTAAATATCTTAACTCTAGAACTATCCCTTATTACTAAAAACTTTTCCTTAAGTCTATTATAACATTTATAACATAAAAAATATAGTTCTCTAAAGATAACATCACATACCATATGTTATTTCAAATTAATTTTTAAATATAGTCTATTGAGGACAAATAAAGTTTATTTTTAAAACATTTTTCTCCCTCCCCAAACTTTAGTTTTAAATAGTTTTAAACATTTTAGTATAAAATAAATATGAAGAGAGAAAATTTAACAAAATTATTTTCTATCACTGGGTTCTAAACATGAAAATCGTACAGGTATAAGAAATAAAGACATGTGCTTAGTAGTAGTAAATCTCAAATCAACATGTATAACATGAAAATTTTAAAGTAAAAGAACCACTCTAACACACAGACAATACTATATATGATCTGGAGCAAAAAGTAAACAGTAGTGTAGTAAAAACTAAAAAGTTTAGAATCCACATCAGCAGTAAGCATAAATAACAATAATGTCAAATACAATAAAATAACTAATTGTCAGCAACAACTAGGAAAAGTAAGTGTATCCAGACTTAGAATAACTACTCATCATCCTCGTCATCATCCTCATCATTATCCTCATCCATAGCCTTGCGACGTTCAAACATAGGATAACGAGGATACGAAGGAAACTCTACACTCTTATCTCCTCTCAGAAAGCTCAGAAGGGAAGTATTGAAACTAGCCTCATAATCACTTATTCGTTTCAGATATCATTCCAAATGTTCCCAGTGATCTTCATTCTCCTTCAGCTGACACTGTACAAAAGAAATATCTGATTGATGTTCCTTATAGAGATCACGATGTTCTTCCCAAATAGCAGGAGGTGGAGCAGCATCACTAGAGGTAGAAGATCTAGAAGTAGAGGTAGAAATAATGTCTGAAGATCGGCCTATAGAACTAAGTGTAGCATGCTTTCCATATAAATCCACATTAGCCTTATTGATAGGCTTCAGTTGCTGTGATAACTCCTCCCAAGCTTCAAAACTAACTTCAGATTGTTTAGATATAGTAAAATTGAGAGAAGGGTAACCCAAACCTGCACTAGAACACCCTTAGAAGAACTGATGATGGACTTGTAGATGAGGGAGTCAATATCAATAGTTTCATCTTTTGAATGCAATAGTTCAAAGTGGCTCTCTCCCAGGTCACTTCACTCAAATGGTTCGTAGGAAGAAGGCGAGCAGAGATAAAATACTGTCATGTCTTAGATACGGCATTAAGCATGGAAGAAGAAAAATTTACCTTGTGATCGTTCTTTATTTTCCAAGCAGCACGTCCATCAGTCAGAAATGCAATAATCTCATCCTTTTGCTCCTCAACAGGCTCGAATGATGAGTAGTAGTAATCAGGTATAATAGACAACTGGTATAAGACATTGATCCGCTCAGGGGTAAACTATACTCTCCTCTCCCTAACAAATAGTTCCTTGTCAGTTGCTTTTGGGAGATTCGCATAAAACTCTCGGACAACAGAAATGACTGCTAAGGCAGTAAAGTAGCAGAAACTCTCCCAGTGACATGCTACAATCAGATTTTTCAAAGAAACTCCAGGTCTAGAAAAGCTTTTTGCTATAAACTTCTTCGATAAAAGAAGTTAGTTGTATCGATCTTGAGCTTTTAGATTAACAAATTTCTTTTGATCAAAGACTTCATTCACCTTTCCTCTCTTTGTTTAAGGAGTGATTCAAATCTAATAAAAATCCATATAATTTCAAATTAGATTTTGAAATGAATTTTTATTTTAGAACTGACAAATTAGACTTCGAAGGTAATTTTCATTTTAGAAATGAAAATGAAACTTGACGATGGAGAAAACAGTGAACACTTTTGTACATTCTATGAAATATTTATTTTAAGAAAATATTTCGAGATGTGCAATTAATTGCGTAATGGACTACAGGAGGGTGGTCTATTGTTGACATTATAGTTGGAAAAATAAAATTCGAAATAAATATATTCGTGAAAGGGTTAAAATAGTTATAAATACAGACAATATTAGAAAGAGACGTTTTAGAGGATTTAACGATTTTCGACATACCTTACATCAATATGATGTTAAACGGTCTGATTTTGATCCGACTAAAGGTCTGTTCGAATAAAGTTCGATCTAAAGTTGCTGTTCTAGCTAAATTTACAGAGCTACCCTACATAACACATTTAAAACCTTACGTGCACATGAAAAATTGTATTAAAATGAAAAGTTTAAGTGTTAGATATATAATTATATATATCATCTCTAACAACCATATCTATGGATATATTCGTTATGCATTTTGTCTCTAACAACAACACCCTACATAACACATTTAAAACCTTACGTGCACATGAAAAATTGTTTTAAAATGAAAAGTTTAAGTGTTAGATATATAAATATATATGAATTACGCATATTATCTCTAACAACCATATCTATGGATATATTCGTTACACATTTTGTCTCTAACAACAACAAAGGTATATGTGAGAGGGTTGGTGTAACTATAGTGACATACACTATTAGAGGGATGCGTCTTAATGGCTTTAACACCTAAAAAACTAAATAATTTCTTTAGCCAAACACCCCCTTATAGTAGGATTCAAGCTGGATTTAACATAAATCTTATCAGACGATCATTTTGTTCAAAATAAAGACTTGGATTTGACATATTCAGGTTTCTTGTGCTCTCTGAAAGCATATGAAATTTAAGTTATAAGGATTAATTAAATCCGGTAAACTTGAATTTACCAAACCTTAATAATCTTAAATCAAAGCCAACGAAGTTAAACCCACATGTCTGTGCGATTTATTAAATCCACGATATTTTACGAAATCAGCTTTAGGTAAAATCCAGGTTAAATCCTACTTTAAATTTATTTCAAGACAGTCCCTCATTGATTTAGGCCTTAAAAAGCTGGATTTGTTGAGGATTTATCCGACAACGAATCAAATTTAAGTTATTAGGATTTAGTAAATCTTGTAAGTTTAGATTTACTAAATCTTGAATGATTTAAATCCAAAGAATTATCTGGCAACATATCCAACACCGAAACTATTTTTTTACGTACAAACCACTACAATTCTTATGTATTACGTATCTTACACCTATACTGTAATTTTTATATACAAACCACATATTTTTTCGTATTATTTATATAACACCCAAACTTCAAATTTTACATAAAAAAGTTGTTTGGCGAAATGGAAGGAAGAAGTTTTACATTTTTTTTGTCGTTAGGTAGGATTTAGCGTAAATCCTGCTTAAAAGCGGCTACCAAAAAACACAAGTTTCTTTTATGCTTTTTTTGGAAAGGCCAACATTGTGCGTCATAGAGCATTGAGGATCTCATCACCGTCTTAAAAATTTCCTTTTAAGTCTAAGCGGTTTTCTATCACAGAATAGGCCGGATGCATTCCTCCACTTCAACCAACCAAGTTGAAATCAACTAATCATATCCCCATCTATATCACTATCACTTTGAACTAGAGAACCGAGATATCTAAAACGTTCACACCTTTTAATGATTTGATCACTCGTAGTTATAACTCTGCCACTAGAACTACTACCACTAAATTACATTTCATGCATCCAGTTCTAGATCCACTCAAACAAAGGCCTTTAAACTCCAATGTCAACCTCCATAATTTAAGTTTTTTCTGAACTCTTTCTGTGGTCTTACCCACAAGAAGGATATCTCCGGCGAAAAGCATACACCAAGATAGATCCTCCTATAAATTTCTAGTTAGAGCATCCTTAAACAAAGCAAAAACATATGGGCTTAAAGCCGATCCCTCTTGTAATCCAACTAAAATAGGAAATTATTTGGTAAAATATCTTTTTAGTACCTAAACTATAAACCCTAAATGCATTCCTCCAAAGAAATGAAAATAAAGGTGAGAAGTTACCTTCCTCAATCGCTTTAGATAGGAGAGGATAGGGCTGGCAATTTGGCTCGTTGTTCGCGAACAGCTCGTGTTCGGCTCATTAAGTAGCTCGTGTTCGGCTCATTAAGTAGCTCGTGTTCGGCTCGTTCGTTAAGCCTAACGAGCCGAACATGAACAAATTTTTAAGCTCGAAATTTTAACGAGCCGAACACGAACAACTGTTTGTTCGCTCGTGTTCGGCTCGAATTAGCTCGAAATAAAAAAATAATCATATAATTATTTATATAATAATTTATTATATATATTATTTATATATTAATATGTTATATATATTTATATTTAAGTTTAAATCATAATTGCTTGTGTGGTAGCGTGGTTATGCTTCTTATTTCCATTCATTTGGTCCAGAGTTCGAATCCGTGCTAGACATATATTTTTTCAATTAATTTTAACGAGCCAATTTCGAGCCGAACACGAGCCGAACACGAACAAGAATATTTAATTCGAGCCGAAGACGAACACACCTTTCACGAGCCATTTCGAACACGAGCCGATTTCTAGCCGAGCTAATTTCGAACGAGCTGAACACGAGCCAAGCCTGAGCTCGCTCAAGCTCGGCTCGTTTACAACCTTAGGAGAGGAGCAAAAGGAAGAGAAAAATGGGACTTTCCGGTCACTGTAAGTTGTGTTCCCAACTAGCTCCTGTTGTGAATGTCTCGTAAGGTTTTGGACGAATGCAATGGTTTTGGACGAAATAGAGAAGGTGGTGGAGGTTGATGCGAGGGTTTCAGGGAGGAGAGGGCTTTGGGGAGAGAGAAGGGAGATGATTAGGGTAAAAGAGGGGGAGGGCTGCGATTTTGGCGGTATAATGGATTATTTTTGAAGACTTGTAAACGATTTTGAATGTCTGTTCTTAAAACTATTATAGACTAGAATTTTGTTTCTTATTAAAATATGTGTTGATTAATACTGCCCAGATCCAACGATGACCAATGAATTATGGCCATCGGTTAATATTTGCGTATAACCAACGTTGTCGGTAATAATTAAAACCATCGGAAAAAATTTTTTTTTGTTGATAAGCGACGATTTGTCCTATAGTTGTGCCGTCACAAATAATCAAGATCATAAACTATCACTAGATAGTCTGAAAATAGAACATTTTTTCTGACCCAAATTGAGGTCGTCGGTTTTAATGCTTGTTCTTATAGTGACGAATTAACGAATAATCTGTCATTATAAGAAGCTAAAAGATCTTAAAATATGGATCTTGGTTGCATTTAATCACGTGATATCGAACTTTTATATGCCACATAAGCATATCAGCACAAATGCCCTCCAAAGAACCTCTTATGGTCATATGACTGAAAATGAAGAGAACCTTGGTTGTCTTAATGGCACTCATATATGCAAAAATCATAGCAACATAAAGGCCATCCAGAAGGACCCTTAATGTCATATATCTCATCATAGACCTCTAAACCAAGAAACATGTAAAAAACATTATATCACACACACGGTTGCCTAGGAGGCTACCCAGGTGAGATAAAATATAACATGCCAATATATTGGAAAAAAATAACATAATATATTATGAAATATTCTATACAAATATCATTGAAGAAAGAGTCAACATAAAGAGATTAAATATAAGTTCGCATGTAATAGCATATAATCATACTCATTAACAAATCAATTTATAATATGCTTTTGCAACTAAATGATATCTCCAACACCCTCTTCATATTGCGTGTAAGTCACCTATATTAAAATTGTTTGGTAAAATTGAATCCCAAGCATTACTCATATGCTTCACAAGAATAATCGATTTATTTTTGTTATTTATATTAAAATTAATATATGATTTTATAGGATGTCGATGAATATAATTATGGAGAGTCATTATTATAACCACAATCTTCACTTGCTTCCTAAATGTATATGCAAGCACGTCTCAAAAAATCACCTTTTTTTCCCAATACTAAATGTTCTTTCAAAGATATCTCATAGAGAAGAGCGTCGCTTGTTAACATTTCTTTTCTAGGTTGTTCAAAATCTCGGAGGTGATATTTCATCTCAGGATATGTCTTAAGAAACCATTGTTGTAAGTGGGATAACTAGCTTCAACCGGATAATATTTTTCTACGTATAAAAAAATCTAATGATACATGTAAGTGAATAAGCTTTAAATTTTTTTTTCTTTAGAGTTTCTAACTTTGAGACGACATAAGAAAATTATAATGGTTATTTTGTACAAAAGAATTGAAGATTCGACTATCATGTGTACCGTCTTTCCATCTAGCCATTATAAAAGGTTAGACACATATTGAAATCACATGCAACCAGAATGTTCTGTGCCGGTAAGCCACACCGTTCGATATATACAACATTTTCACTTTGAGTTACATTTGCATCAATATGTGTTTTGTTAATAGCATTAATGCTATTCTATAAATGTTTTTATTGAATTATCATTCATAATCACTTTGGGTGTGCTCTGAAAAATGAAGTTTTCGGGTGTCATAATTTTTAAAAATAAACTAACAAATGCATCCAAGTCAATTTGAATAATATATACTAATTATTTCTGAGGATTGTTGAAATCGCTCTATGACAGACCTAACTAACTCATGTTGTGATAAAATATAGAGGATTATAGATAACATGTCTCTTAAAGTCATTCTGGAGGATACATGAAGGGCATAATTTTGTAGTTTCTCCAATATATCTAGAAAAATTTCGTGTTGCACATAACATGTTATGAAATCTAGTTGGTGACCTAAAAGTAACTCTCCAATTCATTTGTCTTATATGTATGATGATGTCATGCAATAAGTACGCTTAATATATGAGTTATAGTACTCGTATATCAAGCATATAACTGTTGCGAAAATTTTTTTTGATGTTGTCTTTCACTGCAATTCATCATTTATCTAAAAAAAAAATAATAAAGCATCAATAGGACGATGAAATCACATCAAGTAGAAATGTCTAACAATGTAAATATGATAATAAGGTTTGTCTAGAAAATATGACAAAGAAGTTCGATGAAGCGTTGATATAAATAAACATTACATTCATACATTATGATCATTGCAAAAAAAACCCATGTAGTAACCCTACGCGCAAGTGCCAATCACTTAAAAATCTCTCTTTGTTGGATTTTTTGACAATTTCATGCCATACAAATACAAAGATATGCCTTCATAAATTATTGAAATTTCTGTATTATTTTCATAACTTTTGGAATAAATGGTGGCGGTTCAAGTGACGTGTCAGGCCCAAAGCGAATGCTACTCCATGCAATTACTAGTAGAGAAATCCAATTTCTTAAGAATACGATGCCATCTTTTTTTATCATTCACCCTTAGGCCGCAATGATGCTTGTGTGACTGGATCCAACATATTCGGTAACAATATGAATGGATCGTTCACTTGAATCGGTAATATTTAGTCTTTGACTCGTGGTCCATGTGTGATCACCGATCACAATGACTCCACCAAATATTTGATCTAGCTTCTCTTCTAATTTCAGGTTAATGCCACTAAATTTAAATTTTTTTCGCGTTTGACATGATGTATGTGACAAAATAAAAATGTTGATTTATAGCATGGTTTAACATAACTATGTGGAATAACCTATCTGAAAATATAATCACCTCTTATATTTTCTTCTATCATTGTTTGCATCCATCAATAATTTGTTTTGTGTGATCCCAATCAACACATGTAGTTCCTTGCTTTAGTTCCTTTCATATATATATATATATATATATATATATATATATATATATATATATATATATATATATATATATATTAGGTGATCTCACTTATTCTTTAATTGCATCCTATTGTACTTTCTTTCAATTTTTCTTTTAAGATTTTTTATTATGTTTTGTCATTGTTCTTTTTTGAAAAATTTCGTTGGCCTATTTTCCAATTCAACTTCTTTTAAACAAAGATCACAAAATATTATCTTTATATCTCTTTCCCATACTGCAGAAGTTCCATTTTCTCTTATCTTGCTGATTTAAACCTGTAATTTTGACGAGAGAAAAGGAAAAGTAACAAAGTATAAACATTTTCAAATGAAGTGGATGTGACTTGTGAGAGAGGAGGTAAATCATACATAACACTTATTTCAATTCCCAAACTACTAGTAATCATATCAAAACTCAATATGAGAGTTATACACACACAAGTTATATCAATTCATATCATTGACTGGCGCCAACACTTCTTAATAAATGAGATAATAAAAAAATATTACAGATTTTAATGATCTATTAAACAAAAGATGTCATGTATGTGTGTTGCAGTAAACCGTAGAGGAAAATTATGGGAGCGAAGCGTCCAAATGGTATCCAAACATTATAAAATATAATAATATAACATATATGTTGATTGCTCCTCATTTTTATTTGAAGTGATGTAGCATATGTATTGATTATTGGCACAGTCTACATTTTCAATTAGCATACACCAACCTCACATTCCTATAACGTTTATCCTCTCATGGAAAAAGAGCAGGCCTAAAAGTTAGTCCAACCAGCATTCACCAACCTCACATAATTAACTAGCATACACCATCACCACTGTTAAATCATCAAAGAAACTCCATTTACATACATAGCACATTATTCTAATGAATTTTCATATCACACGACAGAACTTTCAAATTTACCACATAGCTTTCAAATCTTTAATACCACATCAAAATAAGTAGTATTACCATATAAGCGATAAAGTGAAATCATGCCAAATCAGTAAAATACACACGAATACAAATACCACTTGTCTAACTTTCATATTTATGTATATAACTGTCATGAATGTAAACACGTAAGAATTATGTGCTATGTTTGTAAATTTCCCTAAAAATTTAGTAGAACTTTGAACCCCGTCAAAGAACAAAAAATCTCCTCATATCAAACCCCCACATAAATGCAAACCAACCTATATACTATTCAAAGGCATAGTTATCAAAATACTCACGGAAGAAATGACAACATCGTGCAGAGAGATCGAAATCTTACATAGAAAACAACAACAAAATTTTAGGGCTGAGAGATCCAAACCAACGCCTCTGCCATGGTAGAAAACAAGGCACAAAATTCTCATGTGTAGGTTTTATAGCTAATCAAAATCCTGCAGACTATCAAAATGTAAAGATATAAAAAAATGACAGAAACCAACCCATACCAAAGGGCAGAGATCGAAGTTACCTCCGGAGAGATTGGAGCAAAGAGGGGAGATAAAAAGAATGAAGTTGAAGGTATCTCGCTCGGTATGCCTTGCCTTCCCAAATAGAGAAGCTCAAGTTAGTGCAGAGCAAAATGAGGGAAGTGGCAGTAGGTAGAGGGCTTTCGAGTAATAACCCAACATAAAAAACTCGAATGCAGGGTGTGTTGCGCAACATGAACTCAATATTACGATGGGCCACGTCTTTTAAAATACAATTGAAACACGTTTTTCAAACAACGAAAAATGGGATGGCAGACTGCGCCACAGCCGTGTAGCTGCACCAAACAAGTTGTAAATAAAAAAGGATTGCTAGATGATGATGTCATGTGGGAGCTATATGATTTGATACAACAACAATTTACTATTTTTTACCTTAAGGACAAGATGTATTTTTGGAGAGGAGTAATGTTAGATCGACGTCAAGCCCGTCGAAGAATTTGATTACTTATGTTAGGCATAACGCTGGAAGGGCAATTTAGTCATTCGATATAAATAGTGCTTAATTTGTTTAGGATTAGTTATGTGTTGTATGTGATTGTTATCTTGAATCTTAGGGTTAGGGTCTGGGAGAGATCGCCTACCTCTCGAATTGTAGGTGTTAGGGTTAGGGTTTGGGAGAGATCCTCTATCTCTCGAATTGTAGGTATTCATCTTTTATTTATTCGGGTTGTGTTATTTGTTGGTGAAATAAAAACTTTTTATTTTGGCCTAATTTTTTTGTAAGAATTCATCTTAGTCTTCATTTTTTCTCTCTTATCTGCCTCAAAAGGGCTCTTCGTTTGGCTTGCAAGCTTGATTTGGAATGTATCCTTCCTGTACCTTTTCTTTTGTTCAGTCCACAAACATCAAGTGATATTTTTTGCACTATCCTGTGGAATTTCACCAGTTAACCTATCATAGCAACTTTATTCCCAATCTCTGAGTGCAGTCTGTCCCTTTTTCTGGGCATTTACATACATACCACAGTTCTTATTTATTTACATATCTAACACCTAATTTATATCTATATTGCATAGCAACCAAATCTGTAATTTCATATAAAAAATACCTCTATAATTTACCTTTTAAAATGAAATACACCTTTTCCTGTATAAGTTTGTGATACCCAAGTGTTGTAACTATAGATATCAAACTTCATGGGTAAATATATAAGAATTATGTGATATGTATTTAAATTTTCCTTTTTTCTATTTTCAAAATTCATTTTAGATTTCATTGATGGAAGTAAAATTTATGATACACCCAGGTGCAGCAGCAGCAGCAGCAAAGCACTCAGCTATCAGGAATTCAGCTAGCAAGGCAGCCAACAGTGCACAAAAGACCATCAAAGAGGCTCCCAAATCGGAACCACAACGTGGCCTGAATACTACAATTCAAGTTCCAAAGAGAGTTGAGATCCAAACATGAGAAGCTAAAGCACAAGCAATCTCATATCAAATATATTGGAGGTCTTTATAATTTATTCCTATCTCTGTAATTTCGTCTTGTACATAAAGCATGCTTGCTCTGTTTCCTTTGTGTTGCATCTGTCATACTCATCTGCGTATTTCTTACAGTATTGTTTGGGAGATTTTGTGGAACTTTTTTACACACAGAAACCATAGAGAGCTCGTTCTGCGCCGAACAATTAGTTGAATGTTCTTATTGCATTTTTTTATTTTGCAGAATTTACATGGGATACCACACAATTCTTTTGTATTTATATATTGAACACCCTTAAGTGTCGTAACTATTTGGGACAGTTGCAGCTGTTTGAAGAAAATAAACAGCTGTTCAAAAAGCTGTGGTAGTTATTATAATTAATTTTTTTAAAAGTCAGTTTTCTGGTAGCCACCACACAGCCAGATTAAATTGCAAAATATAGTTTTTCCACCATAACGTCTTGAGAACGCAGATAAAATATAGTTTTGCTTAATGCAGTGACCGCACTGCCACCGTTGCCCCAAGCCGAGCCCAAGGCATGAAACCATTTATTTCAGTAAAAAAAAGTTAAAAAGTTATTAATAATAATATTTTTGATGTGATGTTAGAAAAGTAGTGTTACATTATTTTTGTTTAATTTGGATGCATCGAAGTAGTTCAGTTGACTAGCCTTTTTAAAATTGTTTGATATGCGGTGCAATTTATATTGGGATTGGGCCATTTTAATTAGGGGGTGTTTAGTTTCACACGTCGGAACATTAACCTGTATCACATGTATTTGTATGTCCAACACCTATATTTTAGTTTTTATATTTATATCACTCAAATCTTTCATATCACATCAAAAATCACTATTTTACTTTTGAAGTGATATATTTTTTTCTTTAGTCAAAGTGATAGAACAGAATGGAGAAAAAGAGTTATGTAGTCGACCCACCTAGTAAGATTAAGACTTTGTTGTTGTTTTATAGTTAGGGTGGTATGATGTAGAAAAATGAAGTTTAGGTGTTAAGATATGTTAATAAATAGTAATCGAATGGTATGCAATAAATCTTCCTATCCTTTTTTTACAACTAAATTATTAGATAATATATAACTAAGTTTTTAACAAATATATCTAATTATTATACAATATAGTTAATTCATTAGTCATTTATATGTATGATTATTATTCGAAAATATATTGGATATTTAACAATATATTTTATTCTCTAATAATTTAGTTGTATGTGTCTAATCATTTATATTGTCTAATGATTTTGTTATCTAGAGGGACAATTTAAATGATAAAATTAAAGGTGCTGGGCACAAAATGTCTTTTCTTATTCACCATGAATTAAAGTGCTGATAATTTTTTTCAGCCAGAGGGTTTGAATTATTGTCCCCAAACAATTGTGCTTCGGAAGAGAGAATTTTGAGCTTTGTTACCATTATGCTATTGAAAACTTGGCGTCGCAGGATCGGTTTGGCGACTGGACGTAAATTTGCATCCGGACTTCAATAAAAATTTGTCACTTGTAAATGCGGCACAAGCATTAATAAGCAAAAAAAATACTTTTTCTACGGTGCGATACGGCTCGAATCCCACCCAAGCCTTCGAAAAAGTTCATTGTCATTTTTAGCTCCTGCTTAGTCCTTCGTAAAAGTGCATTTTGTCATGTTTATATTTTATTTTATCGCGTTTTTTTTGCGTATCACTAGCTAGGGTTTTCGCGGCGATGGATGTCTCTCTCGACCGGGAAATGATGATAGATTCTTAAAGTATTGGCGAGAGCTATGATGATGAAGTGAGTTTAGCTCCGCCCGAAATGGTGTTAATGTGGTAGCAGTATTGACTTGTTATATTGGTGTTAATGCAATGTTACACTGCATTATCTTGATGTTAATGGTGTGTTATGTTAGTGTTATTATGTTGTGTCATTGTTGTGTTATTGTTGTAGTAAATTTCTGGTTTTATTGACTTGTTATTGTTTTGTTACAATGATGTTTAGATGGTGTTATTACGATATATTGGATGTGTAATGTAACTTTTTTATTGGAGTTGGCATGTGGCGTTTATTGCGGCATTTAATGATGTGCTTTCCTCGTGTTATTGGAGGTTAGTTGCTTTGTTTTATTACGGTATTATTCTGGTGTGTTATTGCGGTGTTATTTAAGTATTATCATGGTGTTATATTGGTTTTATTCCGGTGCTATTGCTGTATCATTGGATTTATAATGTTACAGTTTTATTGATGTGCTGATGTAGTGTTACTGCGACATTTTTCAGGTGTTATTCTTGTGTTATTGTTGTATTTTTCTAGTGTTATTGGAGTTTAATTACTTGGTTTTATTGAAGTGTTATTTTGTTGTCTAATGACATTATCCTGGTGCTATTTTGGTTTTATTCCAATGGTATTGCTGTGTTATTTAACGTGTAATGCTACAGTTTTTTTGAGGTGAGGATGTGGTGTTATTGTTGTGTTTTGCTAGTGATATTCCGGTGATATTGTGGCGTGAATCCGGTGTTATTCTGGTGTCATTATGTGATTATGAAGGTCTTAGTGGAATGTATTAATTTTATTGAGATTTTACAATTTCATTGGTATTATTTCCTTATCCAGTAAAGTTTAATATGTTTTTTAAATTTGTAGTTCCCCGAGCCTGAAATTGTTTGCAATGATCCAATTATAGACATTTTTCTTGGCACAATTGTCCATAATGAGAATGAATAATATGAAAGATATTGTGCCTATGCACACAATATTGGATTTACTATTCGAAAGTACCAGAATAGTTTTTGGCCGAATTTGAGGAAGATTAAGACGAAGGATTTTATTTATGGTAAGGATGGTTACAAGAAAGAGATGAGGTTCAATAATATGGTGAAGTTCAAAAGAGAGACACAAGGACTGGTTGTCTAGCCATGATTTGATATGCCGTTGATGTCGATGGAAACTAATTAGTTAAATAATTTATAGAAAGTTATAACCATTCCTTGGCGGATTCCGGTGATAAGCATCTTTTAGATCCTAGCAGAAAGATGAGTGAAATCAATGCATATGTGCTTGGATCAATGATAGAATTCTGGATTAGAGACCCTGATGCATTTAGCTTCCTAACTACAAAAGCTGGTGGAGTAGAGAATCTTGAATACACGAACAGGGATGACTACAATTTCATACAAAAAGAGAGAATAGATAGAAGAAAATGTGGAGATGTTAATTCTCTACTACAATAGTTCACGGAGAGGCAAGCTGAGGAAAACTTATATGCTTGGGACTTCCAAATTAACCAGTGAGGCAGTCTGATGAGTTTTTTCTGGATTGATGGGATGTCCAAGCTTGATTACCACTGCATTAGGGATGTCATCAACTTTGATACAAGTTACAGACTTAATAAATATAATATATGTTGTGTTCCTTTTGTTAGTCAACCACTACTGCAAAATGTTCTCTGTGGAGTTGGTTATTTGTCAGACGAGACTATTGACTCATTTAAGTGGCTATTCAAAACTTTTATTTGTATGGGGGATAAAAGGCTGATACCTCTAAAAATATGCTAATTTTCTATATGTATTTTATGCTCGTTTTTAATGATATTGCACTTTAATAGAAGGTGTATTACATGTTTTTGGTTTTAGGTACAAAAAATGGAGTTTAAGTGCAAAAGGAGCAAAATGGAAGCAAAAAGAGGTTAAATGGAGCAAAAGTGATCTGGTGCCTAAGAACCAGGTAGTTATTTAAGGCTTCTAGAAGGTTGGGGCCTAGGCACCATGGTTGGGCTCATAGGTGCTAGGGACGATTTTGGCTTTTGTGCAATAAATTTGGATGAATTTTAAAGAGGTGGTTGAAGTGACTTTTGGTACTTTTTAGAGCTTTATTTAAAGATGTTATTGGCTAGTTGAAAAAGGAGAGTAGTAGGGGTTGGTTGTAGGGGGTTTTTGTCGCGAGTCTTGGTGGTGAGTGTGTGAAAGAGAGAAGACATCAGGGGAACTTCAGGATTTACTTGGGGAGAAGTTTGAGATAAGTATTTTGTACTTTTATTTTTGTTCTGTGTTATTGTGTAAACTTGGCTTTTTATATAAATGATGTTTTTATTGTGTTATCCCCATAAATTCGGAGTAGTTTTCTTATTCTTTCTCCTTGCAATAAGAAGTAGTCATGTGTAGGATTAGAGTTGTGTAAGATTTCTCTTATACCATACTTGTGATGATTCATTACTTCTATCTTTATTTACACCTTCAATTTGACCAATTGGAATGTTAAATTTTTTTGTGAATCCGAATGACCTGGGAGGGCTATGTGTTCCTCAACTAGTTAGAATCACATTTATTTCATGGGTGAGAAGATAATCCATGGGTTAGTGCAAATAGATAGAGAGATAAGTTTTGATGGGCCTAGAATGAGTGATTCTAGGGTGACAGGCTAGAACCTTAATCAATTTGGTCTCGATTTTAGAACTCAAGGCCTGATTAGTTCTATAGAGAGGACATAGTGGGTAATCTAGAAGTGAGATGTGACCTGAATTTTTGTACTTCCAAATACAAGAATTTGTTACCACTGCTAGAAAATTTACTTTCTGGCGAAGGCGTGAAACACTTGACCTGGAATAACTTGCTATATAGATGTGTACCAAATAAAACTTTTTAAATATATTTTTATATAGCAAAATATAATTTTAAAAAGAATATATTTTTATATACTTTTTGGGTACTACGCAAGTATACATATCGTTTCAAGTAATATAGGGCTTTGAAACAAAGACCCCAGTATCGATCCCACGGGGAAAAATTATAGTAATAAATTTTCTAAATATTATATTTCAAAAATCTTTTAATATTTTAATCTAACTATAAATTACTATTAATTTACTAGATGCAAATAAAGAAAACAATAATAAGACAATGATTTATGAAAAACTATATAAAATAAACAACTTTATTCCCTTCAATTAATCTAAGATTTTTAAGATAATTTAATATTCGTTGGAGAATTTGATTTATGGTATTGTGCCAAATAGAAGCATTCCTATTCTTTACCCTTTGATCCAGAGCGCAAAGAACATTAGCTAATTTACGGATCAGTCCGAATGTATTGTTAGTAGAATGGGTTAATCTAGACTCACACTACTTAGATGTCCAAGGGTGGCTATGGTCGACCCTACTAGTGACCCTTTCCTAATCTATAAATGAAATTATAAGAATTTAGTCTGTCACCCTAAATACTTATCAATTCTACGCCCTTTAAATCTTATATTCTTATTTATTTGCACTTCACCTTGAATAGCCCGCACATGGCCTTCGACTACCCAAGGATTCATGTGACATTTACAAGTTAAGAGTTCTTCTCCTTCTAGGTCTCAAAACTCTTCAACGAGTTTTAACAATTTAAATGGCCAATTTAAAAAGTAAAGTAAGATCGAGTATTAATGTCATCACAATGTTTTAAAATATTTTGAATTTCAATTCTCCATCGAATCTTTTATTATCTTATTTATCTCTTCATAATTGAAGGAAGAAAGTAAACTAACTACTCGAACACATTGAATATAAACAACAAAACATAATAAATAAACTTTGAATCAAATATAAAATACTTATCTCAAATATTCCATCTACAGATCTTCTGATTCCTACTGACTCCACAGTGTAATGAACTCCAGATGTGACAACTTGAAAATAAACTCACTAAACTAAACAAAAGTGGCCCTAAATTTCTCTATCTATTTCTCTCTCTAAGGATGAGAGATCCTAAAGTGGATAAGAGAAAGGGGTTACAATGAGGGGCATGTTTTTCTGAAGAAATGAACCCCTATTTATAGGCTTCAAGGGTTGCCTTGAGGCACCTCTTCAAAACATGTCCACATTCAATGAATCTTCTAGAAGGTTTGTCTGGCTCCTAGGCGCCGGAATGTGGCGCCTAGGCGCCGGACACCGCGTCCAGTTCTTCGCACCTCTTCACTTTGGCTCGCACAATGTATCACATGTCTTATTATCAAGGAACAACTGCCAGTCTTCTAGAATGTCCAATAATCGCTCACTCCGTCAAAATAACCATTCAAACGTTGTAAAAAACTTGACAGTTTCTGTATCGAGTCTGGCGCTTAGGCGCCAACTTCTTGCGCCTAGGCGCCAGACCATATTTTTTTTACTTTTTGTATTTTGCTCCATTTTTGCTCCTTTTTGCTTCTTTTTCCTTTTTTGGACCTTTTTACATCACCTACATCCAAAAACACAAAAAATACCTTTCATTAAAGTATAATATCCTTAGAAATTAATAAGAATTAAGACATAGAAAATAGGTATTTTTTTATAGATCAAGATGCTAGAACCTACTCAGCATAACCATATCAATTAGAAACTTGACGTTAGATTAGTCGATGTTCTTTATGCACTTAGAAGAGGGTAAAGAATATTTATGCTCCTATTTTTCACAAAACTGCATTTAAACCTTTAAACATTTGATTCCTACATTGATTATAATCTCTTTGCAAGGGGATTTTAATATACCTAAAATATATAGTGTCTTAAAATACTTTTTTATACAATTTTTTTGATGATATTGCACTTTAATGGAAAGTATTTTTGTATTTTTCTTGTAGGTATGAATAAAATGAGTGACTATGATGAAAGGAGCAATAAAGGATCAAATTTGGAGCAAAAATTGAAAGGTGTGAAAAATTGGCTTCTAGCGCCTAAGCGCTGGACCCTTGGTGCATAGGCACCACAGTTAAAGTGACAAATTTTATTTAATTTTGGCGCAAATTTGAAGGGGTTTTTGAAGCATCCTTTGGTTTTAAATTCACTAACTTACCATCAGCGCCAAAACTCATTTAAAATTTGAACAGTTGGATGCATTCTTGATGGATAAATTGAATCTGGACATATTTTGAAGAGACACTAAGACACCTTTTAGAAAATTTTAAAAAGAAGACTTGAAGATCAGAATAAGAGTTGTTGTTGGTGGGTGTGATTAGTGTTAAGAGTTAAGTTTATGTTAGAGAGTTATTGAGAGCACACCTTTCTACTTCACCACTTTTATTATCAATTGTATCTAGTTTTTATTAAGAGTAGAATAGAGATTTAGAGTCAACGGAGTTGGGCGCCAACCTCTATTGTGTCTTGTAAAGGGAAAACAAAGTTTCAAAGGAACTTCAAGAGTCTTGTGGAGAAAATTTTCAGATAAGTGTTTAACTTTGTTTTACATTTGGTTTTAAAGTAAAAGTTGTCGTGTTTTCACTATGATTTCAACATTCAAATCAAGTTGTGATTGTGTTTTCTCTATGAATTTTGAGTAGTTTTCTTTATCTTTTTCCTTTTAAATAATGAAGTGATTAAATTATGGAAGGAGGTTATGTGAAGTATAGGATTTTAATGTTGGAAGAAGTTGCGATGATTCACTACCTTGCACTTGTCAATTTAAGATGTTAAAATTTGTTGGGAGATTATGTAAGATCCATTGCGGTATTATCTCAATCAACAATTGGAAATAATCATTTGCAATTGTATGGATGAGAATTGCAGTCCATATGATTGGATGCAAATAAATAGGAAGATATACTTATAATGGGGTGTAAAATTAGAGGACTTTAGAGTGACAGACTAAAGCTCCCTAAGTTGTTTTGATGTGAAAAATTTTGTTATAAGATGTTTGCTCCCAGGTGGAGGGAATCGAGGGAACTCTAGAGTGAGAGCTAGTATCTTCCTTGCCTACCCCATCTACAAGATTTCAAAGCATCAAATTAACTAATGTTCTTTATAGAATCAAGTAAGGGTAAAGAATATAATTGCTTCTATTTGGAACAACACATTTTAGATACTTCCACAATGAAATTACATAATTATTTATGATTCATTAAAATAGGAAAAATATATTTTATTCTCATTTGCTTTGATACTATTTTATAGTTGTGTTAACTTTAGTTGTTTGCTTTACTTTTTATTCAGAAAATACCAAAAAAAAAATTGAAAAATCTTTATATCTTAAAACATACTTTACAAAATCATTTTAGAAAGTAAAAAGTTTTATTTTTATTTCTTTAAAAATTTAGACATTTTCCTGTGGGTTCGATATCTCGGGGCTTAATAAAAAAGTCCTATATTACTTGATAAATGATACGTACACTTACGTAGTATCCCATATTTTTAATAATTAAAGTATTATTTTGATATCTAAAACGTAAGGGTAGATATTTGAGGATCAAGTTTTTGGCGCCGTTGCCGGGGAAATTAATTAAAATATCATTTAATGAAAATTCAAAAAAAATTAAGTTTTTACTTTTCATTATTTTTGTTAGTGTGTTTTATTTTATTTTGTTAATTTTGTATGCGTAGTTCAGGTTCTGAGGGACTTGTGCCTTACGATTCTCAATTAGAGAGAACTATCAAAAAAATTTAAAAAATTAAAAATTCAGAAAAAGATAAATGGCAAATCAAGATCATTAAAATGTTGAAATCCATCAAGAATTTAGACCTTTAAGGGATTATATTAACCTTACAGTGGATGAACTTCATGGTAGTATTCAACACCGTGCTGTAGCTGCTAATGCATTTGAACTTAAACCTGCTATTATCTAGATGGTATATAATAATAACTTTGGGGGAGCACCAATTGAAGATCCTAATTTACATCTTGCTAATTTTCTAGAATTATGCGCTACTTTTAAATACGATGGTGTTTCAGATAATGTTATTAGACTTAGACTTTTTCCTTTTTCACTGAGGGATAAGGCTAAGATTTGACTAAATTTGTTAGCACCTGGATCTATCAGAACTTGGGGTGATTTAGCACAAAAATTCCTTGCTAAATGTTTTCCAACATCAAAGACTGCGAAGCTTAGAAATGATATCACATCTTTTTGTCAGTTTGAAGGGGAATCTATATATGAAGCATGAAAATGTTTTAAAAAACTCTTAAGAAAGTTTCCACATCATTCGATACCAGATGGTTAATAAATTAGACCATTTACAATATATTAGTTGGATCTCTTAGATCTATTATCGATGCCGCTGCTGGTGGTTCATTGATGTCTAAAAAATTTGCTGATGCTTATACTTTAATTGAAGAAATGGCTACTAATACTTTTTAATGGCCTTCTAAAAGGTTAATTCCTAAAAAGGTAGCCAACATTCATGATAATTATGTTTTTGCGATGCTAGCAAATCAAGTTGCTGCAATTTCAAGGAAGATAGACCAATTTGGAATGAATTTTTCTCAGCCAACTTCCATGATTGAAGAAAATTCATTAGGCTAAATGATTGATTCTCAAACTTCACCAGAAACTTTGAATGCTACAAGTAAGCTTAATAACCAATATTCCAATTATTATAACCCTGATTGGAAAACCCATCCAAACTTTAACTGGAATACCAATAATTAGGATGGTAGTAATCAACAATGGGGGAACAACCAAACAAACCCTTTGAGAAATTGGAACAACCAAAAGAATAATAATTATAGACCAACCTATCCTCCAGATTTTAACAATACTTCACAATTTAAGGAGAAGAAGTTGTCTATTGAAGAAGTAGTGTTATAAATAAGAAATCAATTACAAAGTCAAGGAGCTACAATCAGAATTATTGAGAATCAATTGGGATAGATTGCCAATTCATTAAGTAATAGATCCCAAGAACACTTTCTAGTAGTACTGAAATAAATCTAAGAGACAAGACTAAAGAGCAAGTACAAGCTATTCAGTTGAGAAGTGGAAGAGAGTTGAAAGGTAGAGTTCAAAAAGAGACTGAAGTTGAGAAAGAAGAAATTGAAAAACCAAAAGAGGACACTCCGAAAGGTTTGGAAAAACCTATTTCTCCACTTAAGGTTGATTTAGAAAAGCCACCATCTCCATTTCCTCAGAGACTTCGATAACAAAAATTGGATAAGCAATCTTCAAAAATACTTGAAGATATTTAAGAAGCTTACAATCAATATTCCATTTACTGAAGCCTTAGAACAAATGTTAAAATATGTGAAATTTATGAAGGATATTCTCAACAGAAAGAGGAAGTTTGAAGATAATGAGACTGTTGCCCTCAGTGATGAGTGCAGTGCAATAATTCAGAAAAATTTTCCTGAAAAACTTAAAGATCCTGGAAGTTTCACAATTCCATGTGCAACTGGAGACAAATTTTTTGGAAAAGCTTTATGTGATTTGGGTGCAAGCATTAACCTTATGCCGTTATCAATATTCAAAAGACTGGGTTTAGGAGAAATAACCCCTAACACTGTAACTTTACAATTAGCTGATCGTTCGATCATATATCCTAAATGAGTTATAGAGGATGTTTTAGTGAGACCAGATCAATTTATTTTTCTTGTTGATTTCATTGTGTTGGATATGATGGAAGGTAAAGAGATACTAATAATTTTAGGGACACCTTTCCTAGCCACAGGCAAAGGATGATATATGTGCAAAAAGGGGAATTAGTGATGCGAGTTAATGATCAAACTGTTACATTCAATATTTTAAAGTCAATGAAATATCCTGCAAGAGGTAAAGATGATGAATGTTATAGGATGGATGTTATTAAAATTTGAGTGAATGTCATTTCAAGTCAACTTATGAAGAAAAATCTGAAAGTAAAGAATTGGAACACAAGCAAGAAGAGGAATTACAAGATTCTGAATATTTTTATGAGGAAGATTTAAATTATGTTCATGAAAATTTTGAAGTTTTGGACATGACTGAAAAGGATGAATCTTTTGGTCCATCAATTGAAAAAGCTCCTGAACTTGATTTAAATAAGCTTCCGAATTATTTAAAGTATGCCTTTTTAGGTGATTCCCCCACTTTGCCAGTTATAATTTCCTCTCAATTAACTGAAAGAGAAGAAGAGAGTTTGCTTGAAATTTTAAAGAAATATAAGAAAGCCTTTGGATGGATAATAGCTGATATTAATGGAATCAGTCCTTCAATTTGTATCCATAAAATCCTTATGGAGGATAACTGAAAATCTCAGGCTCATCCTCAAAGGATATTAAGGTTCTGTTTGGGACAGCTGTAGCTTATTAAATCATTTGCTGATAAGCTGATTAAAAATAATCTACTGATAAGCTAGGTGAGGTGGATATTACAAAATTTTATTTTCTTGGAAAAGATAGACCGCAATCGGAAAACTGCCACCTCACCTAGATAGATGCGGTGTGAAAAAGCTATTTTCTGCGTTTTGCAAACGCATAAGCTGCCAAAACACAATTTACCCAAATAGGCTAGGCGCGTTTTCAAAATGCCACCACACCAAAAAAGCTACCCCAAATGGATCCTAAATCCTATCATGAAAGAATTAGAAAGAAATTTAAAGTGGTTGGATGCTGGAATTATCTACCCTATTTCTGATAGTGCATGGGTTAGTCTTATTCATTGTGTTACTAAAAAAGGAGAGTTACTGTGACTGTGAATGAAAAGAATGAAATAATACCAGTAAGACAAGTTACATGATAACGAATATGCATTGATTATAGAAAATTAAACCTTACCATCAGAAAATATCATTTTCCACTTCCTTTTCTAGATCAGATGTTGGATAGACTAGCTAGGCATAAATATTTTTGTTTTCTGGATGGATATGCTGGTTACCACCAAATTCAAATTGCTCCTGAGGATCAAGAGAAAACAAAATTTACCAGTCCTTATGATACATTTACTTTTAGAAGAATGCCCTTTGGTTTATGTAATGCCCCTGCTACATTTCAGAGATGTATGATGGAAATTTTCTATGATTTAATAGAAAAATTAATTGAAGTTTTTATGGATGACTTTTCAGTGTTTGGAATTTCATTTGAATAATGTTTAGAACATCTATCTAAAGTTCAAAAATGTTGTGAAGAAATTAATTTGGTCCTTAACTGGGAGAAATGCCAATTTATGGTAGCAAGAGGAATTGTTTTGGGACATCGTATATCAGAAAAAGGTATGTAGCAGATCTTGCAAAAGTTCAAGTGATCCCTAATTTACCTTGCCTAACTAATGTAAGGGGAATTAGAAGTTTTTTAGGACATGCTGGATTTTACAGGCATTATATTAATAACTTTTCAAAAATTTTGAAGCCTTTATGCCCTTTAGTTCTTAACTAGGAAAAATGTCAATTTATGGTCACAGAAGGCATTGTACTTGGTCACAAAGTTTCACAAAAAAGGATGGAAGTTGATCAAGCAAAAGTGAAAATTATTCGTCGAACCGCAACCCCTACTACCATTATCGATGTGAGAAGTTTTCCGGGTCATGCTGGATTTTATAGAAGATTTATAAAGGATTTTTCTAAAATTGCTAAACCTCTTTGTCATTTATTGGAAAAAGAAGCTAAATTTGAATTTAATGAAGACTGTGTTAATGCTTTCAATATTTTAAAACAAAAATTAATAACTACACCTATAATTATTGCACCTAATTGGAATAAACCGATTGTATTAATGTGCGATGCAAGTGATTTTGCAATTGGAGTTGTTTTGGGCAAAAATATGAGAAAAATTTCAAAGTTATATATTATGCTAGTAAAACTCTTACTGAAACTCAAAGATATTACACTACTACTGAGAAGCATAGTTCATACCGATCATTCCGCTATTAAATATTTAGCTATAGTATATGCCTTTGATAAATTTAAACCTTATCTTCTTGGCACCAAATGCATAGTTCATACTGATCATTCCGCTATTAAATATTTAATGTTGAAAAAAGATGCTAAACCTAGACTGATAAGATGGGTTTTACTTCTACAAGAGTTTGATTTTCAAATAGTGGATATAAAAGGAACGGATAACCAAATTGCTGATCATTTATCTAGAATTAAGAATGATGTTATTACTGAAGAAAATATAAATGAGAAATTTCCTAATGAACATTTGTATGTTATTCAAGGATGCCAAACACCTTGGTATGCAGATATAGTAAACTATCTAGTTAGCAATATTTTACCTTATGGATTGGATAACAAATTTATTAAGAAATTTAAAAATGATGCTAAATCTTATATTTGGGAAGATTCTCATTTATTCAAATTAGGAAGAGATTCTGTAATTCGTAGATGCGTAACTTGTGAAGAAACTTATGCTATTATTCAAAAATGTCATGATTCCGAATTTGGAGGCACTTTGGAGTAGATAAAACTGCATTTAAAATTTTAAATTCAGGATTTTATTGGCCTGCCTTATTTAAAGATGTGAGACATTATGTGAAAACATGTGATCGATGTCAATGGATGGAAAATATATCTAAGAAGGATGAAATGCCTTTAAACTATATATTGGAAGTTGAAATTTTCGATATATGGGGTTTAGACTTTATGGGACCATTTGTACCATCATCTAGAAAAAATTATATTTTATTAGCGGTTGATTACGTTTCAAAGTGGATTGAAGCTGTAGCTTTACCTAGCTGTGATTCCAAAAGTGTTTCAAAATTTTTAAAGAAGATGATTTTTTTTCAAGATTTGGAATGCCTAAGGTAATTATCACAGATGGTGTAAGTCATTTTAGAAATATAAGAATTCAATCATTATTGGAAAAATTTGGAATCAAACACAGAATTGCAACTGCATATCACCCACAAACAAGTGGAATGGCTGAAGTATCAAACAGAGAAATTAAAATAATTTTAGAGAAGACTATTAATCCTAAAAGAACTGATTAGGTTGATAGACTTGATTCTGCATTATGGGCTTATAGAACAACTTATAAGACACCAATCGGAATGTCACCTAACCGGTTAGTTTATGGTAAACATTGGCATTTACCTGTTGAACTTGAACATAAAGCTTATTGGGCGATAAAGGAGTTCAATTTTGATTTGAATACTGCAGGAGAAAAACGATTATTGCAATTAAATGAGATGGATGAAATAAGAAATGAATCATATGAAAATGCAAGGATTTATAAAGAGAAAATGAAAATATTACATGATAAAAAGATTTCAGGAAAAATATTTGAGCCTGGACAAGAAGTATTATTATTTAATACTCGTTTAAGACTATTTCCTGGAAAATTAAGATAAAAATGGATAAGACCGTATATAATTGAAAAAGTATACCATTATGGAGTTGTGGACATTAAAGATCCCAAAACGAGAAAATTTTTTAAATTTAATGGATTAAGACTGAAGCCTTATTTGGGAGATATTAAAAAGATTTATAAAGAGGCTTATGAGTTGAGTCTACCTGATTAAAACTTAATTAGGTAGGGCTGACGACATTAAACCAAGCGCTTTGTGGGAGGCAACCCATAGTTATTATTTGTTTTGTGTGTTTTTACATTTTTAATGTAAGGTTATGCCTCGGTCTTGTTTAATTTTATATTACTTTAGAAAATTTGTTGCTAAAAAGTCTTTATTGACTTAAGCTGAAAATTATCTCGAAATATATAAAGCTAAGGGATCACTCTATTTCATATATGAGTAAAAAGGAGATCAAGTTAACCTTCATTATGATTGCTTATAATTTGTGTTACTGAGTCTATATTGATCTTACCATTCTAAATTACCTATTTTGAAGAACGAAACTTTGAAATTTAACGTTAGGCGAAACGAAATCGAAAATGGTTCCGGCGCCTAGGCGCCAGATTTGGCTCCTAAGCGCCAGAGTAAACTGTGTGTCGATGGGTCCGGCGCCTAGGCGCCAGATTTGGCGCCTAAGCGCCACAGTTACTGGATCGTGTCAAAACCGAAAATCTTCAGTTTTTCACACAATTTTCTCTTATAAATTACCCTATCTTTGTCTCCAATCCCTATGCAATCATTATTTCGACCCATACACTCCATTCTTGTGAGATTAGAGAGGATTTTTGAAGAAATGGAGAGGAGAAATCTTGGAGAAGAGGCTAGAGACAAGGTCTCAAAGGATCCTCAACCCTACTTCAATGGTTTCATCACTGTAAGTTTGGAGAAAATTTCTAGTCATCTAGATAAGTTTGAAGCAGAATTTAAAAGCATTGGAGATCGTCTTCATGAGATGTTACATCAAATTGAACATCTAGAATGGAAAGAAAAACTTCAATTTGATCATCTAGCGGCTTATCAAGATGCTCAAGTGGAGATGTATGCGAAGAACAATTGGATCGACGAGAAAACAGCTACAGATTTTCCGAGAGCGTTAATATTCTTCCCCAGTAGGCCAAGCAATCTTCATTGTGAAGATAATGGGAATTAATAGTGATGTGGTGAGATTGTGATTTATCTAGTGTGTCGTTGTATCGATTTAGTGAATCGATTGTGTTTGTTTGTGTGTTTGCTTAAATGTTCAATGTGTGTTGTATTTGCTTTTAAATTTGTGTTGTTTGATCGTTGTTAGAACTTGAATCATGTTATGATACTTATCTGAATTGTATTGAGCCTAAAATTGAAAATCATGAATGGAATTAGAAGAGTTTGATTTAAACTTGTGTTTAATTGGTGGATTTAATTTTTAATTTTTTTTAAAAATTTTTGGAAAATATTTTGGAAGATGGAAACTGAAGCAATACTCTTATATGAGTAATTAGAGGTTTAATTTATGAATTTTGGTGAAAAATAAAATTTTTAAAGTGATCTTTTTGGAAAGGCGAGTCTGGCGCCTAGGCGCCAGAATTCGGCGCCTAGGCACCGGTTCGGCCTGCTTACCCGAAAATCACCATTTAAACCCCCATTAGTCATTTTTGACGCCTAAGCTTCATCCCCTTCCTCTTTTTTGAGAAAACCCACCTTCTAAATCCATTTTGAGGTCAAAACATCAAGATTTTGAGCCCGAAATCACTTGATTTTTTCATCTCAAGGTCAGATCTACACTCTAATCCATTTATTTTTGATTTTCAACATAGTTTTTCCTATTTTTGGCTAAAAATCGAAATTTTGAGAAAAATTTTGAGTTTTAATGTTTCTCCATGAATTTTTAAACTCATTTTAAGGTTCTTAAGCTTAAAAAGAGTTTAAATCTTTGATTCCTTAATTTATTTGTGTTTTCTTTCACGTTTAGATGACACCAAAATCTAAGCGAGGAAAGGCACGAGAAAACTTTGACAGTAGCAAGTTCGCGACTGCGGCAGCGTATTTTCAATATCACGAATTTGCGACGTCCAGATAATTTATCTCAGAGTGAAGCTTTTACAATCTCGGTGAAATGATCGTGAACACGATCATTGTGCACAACTGGCAACGATTCTGTTATTTCACCGCTGTTGCTGTTATTCCAGTCGTGCGCGAATTTTATGCTAACTTTTTGGATGCGGAAGACTACGAAGTTTTCGTCAGAGGTGTTGGAGTAGGATTTACTCTAAAAAGGATCAATGTTTTTTATGGACTGCCACCTACCATCTAGTGCCACTATTCTGGATTATCTCCATCTGAGGGAGATCTTGAGATGATTATTACTTATTTGATTGACGTCACTGGAGCTTGGAAGATCCATAACGATAAACGAGTAAATTTCAAATCTTCTAAGTTAAATGGTATTTCAAAGGCATGACATTACTTTATTTCTGCAAGACTTATACCTTCCAACCACCTGAGCGAAGTGACTAGAGATCGAGCTATCTTAAACTACTGCATTCAGGAGAGGAAGCCGATAGATGTCGGCAGTATTATTTATGATTATGTGGAGTCTACTCGCTAGATCCGGTACTTTTGTAGGACTAGGATTCCCATCTCCGATTTATACTTTATGTGTGAACAATGGAGTCACTCGCGATATTTCGAGGAGAAGGTGAAGTCTACCAAGCCAATTAGGCAGGAGAGTGTTAGTATCTATGATCGTCTTTGTGGGAAGAGATCTACAACCCCTTCTACTTCTGCACCTACTCTAGGTAGAGCTTCCACTTCCAGACCTTCTACTTCTACTGCCGAGCCACCGTCTAGTTTTTGGGAATCGATGCATGATCACTTTACGGAGCGACAGAATGAGTTATTTCTAACTCACTCTGCGAGTTGATACTATGGATAAGAAAATTGATCACCTATCCGATTACACCTAGAGGAAGAGTGAGTATGATGCTGATTATTCAGAGTCTTTAGTTAGATTCTTGAAGGGTGAGCATGATATTCAGTTTCCCACATGTCCTAGATTTTCACCATATGTTGATCCTAAGGATGTGGAGTTTTCTTTTGGTGATGACGATGAAGAGGCTACGGACGATGATTAGTAGCCTCGATTTACCTACGAGATGTCTTGGGTCCGTTGTTAGTTTAGTTTTTGTTTGCTAGTACTCGATTGTTGTTTGTTGTTTGCTAGTTTAGATTTGTTTATGAGACTTTGAATGAATTGTTTGATGTTGAGACTCGTTTTAGATATTTAGTTGCGAGACTAAAATTTGAATGAATTTGTGTTTATTTTTGTTTCAGATATCGCTTAGTATTCTAAAATAGTTAGTAATGTTATTCTATTTCTGTTAGTAATATAGTTATTTAATTCAACTACTGCTATATAAAATTTAAAAAAAAATTTTTTTTTTGAGCCTGCTTACTTTTATATGCTTCATTATTTCTGTAATATTCATAAAAAGCATGTGTATAAGTAAATTATATTTATTTCTAGATTTTTTTTACATGCTTATAAAATTCCTTTTTAAATTATACTTTTCTTTCTCTCATACTTTATTTTTTTATGATATACCAAAACTTAAGTTTGGGGGAAGAGAAAATACACGCAAATTTAAATTTTATTTGTCCTTAATAAACTAATATTTTCTAAAAAAAATCTTAACTTAACATAAGGAATGAAAAATCTATTTAAGATCACTTAAATTTTTGAAATTATAAATAATTTAGTGGACTTAACCAAAATTTTAATAATTTTGATTGATTTTAAGAATAGAATTATTTAACTTAAAAAAGAATATGATTAAGAAATTTTTCTATTCATAATAGAAATAATTGAATTTTAGAAGTATTAAGAAATAAAAAATTATAACTTGAAAAAGAAAAGATTGAAAGTATTTTTGAAATTCTATTCATGTTATAATAATTAAGTGAAAATGTAAGAGTTTGAAAATATAAGTTAAGGATAGTGAAGTTCAAAATCATTAACAGGCTATCCAGATACAGTAATCCTCACTGTAAAAAAAAAAAAGATAGAAGAAAAAAAAAAGAGGAGAAACTTGAGGATATTCCTAATCAAAAATTGGCTTCACTTGAATTATCTTATATGAAGAAAACTAGTTACATACTTTACTTTATTTTTATGCATGAATCTTTATTTAGGAAAGACTTTTCATGAAAATCTTTTTCTTGTAAATAATCTATGTGATCTTAATATAATAAACGTCTATTATTTTCGAAATGAATGAAAATTTTTTGAAGTCTTATGATTTGGTAGTTGAATATTTTTTAAATTCTTAAAATTAAACTTAGTGAAATTTGGTTAATGATTTACTAAAGCCTTTATAAGATCAAAAACTACAAGGAGTCTTAAATATTTATATTTTGTTCCAAATGTTATACATTTTATATAGTAAAAAAGGGTTACTTGAGGACAAGTAACGTTTAAGTTTGGGGGATTTTGATTCATAAAAAAATACCCATTTTTATGCCTTGATTTTTATCAAATTTTTAAGGATATTATGCTCTAATGAAATGTATTTTTTTGTTTTTGGATATAGGTAATGGAAAAATGTTCATGAAGGAAAAAAAGTGAAAAAGGAGCAAAAAGGAGCAAAAATGGAGCCAAAATGCAAAATTGTTAAAATTATTGGTCTGGCGCCTAGGCGCCAGAATCCGGCGCCTAAGCGCCAAGTCGATACGAGATCTGTCAAGATTTTTGACGACTTTTGGACGGTTATTTTGACGGTGTTAATGGTTATTGGACCTTTTAGAAGACTGGCAGTTGTTCCTGGTTTAATCGTGCAAAGAACTGGACGCTTGGAAACGGTTTTAATCGTGAAGAGGTGCGATCCAAAGTGAAGAGGTGCGAAGAACTGGACTCAGAATCTGGCGCCTAGGCGCCAGAAACACCTTCTAGAAGATTCATTGAATGTAGACACATTTTGAAGAGGTGCCTTGAGGTAACCCTTGAAGCCTATAAATTGGAGCGCACTCCAAAAAAAAATCGGCCCCCCTATCTAGAGCCCCATCTAGAGAGAGAATTAGAGAGATACTTTAGGGTCACATTTTACTATCCTTCATAAATTAGTTAGTTATTTTATTTAGAGTTTGTATTGAGAGTTTAAAGAGTTGGTGCTTTTGAAGTTTATTTACTTTGGAGTCAGAAGAATTCAGAGGTTCAGTAGGAGAAACACTTGAGATAAGTATTTGTAATTTTATTCAAAGTTTTATTATCATGTTTTGTTGTTTAAATTCAATGTGTTCGAGTAGTTAGTTTACTTTCTCCTTTCAATTATGAAAAGATAAATAAGATAATATAAAATTCGTTGGAGAATTAAAAACTATTTATATTTTAAAACATTGTGATGATATTAATACCGGATCTTAATTTACTTATTTAAATTGGCCATTTAAATTGTTAAAATCGTTGAAGAGTTTTGATACCTAGAAGGAGATGAATTCTTAACTAGTAGATATCACGTGAATCCTTAGGTAGTCGAAGGCCTTGTGCGGGTTATTCAATGTGAAGTGCAAATAAATAGGAAGATATTATATAATGGGAGTTGAATTGATAAGTTTTTAGAGCGACAGACTAAGTAATTTGGTTTATAGAGAAGGAAAGGGTCACTAGTAGGGCCGACCATAGCCACTCTTGGACATCTAGTAGTGTGAGCCTAGATTAACCCATTCTACTAGCAATACATCCGGACTCGATCTATAGAGCTAGCTAATGTTCTTTACACCTGGATCAAAGGGTAAAGAATATGAATGCTTATATTTGGCACAATACCATAAATTTATATTCTCCACGAATATTATCATTATCTTAGAAAATCTAGGATTAATTGAAAGGAAGAAAGTTGTTTTCTTATTGTTATTTACATCAATCATTTCATTACTGCTTTATTATTGCATCTAGTAAATTAAAAATATCAAATTTATAACTATAAAAGAAATACTTAAAAATAAAATTAAAATATTTAAAAAATCATAACTCACTCCTCATGGGATCGATACTGGGGTCTTTGTTTCAAAGCCCTATATTACTTGATACGATACATATACTTGCGTAGTACCCCTAGTGTGTAAAATATTTTTGATAAAATTATATTTATATACACTAGCCACTATTATTATCTATTACATATTTTTGAAAGCATTAATTATTATATTTGTCATCAGCGGATTGCGGGTCAAATTTTTGGCACCGTTGCCGGGGACTAAAGTACGCATATATTTAGCGTTGGTCATTATTCAACAGGTAGCTGGACAGTACAGAATTCTAAAGCCAAGACTCGAGCAGTACTTTCAATATGCAATGAAATTGCTGGAGCAGATTCCGAATGTAACGATCTACAAGATTCCCAGAAGAGAAAATGCTCTCGCAGATGCGTTAGCCCGCCTTGCAAAGGAATTTGCCTGCTTGCAGGATGAATCAGTTGAAGTGTCAGTTCAGGGACGTTAGGTTCTCTCGCAGCTCGACATGGACATGATACTTAAGTCAGAAAAAGAAGAAGCATCAATTGCGGCAGTAACAGAAAATGTAGAAGACTGGCGTCAATCGCTCATAGACTACCTGCAAACAAGAAACCTACCAGACGATAAGTCGTTAGCCCATCAAATCAAGAAAAGGACTCTGTCTTACGCATTAATAAACAATATGTTATGCAGAAGGTCTTTCGATCAGATGTGGCTAAGGTGCCTGAGGGAGTCCGAGGCTCGTGAAATTGTTAAAGAAGTGCTCTTAGGACTTTGTGGCGCTCATCAGTCGGGTCCGAAAATAAAGATGAAGATTAAGAGACTAGGGTACTACTGGCCCTCGATGATAACCGATTGCATGAAGGTTGCCAAAAGTTGTCACCAGTGCCAAGTGCATGGAGTGGTCCTACATCAACCTCCAAATGTGCTACATCCGACAATCGCGTCGTGGCCGTTTGAATGTTGGGGCACAGATATTGAGGGTCCGATAGAACCGCCTTCTTCAAGAAGACATCACTTCATTCTTGCAGCTACATATTACTTTTCCAAGTGGGCAGAAGCAGTACCGCTCAGAGAAGTGAAGGCACATCACGTGCTACAGTTCTTCAAGAATGAAGTCGTTTACCATTTCGGGGTACCGTGCAGGATTATCTCAGATAACGGGTCCGCATTCAGAAGCACGAAAATTAATAATTTTGTCAGAAGACACAGGATTGACTGGCGCTATTCGACGATCTACTACCCAAGAGCGAATGCCTTGGCCGAAACTTTTAATAAAACTCTCGTCCAAATCCTAAAGAAAAATTTGGACGACAACAGGAGAAATTGGCACGAGAAGTTGTTAGAAGCCTTATGGGCCTACAGAACAACTTTTAGAACTCCTACTCAGTCTACACCCTACGCTCTAGTGTACGGATCTGAGGCTGTCTTACCCTTGGAGGTACAGCTTCCCTCACTTAGAATTGCAGTTGCAAACTGGATCACTACAGAAGAAAATGCCAAATTACAATTAGAAGAATTGGAAAGCTTGGAAGGGAAATCACTTTCAGCGTAGCAGAATTTGGGAATTATATCAAGCTAAGATGATCCAAGCCCATGATAAACTGGTCCGCACGAGGACGTTTAAAGTCGGTGACTTAGTTTTAATTCTCAAGAGGCCTATTCTTGCACACCGCAAGATAGGAGGTAAATTTGAACCGACTTGGGAGGGGCCATTCGTGGTCGAGACAGTTTACTCTGGAGGTTCCTACCAACTGGTGAATTGCAGTGGAGAATGACCTATGCTTCCAATTAATGGACAATATTTGAAGAAATACGCAACTTGATGTTTCGAAGGATGGACTTTAAAGGTGGAGTCTTATTCCTAGAAACACGGGTAGAGTAATCATTTGTGACTGGGTCCGAACCCAAAATAAAATGGATGATAAAAAAAAATCATTAACAAAAATGTGTTAAAAGAAAACATGTGAAATCGTAATAATAAAATGTTGATATTTTCTTTTAAATCAATTCATTCCTGATCTTTCCTCATCTCTTCCTACTTTCTTTAAAATTTAAAAGAAATAAATAAAAATTTTTCAATATTTAATGTTTTTCTTATTGTTCTTGTTTTTAGTACAGCCCCTGATCATTTCCTTGTTTTTCACAGGGAAATGTCGAACGGGCGGTTGGTTCTGAACTTTAAAAATGGCGTGTGTCTAGCACTTGATGAAAAGAGGGTGAGGGATGGAGCCGTGATTGAGATCGACTCTGATTTCACACTAGCCGGGCTACAATAAGAAGAAACTGATTGGAGTCTGATTGATCGGGAAGAGCTCCGCAGCCATACAGTGATGGAATTGGGTGACCCAAGTCAGCTGTCTACTAGCAAGAAAAGAAAAGCAATCGCCGCTCATGCAACGGGAGAAGACAAGAAAATAAAGTCCGTGGTTGCTACAGCAGATGGCAGGCTTGTCAGCGCCATGCTCACAGAAATTCAAGAAGTAAGGAGAGCTACTCTCACTCCTACTCAGCGAAGAAACAAGAATCGCTGCATACGCAAGATGCTGGCCAAGCTGGCAGCGGATCAACAAAAAGAGACAGTTGCTACCGTCAATGTAAATTCTCCGAAGAAATCGGTTCGTCAGGAACCATAAAAGAGAAAGTCAGTTCCAAGAACAGTAGAAAGGATGAAAGAAATTCCAAGAACAGCAGAAAGTATGAAAGAAACTCTAAAAAGAGCAGAAATAGAATCAGCGCCTCGACGCCGAGCAGATGTACCAGTTCTGAAGAGTCTTGTTGCGAAAGCAACCCCAGAGGATGTCCCGACAGAGACTATCCCCGAGGAGCCAAGACATGGAGGAGAGCGTGCTGGGGTTGAACCATACATTCCCCAGTACGTCACCAGGCCTTGCCGATTGCAGATAATTCCGGAATATGAGCTAGAAAAGATGCAGAATGTTGAAAAGAAAACTTTTGAATATTTTGAAAGGATTCGAGGCAGGAGGATCAACATCCTAGAAGGCCTCGAGCTGCATACGAATGTGTTTTCAGACTACAAGTAACAGCAAATTGTGGATCGCATTCGTCGAGCTTCAGAAAATGGGTCGAGCCGGTCGTTTAAGAGAAAAGACCTACTCAGAACCTCGAAAGTGGATGAGAGGAAAATGAAGAGTTACGATTCAGTGCGGGTGTTGCTACAACTTCGTCGAGGACAGAAAAGGAAATCCACCAGGGATACTCCTTCGTAGTGAGGTGGATCCGATGCCAAGAATTATCAAGAGAATGATAAAAAGGATGGTAACATGGAGGGAATTGCCTGCAGATTGCATACCCAACAGATGCATCATTAACATATATAGGGAGGGCGACTGCATACCTCCACACATAGATCATCATGACTTCGTCAGACCTTTCTGCATAGTGTCTTTTGTCAACTAGTGTAACATCATGTTCGGATCTGACCTCCGGATAGCAGGCCCCGGTGAATTCTGAGGGCCGGTGGAGATACCACTACCGGTAGGTTCTGTCCTGGTGTTAAAAGGAAACGAAGCTGACGTAGCGAAACATTGCATCCCAGGAGTACCTGTGGAGCGGATCTCTGTCACTTTTAGGAGGATGGACGACAGAGAAATACCTTTCCACTTTCAGCCAGATCCCGAGTTAGAGAGTCTCCGGCCCTACAAGCTGTGAGTTACATGTGAGATAGCACACCTCCAATGCACATCCGTCCGACATTCCTGCCAAGGGTGGCTTGGGAGGTGATGTTATTGTCCATGTATCTTACTATTCAGACATGGATTTTGACAGATGCTTTTGGAAGAATCAACAAGAATCTTACACAATCCGTTTTGGATTTATGTGGATTGTATGAGATACTCGAATTTTCAAGGAAGATATCATCATGTTTTGGATCGGACTATGTGATGTATTTTCAACAAATTGAAATGGAAACGACTATGTCATGTTTTGCCTTCACCTCTTTTGTGCAAATTGACTGGGAAACACCATTAAGTTAAATGAACTTTGAACTAAGAACGGAAAGAAAAGAGAATAAAAAAAATGAATGAGAATAAAAAGAAAATGAAAAAGAAAATGAAAAAGAAAATAAAAAAGAAAATGAAGACAAAAAAAGAGAGAAAGAAAATGAATAAGAACTCTTTTTAAGAATCTGAATGTCAAAACAAACTGCAAATAAACACGAACTCTAATTAAACAAAAAAAATGATGAAATTGAATCACTAAAACGAAATGATCCTAAATCTCGAATTGAATTCCAATCTGAATCCTTCAATTTGAATCCTTTGATTATTCTTCAAATCGAAATCCGTTTGAAACTCTTCTGTAATTTAAATATTTTCCTCGACTTATTGCTAGTTCGAGTCTTTTCAACTTTGTACACTTACCAGCTCCTTTCAATTCTCTTTGTTCTGGTCTTAGAGGATCAACTAGTTTTACTAACACGGAGCCACGAACTTTGTTCAATTTGGTTCTGATGGCATGGGACTGGGTCCCTCTTCATACAGATCAATTTCCGAGGCTGGAGCCTAACTTCCAGTTCTCTTCGAGGCTAGAGCCTAACTTCTAGCTCTCTTTCAAATCTTCGAGACTAGAGCCTAACTTCTAGTTCTCTTCCAAATTTTCGAGGCTGGAGCCTAACTTCCAGTTCTCTTCGAGGCTAGAGCCTAACTTCTAGCTCTCTTTCAAATATTCGAGACTAGAGCCTAACTTCTAGTTCTCTTCCAAATTTCTGAGGTTGGAGCCTAACTTCCAGTTCTCTTTGAGGCTGGAGCCTAACTTCTAGCTCTCTTTCAAATCTTCAAGACTAGAGCCTAACTTCTAGTTCTCTTCCAAATTTCTGAGGCTGGAGCCTAACTTCCAGTTCTCTTCGAGGCTAGAGCCTAAATTCTAGTTCTCCTTTAAATTTCCGAGGCTGGAGCCCAACTTCCAATTCTCTTCGAGGCTAGAGCCTAACTTCTAGTTCTCTTTCAAATCTTCGAGACTAGAGCCTAACTTCTAGCTCTCTTTCAAATTTCTGAGGCTGGAGCCTAACTTCCAGTTCTCTTCGAGACTAGAGCCTAATTTCTAGCTCTCTTTCAAATTTCCGAGGCTGGAGCCTAACTTCCAGTTCTCTTCGAGGCTAGAGCCTAACTTCTAGCTCTCTTTTAAATTTCCGAGGCTGGAGCCTAACTTCCATTTCTCTTCGAGGCTAGAGCCTAACTTCTAGCTCTCTTTCAAATCTTCGAGATTAGAGCCTAACTTCTAGTTCTCTTCCAAATTTCTGAGGCTGGAGCCTAACTTCCAGTTCTCTTCGAGACTAGAGCCTAACTTCTAGTTCTCTTTCAAATTATCGAGGCTAGAGCCTAACTTCTATCTCTCTTTCAAATTTCTGAGGCTAGAGCCTAACTTCTAGTTCTCTTTCAAATCTTCGAGGTTGGAGCCTAAATCTCTAATCCTCTTTACAATCCCAAGGTTGGAACATAGGTTCCAATTCTCATTCCAAATTCTGAATCTCAACGAGATCCACCTTGAAATTAATCTTAAATTGAACTTCACTCGGAATCAGAACTCTGATTAAATCAAAACTCAAACTCCAAAATTAAAAACTTTAAATTGAAACTTGAAAAAACAAATTTAAAATCAAATCTCCCCAGATCTCGTGATTTGGAATTCACCTTCTTTTTCCCCAGCGAGAGTTCAAGGATCTCCAGTCTTGGAGATATACTCGATACTCCCCAGCAGAAATTTTCTACGCTCTGTTCTAAGTGTGTCACTTAGACGTCTGTGTTGGTTTTGTTGATCTCTTTAGTCAACGCCAATACACGTGGTGTGCTTGGTTAGCACACCACACCTATTGGGGGTCCATTTGTTGACCTCATTTTTGGTGAGGTCTTTTCTTCTCTCCTTAGTACTTAGGATCTAGCCATAGGTTTTCCCTTTGAATATCCTAGAGGACTAGAAATGGGACCCACCACTTAGAAATTCAAACTTCTTCTTAACTCCCTTCAAACCCCACATGTTTGATTGTAAACCCCTAAACCACTTGGAGGGTTAAAATCAATATATGGAGGTTTAAAGGATGAGTTTCCTACGGGACTCTATGGCCTTAGGACTACCCCGGATGGTGCGGTCTGGTGAGGGTTGACTTGCACACACACTACACTCTCACACACATTCCAACCCTAAAATCATTCTTACCCAATTTAATTCTCTGACTCATGTATGTAATTCATATGGATGGACCTCAACCCTTAGGCCCCTGGTAAAGAGGGTTAGGAACAACATAGTGGATGTCTAAAATGAGTCCTCTCATGGCTCTTATGAGCTTAACATGGCTTCATGACTTAACCAAAATGATTTCATTTCACTCACACTTGATTAACCTTCATTTTTCCAAAATTTCAATTTTTGACCCCCGGGACCCTAAACCCACCAAACCTACCAAATGCTCTTGAAATTGTCCAAAATTTGCAAAAATTGCCTAAATTACCTAAAATTCCTCAAAATCGGTCCTAAACATTTTCCAACACTCAAATTGATCATCCTTGGTCAAATATACCAAAATTTTCAAAATACCTCCCAATAACCTCCAAATACCCAAAATACCTTTTTTAACCCAAAAATTTCAAAAATTCAGAAAATTCCCAAAAAATTCCAGAAAATCCCAAATATTTGCAATTTCATTTTGTTCAACTACACTATGAGCCAATTTTGTCAATTTAGCCCACTTTTACCAAAACACCCAATTTGACCTATTTTTAACCTAAGAGAGCCCAATGTCCAACCAAATCACTCCAATTGACCTCAATTTTGATCCAATTCAATCCTAAGCTTCAATTTAATATCCCCAATATCAATTTAGACCAAATCCAAGACCAATTTGATCAACATGTGGATCCAATTTTAATTTGAAGCTTAAAGACCAATTTTGGCCCATGACCTAAACTTAGCCCAAACCAACCCAACTCAACTCCAATTAGCCCCAAATCCTTTCTAAAAACTTCCTAACATCCCCAAAAACAAAAAAACTAACTTGATTTACCCAAAATTTGAACCCAAAATTCTCCCAAACCTAACCCAAATAAAAAATCCCCAATTTGGCCTAAACTAATCATGAACCCAAATAGGCCCAAATCCCAAAATCAAAGCCCAACCAAAATTGAAACTCTTTTTTATACTCCCATAAACATTTTTCAACATTAATTTTACATCAAACCCAATATTGGCCCAACCTTAACCCAAGTTAGCCTAATTTGACCCAATTTAACCCCATTACCTAAAAGACCCAAATTAAACCCAATTTAACTCAAAATCACCCCAAACTTGTTCCAAATTACTCATGACACATCCCTAAACTAAACCCAACATTTATTTGGAACAATCTTTTACAAAAGTTTCATCCAAAAGTTTATTTTAAAACATAAAAGCCCACTTCCCTAAAGCATTTGAAAGCCTATTCCAAAACCATTTCAAAAGCCCAAAATTGACCCTAAAGCCCATATGACATTTTCATTTGTCACCCATTTAATCAAAATCATTCCCTAAGTTCCAATTCCATCATCAAATAAATCTAAATCAAGCCTCATGCCAAAATACCCCTAAATTTCAAAAATCCTAAAATCCCTTTCTCGTGCAAGTGAGCCAAGCCATCCCTAAGCCATGAGCAAGCCTTGGAGCCAGGCACAAGCCACATGAAAGCCATGAGAATCTTAGGATTGTCAACCCCCCATAAATGGAAAAAGGTGGAAGGACTTTAAGTACTCCTTAAAAGTCATTAACCATTCCCATGTCTCTCATATCCCATACTTAAGCCTAATTGTACTTGGATTGTGACTTGACCCCACTAATCAAGCTGATCCAAATGACTTTCTCTTTAGCCCGAACCAGCCTTGGGGAGGTGCACCTAGCCTAATCCATGCATTGGACCAAATTAAGCCAAAATGAATTCTCCCCCAATCCATTTAAATCAAATCCTTTACACATGTCCAAAGCCAATTGAACTCACCAAACCCAATCCCTGAGCTCACTGGTCAAGATGGTGACCAATGCCTGGCCGGCCAGCCACCACAGCCACCGGAAAACACCATGGTTGAGAAGCTTAATTTGATATTAAAATTCAAATTGAATTGGGTGAGCTTTCCCATGGCGAATGGCCACTGTGGTTGTTCTTCCCTTGACCTAGGCAGCAAATCCAAGTCTTCCCCCTGGGAGGTCCTCCAGCCATGCCTATTTAAACCCCACCTCCTCTCGGCCAAGAGGGTGTTAAACCAAACCCTAACAAAACTCTGCCAAAATCATTCCAGACCCTTCTCCAAACATAGAGCACTTGATCCCCACTGAAATCCAACCTTAATTTCCTCTCTGTGAGCTCAATTTCTGAGTTCAATTTCAAGCCTAAAACCAGGACATTTCACCCCAGTGAGCCAATCCTCAAATTGATTGACTCTACACCTTCACCGGACCAGAGAAGAAGTTCCCCGACAAAAACCCCCTCTCCGGGCCGGCCATTTCTTCTATCGGCCAAGCTTTGAAATCGGGCTTTGTGGAAATCGGATCTAGGCAATTCACCAGAGCCAGAGACTTCATCTGGAGCTTCCTTGGGTTCAATCGAAGGTGCCACAACTCTCTGATTGAAGCTCCACTTCTCAGAGCAAAGGTATGGATCTCTTCTTCCTTCCGAGCTTCTGTGAATTCTCCATTTTGTTTGGCTCAATTTTATAACATGTTAGCCGTATAGAGATGTTCGTCTCGTCAAGATGAGTTCATAGAGCATAAAAACATTTAATTTAGTTAAGTATCGAGTGAGATATTAAGCCTAGAAGGTGGACGGCTCTCGGGTTATGGCGCTTGGAGACGATGAACGGATGCCGTCCATTCGCGCGTGTATCGAATGGATGGTCCAGATCGAACCGGACGAGGAGATGGAACGAGACCGTGGGCCGCGTGGTGCTGAGTCAGATGGCGGCGCCGAGTGGGAATGCGCCATGTGGAGCTTCGGAGCTGCCGAGGTTGACGCGGCGCTGACTGATTTAAATAGAAAAATATGGTATTTTTGATTTATTTAAATACCAGAAACTTCAAAAATTCATATCTTTGTGTAGAAAAATTACAAAAATAAAATAAAAATATCCTCTTGCTCATTGAACAGAGGAGAACAATGCGGAAAAAGAATTAAGTTATTTTAATGAGTATTTTATTTTTAATTAATTATTTACTGATTTCATTATTTTAATTCTCCATGCATTTATACAATTCATCATGGCATGAGGCCATAGAGCTTTTGTAGCTTCTGTTCTTGGGAACATTCCCTGAATTTTCCAAGGCCAGAGGCCATCTCTGTGGCAAGATATTGATTTTTCAAATTTATGTGTCTGCTTACCATTTTAATTCCAGTAATTAGCATGTTGCTTAGAAAATTCTAGGAAAATTAGGGGAGGTAGTTTATGACTAGAGACCCTAGGAAAATTATGGTTTGATTTAATTCTTTAAGAATAACCCTAATTGGCCTAAACACCTAAAACTGAGTTTTAATTAATTAGGATTAACCACACATCAAAATTACATGAAAATAATTCTCCACTATCACTTAGGATGCAGAGAATCTCACATAAAAATTTGAAGTCAATTGGAAATAATTTAACTCATTAAATGAATTATTTAAGTTGTATGACCACTTTTAAAATTAAAAAATTCATAAAATTTAAAATTCACTTCAAAAATTCACCAAAATGATTTTGAGGGCTCTCTAATATTAGAAGAGTCTAAGAAAATTAAAATTGGAATTTTCTAAAAATTTTCATTTTTAATCATATTTTTATTATTTTAATAATTAAAAAATAATAAAAATCATGAAAATATTAAAAATCATAAAAATGTCACATTTTGATTCCTAATCACTTAGGAACAAACCAAATATTTTTCTCAAGTTTATAGGTTAAGAAATTGAATTTTAAAGGCTTAGGACAATTTTTAATATTAAAAAATGAATTTCCCCACATTTTCTCTAAATTAATTCTAATAAATCAAAGAAAAATTAGAAAAATATAAATTTTGTTTGCCTAGACTCCTTAAGGTCAGAGAGATTTATGAAAAATAAAAAATTCATTTTTCAACTTTAATTTTATTTTATAATTAATTAATTCCATAAAACTCAAAATAATTATAATAAATAAAATATAATTCAAAAAATCACCAAAGTTGGTCTAGGTGGCCCTCTAGTTAGTAGAGACATCTCACAATTTTCCTATGGATAGAAACCTCACCTTGGTCATGTTGTTGAATTTTCATTGAAAACCCTCATTTTCTCACAAAAATAAATAAATTAATTAAATTAAATTCAGAAAAATCACATTTTCTCCTCTAGTGTCTTAATTGACATATGAGTGAAGTGACATAAAAATTTTAAATTCATTTGAACTTAATTTGATGAGTTATGAAATAAATAAGCCTAAAGGGGCATAAAGGTAATTAAAGGATTTTAACCCTAATTAATACTTTAGGTTTAATAAAAAAGGAAGGTAAAATATCTGATCTTAATTTCCTCTTGGGTGATTGAAACTTAGGGAGTAAAGGGGTAAAAACTCATTGATCACTTTGAAAATATCAAAATGGAACTTTAATTAATTAAATCATTTAAATTTTGGGAGGATAATTAAAATTTTGGATTATTAGGGATGTGACTTAGGAAGATACCAATTCTTTAATTTGAAATCCTTAAATAAATTACATTAATAATATTTCAATTCTTAATTAAACTTATAATGATAATGGAAATTAATGATTAAAAGGAAAATAACCCTTAATTAAATTAAAGTTTAAAACATTAAGTGATTTAATAACTTAATTAAATTAAATTGAGAACAGTAAAATTAATTTATCATTTGAAAACAAACCTAAAAGAAATTTGAAACATTAAAAATCAATATCAAAACAATTTATAATAAAAATGTATAAAAAAAATTTAAACTAATTAAAATCAACCTAAAATATTACAATCAATCCAAATAAAGTCATTAAAATTTAATAAAAATAAATAATTTAAACACCTCTTTCAACCTAAGCAAATTTAAAATGGTAAAATTAATCTAAAATATTAAGATCATTAAAATATAAAGATTTAATATAATTGAAACAACTTGAACACTATTCCAAACTTAAAATTATTAATTAAAATTTTGTAACTAAACCAAATCATTTCATAATCATCAATTCCAATTTCTAATTAAGAATTGTTAAAATCTTCAACAAAATAATTTGCCCCTAAAGGCTTTCATTATCATAACTCTTAAATAAAGCATTAAGTGAAACGTCACTTCACTCATAGGATAATCAAACATCCTAGTTCACTGAGTAAGAAGCAAAACTTACACTAAATATCTTGAATGATTAATTCACTTGTACAATGAAATTCATTTGGACTCAAAATAATCTCAGAAGTATTGAAAAGATGTTTAGGACTCGTCCTAAGCACTTTCTCAATACGATGAGATGTTTTAGAAGAACAACTGAACTTAATTGTTCTTTGGTGAAGAAAATCTTCCTTAACAAAACATAAGAACCTAGACGTCATAGGAATTGACTAGCTATAAGATTAGGATTTTGGTAGACAAACCAAACCTTCCCTTAGCTTTACCAAGGTGTTTTCTTGCAATTATATAAATGCTTTAACCTGTGTTTTAAGTGCAGGAGAAAATAAAGAGGAATGCTTACCAGGTACGCTTTTATTTCATTGCAATTTATTTAGCTGCACTGTACTTTACTTCTCTTGCATGTTAAACAAGAATGTCACCCTGCATGAAAACTGAAACCTTTAGGATAATCACAAAACTGAAACCCAAAACTAAATTAAAAGTCACAACAAGATAAAATTCACCGCCACAACATTTCAAAATATAAAATAACTCTAAATTTAATCACAAACAGAACAACAAAACTACAACTACAACTAAATTAAAACGTCTCGTTGGATGATCGGGAATACCACGGATGATGTAACCCACATGTTGCTAACGGGATTTCCCACGGTCTAAATGAAAGTGTGGAACTCATTCAGTTGAGTTTAGCAAATTCATATTGACTAAGTGAATCCGATGAAAACAACGGTGCCGGGATGACGGAACCGTGGGATCTTAATCAGTTCTGTTTAACCAACTTTAAGATTTATTTTAATTAAAACATTAAAAACATTTGGACTTTAAGACTTTTCTAAACCAAAACACTTCTCTCATCTCCTGATTTTCACTTTCTAAAACTAAAACATAACTCTAAAGCCAATTGATACAAAGTGAATAAGCAGAAAAAAAAAATTAAGGATATAGCTAGGAATATGTTGGGTTTAGTTCAACTAAATCAAACCTGCCTGAAGGGATGCATGTGTAGGTATGTTTTGGGAGAATAACTTATAAGATGAAAAAGATAATGTCATCGTTATCTCTTAAAATATGAAAAATTAAAACACACCGTAATTTCAAAAACATAACTCCAAAGCCAATTGACAAAAAATAAGTCGGTAGAAAAAAAACAATGTGTTGGAACCTCGATACCTTGAGAAGAGAAGAACATATTATAGAAGAAGAACTGTGGTTTAAAAAGAAAGCAGCAAAGATAAAAAAATGAATAATTTAAACGTAGAGATCAAGGGAGAAAAAAGGCGAGAAAAGGCCTCAAGTGATGAAAAATCCCAACATAAGAAGCCGTGGGTAATCCTTTTCATTATACCTCTGCAACAATACGGAGTTTGGAGCATAGTGGACAGCACGACCATCGTCGTCAGCAAAACTGGAATCCACATAAAAAAACCATTCTTAGAATTAAATAACAAAGCCATAGGATTTCGAGGTAGTTTGCTTAGTGCAGCATAAATCCTCAACTCTTCGTTAGGCATTTGCATAATCATGTTATGTAAATTAAGCCCTAACCGGTCTTAGGACTCTGAGGTAGTCATTTGGTATGACATAAACCCTCACATCTTCGAGGTTATTTGTATGATTGTGTCATATAAATATAAGTCCTACTTAACTAAAATTGGCAGGATTACAACAAAAAATAAATTCTCAAATTGAAGCCAAACCATAGGATAGTTGGGAAGTCACCGAACTTCACTTCGGGTCCGTGACATCCTCCACTTCTCTTCCTTTGGATTCTTAAAATAAAATGTTCTAAATTTGAGCTATTCCCTATTGAAATTTCCAAAGTTCAATTGTTTGAAAACCTTAAACTTTAAAATTCTTGAGAGCAAAAACACTGATCATTATCGAGAGTTTTCTTAAGTGATCTTCAGACATTTAGGATGTAATTAAATATAGGGGCTTGCCCTTATAGGGAACTTTAAGAACCCAGGTAATATAAACCCTGCTTAATTCCTTTGTATTAAGCAGAGAAACTTGTTGGCTTATAAAATTGGTTCACAGACTAAACGGATGTCACAAATCTTCTAGTTTATTTAATAGAGCCCCATCATCAAGCAGTGTGTCTATTCTTCGTGATAGATACACGGTTTGTGGTGCGGTGCTCGTTTATATAAATTATTTGGGATGTAAGATCGGTTTGATTTCATATCTTAAAATTTTCAAACTTAAAGTTATTTTCAAAATCAAATGCTTTTTTCTAGAACAATATATATATATATATATTTAAATTTAAATTAAATTTAAAATTCGCCGACAACTTCTGTAGGCGACCCCCTTTTCAAGACACACAACCTAAAAAATATGCTGACAGCCGTCCACCTTCTAACCCTAAGATCTCGCTCGATACTCAACCAAATTACATGTTCTTGGGCTCTATGAATTCGTCTCGATAAGACGAACACATCTATACGAATATGATGCATTAAAATTAAGCCAAACAAAATGGAGAATCCGTAGTAGCTCTGGAGGAAGAAGAGGTCGATACCTTTGCTCTGAGAAGTGAAGCTTCAATCAGAGAGTTGTGGCACCTTCGATTGATCCCAAGGAAGCTCCAAATGAAGTCTCTGGCTCTGAGGAATTGTCCAGGTATGAAAGTGACGAAGGCTGATTTCAAACTTTGTCGACTGGAGAGATTGGGTGGCCTGGTGAGGGGGCTTCCACTGGGGAACTTCTTCTCTTGGTCTGGTGAAGGTGTGGGTGAGTTTAATTTGGTTTCTGTGGAGGTTTCAGGGATGTCCCGTTTTCTGGGCTGAGATTGAACTCAGAAATTGAGCTCAGTCTGTGGGGATGAAGGCAGGAAAGCAGTGGGATTCTTCTTCTCTAGGCTTGGAGAAGCTTTGAGAATGATTTGGGGAGGTTCTGTTGAGAAATTTTTCAACACCTGCTCAAGGACAAAAGGTGGTGTTTAAGTGGCTAAGGCCATGGAGCTGAGCTAGGGCTCAATTGAGGGGTGGATTCAGTTGCTTAGGTGGAGGGCAGTGGAGCTCCAAAGTTTAATTTGGCTGAGGTGGCCAATTGGGTGAGTTTGGGTGTGTATAGGCTAGTGGTGGCTCTCAGTTTTGACCCCCTCCGGCGGCTAGGCCGGCCGGCAAGGACAGGGGAGCTGGCCATGGGTCAGGCCAACCAAGGAGTAGGGTTTAATGGTGATAAACCAGGCAAGGGGGATTTGGGGTGAGGCAAAAGGTGGATTTAACCATTTAAGGGAAGAGATCCCTTAAAATTGGGCACTCTTAGTCCATAGCTCACTTAGCTTGGGCTAGGTGGATCTAGGGTGGTTCCTAGGGTTCACTTGGTGGCTGTAGAAAGGTTGGTTTATCCACACTTGGTTCAATTTGGTTTGATTAGGCCATAGGTTCAAATTGGCTCACTTGGTTTTAGGTTAGGCTAGCTTGGGTTTGGGTTTAATTTATGTCCAAGTGTCTCAAGTAACATTATAGAAATGATTGCCATGAAGAACTTTCATGAAGACATGGAAAGGTTTTGAGTTCAATTGAAAGGTCAATTAGGTGGATTTAGGGATTTTGGTTAATTTAGGAAAGGTTGAATCAACTTGGGTCCAAGTTGGGTTAAGGTGGGGTTTATACCTAATTTAAAGTTTCAAATAGATTAGGGGAATGTGGTGAAGAGTTCCCAACATCAATTGGGAGGAAATTTTAGGATTTGGCTAACCAATTTGGTAGGTTTTGGGCATGCATTCACTTTAGGCTAAAATGGGGTTATTTTGGTTTTTAAATAGATTTAGGTTAAGCTTAGGCTTAAATTTGGGCAATTGATGGTTGCATAGGTTTCATGGGCATGTCATGGAAAGTTTAGGATTGAAATTTGGGGAAACAAAGTTGGTATTAGGTTAATTGGGGGTTTTGGATTAATTAGGCAAAATTGGGGATTTTGGATTTCAAATGAATATGAACTCAAATGTGAATCAATTTGGACTTGGATTTGGTTTATATTGATAGTGGGGATGTTGAATTAAAGTTTAAAATTGAAATTGGGCAAAATTGAGGTCAAATGGGTTCGTTTAGTTTGACATTGGGTCCATTTAGGTTAAAAATGGGTCAAATTGGGGATTTTGATAAAAGTGGGTTGCATTGGCAATATTGCCTATGGTGTAGTTAGACAAGATGAAATTAGGAATATTTGGGATTTTCTAGAATTTTCTGGGAATTTTTGGAATTTTTGGAATTTTGGGCTAAAAGGGTGTTTAGGGTATTAAGAGGTTATTTGAAGGGTATTGAGGTATTTTGGTGGATTTAAGAGGTGGGAATTGTTTCAAAATGATTTTTAGGATTTTTGGGAATTTTGGGTGATTTTTGGGAAATTTGTGAAGGGTTTAGTGGTTGTAGGGGTATTTTAGGTAAATTTGGGTAGGCTTGAGGATCCAATGTCAAAACCATGAATTTTGGCAAAAATGGTATTTGATTATTGTTGGGAAGTGTAGAAAAGATTAGAGTGAGCCATTGACCAAGAAGGTGTTCATTTTGAGCATCTCATATGTTGTTCCTAACCCTCTTAGCCAATGGCTAGGGGTTTAGACTTAGCCACCCGAGTGCTCTAATGAACTAGGAGTCAGGATTGGGTAAAAATGGTTCAGGGTTTACAATGAGTGTGGGAGTGCAGTATGTGTGCCAACCAGCCCTCACCAAGACCAGGCCACCCAGGGCAGTCCTAAAGTTTAAACATATTATAGGAATTTATCTTTGTCTTCTTACACATTGGTCCCAACCTTCCAAGTTATTTGGAGGTTGATGACCATCTATGTAGGATTCTAAAGAGAATCAAGACTTGGTTTGAATTTCTAAAAGATGGGTTCCATCTCTAGTCCTCTAGGATAGTCAAGGAAAAGTCTTAAGGCTAGATCCTATGCACTAAAAGGAAAGGAGAGGACCTCACAAAAAATGAGGTCAACAACACTGTGACAAGTGACCTCCTACCATCTCCTGACATTGGGGGTTCTTTACATAAGGTGATAAGTGGCACTTTTGGACCAAGATGAGACTTGGTTGGTCTACGTATTGCAAGCTTTGGGGAGGCATTAGTGACATTAGTGACATTGGTAGCATTTTCTATACGACTTCCGACATGGAGCTTGGCAGAAACACTGGGTGGCGGTGCTTCCTTTCTCTGGATGGACCTGTGAAATCGTGTGATGGGTTTATCTTTCTCAGAATTTGTGTGATATAGTGTACCCCATCCTCTTCAGGATCCTGGCGATGAAATAGTGTTCTTTTGGCCAGTCTCTCAAAGACAGAATGAACTCGGGTTAGAGATATGATTTTTTCCTTTATCTTACCATAACCATTATGACAAGGTGGCTAGCATAGTGTAGCAGCAATCCTATAAATACTTTAATGTCTGAATGTGGTAGAAAGTGGGTTAGACTTACTCCCTTCAAAAGGTGGTGTGGTCCCAGGCAACTTTGCTTCCTCTGAGTGAGGAACTCCAACGGCAACAACCATCCCTTTAGTTTTTTGTCCTCTTGGCCTTCAAGATCCTTCAATTCTAATTTCTCTTCTATGACCGGGTCAGTGGTACAGATTTTTAATTGGAACCCAATTTCAAACATAGACGGTATCAGGGCAAAGATATCAACTGTCTCCATTTTATACACAATCTCTTTTTTTTCTATGGTTGTCGGGTTACAGGCGTGTTAACAGAAAATTTGGTGGCGGTGGCAGTGACAGTCCTTACTGTCGTGGGAGTGGTAGATTTGACGGTGGCATAATAAATGGACTTAGCGGGTGTCTGATCCACTGAAAATTTAATAGCTTCTTACTATTCATTTCATACCTATTTTTGATGATATTGCACTTTAAAGAAAGCTATTTTTTATGATTTCATGCAAGTACAATGGTTTTAGGCCTTTAGAGCAAAAGGCAGCGAAAAGGAGCAAATTTGGAGCAAAAAGGGACAAAAGTACATTTTATTGAACTAGCGCCGAACGACGCTGTCAACAGCACCGGACCACGCTATTTTACAGAGAGTTACAACCAAATTGGCAGAATAATGCACCGAACGACGCCCTATCCAGCGCTGGACTGCGCCCTATCCCGATTTCATACTAGATTCAATATTTAGCCAAATTTTGGAGGGTTTCTTGAGGAAACTCTTGGTAAATCAGTTTTGGCCGAATTTAAACTTCTTTGAAGCCAAGTTTAGAAAAGGGTGGAGAAGAGGAGAGAAGAGTTTAGAGTGTAGAGAGAGTTTAGAGAGAGTGTCTTTTCATTTTATCTAGGAAATCTTGGTTTTGTGTTTTCTCTTCTAAGGATTGTAAGAGGAGAGGGAAAATGAGAGATTTCTTCTTCCTTACTTATCTAAAGATAGAATTGTGTGTTGTTGTGAAAAAAGAAGAGGAGTCAAAAGAATTCCTTGAGATTTGCTTGAAGAAGAGTTTGAGATAAGTTGTCTTTACTTTACTCTGTTTATATGACATTGTTTTTATATATAAAATCCATGTTTTGTCATCTTTTCCTCATGAGTCTTGAGTAGATTTATTTGTCTTTCTCCATTTCATGTGATGTGTTGATGTTGTGATATGGAAATGATGTGTCGATTTATTATGGAGAATTTGTGATGACCTTGTCACTTCGAGCTTCATTTACTTTTTAATCTAGCCAATTAAATTGTTAAAACTTTTTGGGAAACATATGTTTCGAAAGGATTATGAGTTCCACAACAAAAGTGAAGGTCAAATTCAATGTCCATGAATGAGAGACGTAGTTCATGGGGATTGAGTGAAAATAAATAGAAAAATATACTTTGATGGGCGTAGAATTGGAGATTTTAGAGTGACAGGATGAAATCCTCAATTTGGTTCTAATGTTTGGAAACTGAAGTGAGAGTTAACCTTCAAGCGAAGGGAAATGGGAGCTCTGGAGTGAGAGCTAGTATCCTCCTAGCTTAACCACAGATTTCAGGACTAAACTTAGGATTAGCCAATGTCCTTATACACTGAAAAAATGGGTAATGAATAGGAATGCTCCTATTTGGCACAATATATTTGCATCACTGATCTATGTCACAATAATCAACACATTATGATTGGAAATGAGGAAGACTCTTTCTTACAATTGTACTTTATTATAAATTTAGTCTTGTCTTAGTTTAACTTGCTAGAGTTTAGAATGTACTTTCGTAGAAATAGTAACTACAACTGTTTGTCATTATTTTAAGAATTGAACTTACTTGCAATTGTGTTGTGATTCGATAAGTGATTTCTGTGCTACACAATAAAATTAAAACCTCCTTGTGGGATCGATATCCACTAGAGTCCTGTATTACTTGAGCGATACGTATACTTGCGTTTAATTGTGTGACTCATTATCAAACTAATTCAATATATATATCTAAATATGAGTTCATAAATTTTAGCAAATTAAAAAAGTTACACCAAGTTTTTGGAGCCGTTTCTGAGAGGTGAGATAAAAAAGGTAACTCCTAAAATTTAATTTTGTAGCATTTGAAATCTTACTTTTGAATTACATGTCATAATTGGGTGTGTTTGTTTATTGTTAGTGTGCTTATTGTGTTTGTATGTGTATTATCAGATCTATAGGATTAGTGCCTTACGATTCTGAATTAGAGCGTACTATTAGAAAATTTTAAAAATAACAAAAACAATCTGCAAATCCTCAAAAAATAGGGAACAACCTAAATAATCAAAACAAAAATAGACCAAGACCATTAAGAGATTATGTTAATCTAACAACAGATGAAATTCACTTAACTATCCAAAACCCTGTTGTTGTTACTAAATCATTTGAGCTTAAACCTGCAATTATCCAAATGATATAGAATAATCAATTTTGAGGAAACCTAATAAAGATCCTAACTTACATCTCGCTAGTTTTCTAGAAAAGTGTGCTACTTTTAAATATGATGGAGTGTCAAATGATGCTGTTAAGCTTAGACATTTTCCTTTTTTCATTAAGGTATAAGGCTATGGCATGGTTAAATTCGTTAGCACCTGGATCTATTAGAACTTTGGGAGAGCTTTCACAAAAGTTTCTGTCAAAATATTTCCCTCCTTCCAAAACTGCTAAGCTGAGGAATGATATCACAACTTTTAGTCAGTTTGATGGAGAATCCATATATGAAACTTGGAAATGATTCAAAGATCTTCTGAGAAAGTGTCCATACCATGCTTTACCAGACAAGTTAATAATTCAAACCTTTTATAATGGATTAGTGGGATCTTTGAGATCGATTATCGATGCTGCTACTGGTGGATCATTAATTTCTAAACCTTTTGATGAAGCATATTCGTTAATTGAAGAGATTGATACTAATAATTTTCAATGGCTCTTTGAGCGGGTAAATCCTAGAAGAGTAGCTAATATTCTTGATTCTGATGTGATAACTATGATATTCTCTCAAATTGCTACATTTTCTTAGAAAATAGATCAATATGGAATGAATTATTCTCCAACACCCCTAGTTTTAGAAGAAAATTCATCAGGATAGATGATAGACTCTCAAATGTCTTATGAAACATTGAATGTCATAAATAACAAAATCAATAACCTTATTTGAATTATTAAAATCCTAGTTGGAGGAATCACCTGAACTTCAACTGGACTAAAACCAATGCTGTTGTTAACCCGCAATGAGGAAATAATCCTATCAATCCAGTTGGAAATCCGAACAGCCTAGGAAATAGCAATTATAGACCTTCTTATCCACCTAGTTGTAATAGTAACCACCAATTTAAGGAAAAGAATTTGTCTGTTGAAGAAATGATTCTAAATATGGGCAATCAAATTCAAGCTCAAAATATTGTGATGAAGAACATTGAGAATCAATTGGGACATATCTTTACGGCGCTTAATAATAGACATTCTAAGAATCTTCTTAGCAATGTTGAGATCAACCCAAAAGATCAAAACAAGGAGCAAATTAAGGCTATTCAATTGGAACCAGTGTCCTTTCCACTTTCATCTTCTTAAGCGAAGGGAATTCTTATCTACTTTTGAAGTCGAACTCAGCTGAGGGCTCCTTCATCCTTGCAACAGCTGTCTTCACGACAACACATGGTGCTTTTCTAAGAGTCACCACCAATTTATTGAAGCCAGTTCCAAACTTGATAATTGATCTCACATTAGGGGAAACCTTGTCGATACGCAAGTCAAGTCCTCCAACGAACGAGAAGATCAACTTTGGAGATGACATTGTCTCAGTTAGTTAAAAAATTTTCAAGTGTTCTCAGCATTCAATGCCCTATTTTTGTTATAATAATGTCAGTACGAATACCAAAATTTAAAAAATTGACTTTTGAACTGGATGTTTCTTTTGAAGCTTATCCATGTAATTTTTTGACTTTAAGTTGTTTTTGAATTTAAGTTTCTTTTGTTTATTTTTAATTTTTTTTTTGTTTGATTGTCATTTTGTGTTAAGTGCATTTTTTAATTTTTGTTTTCGATCATCATTTTGTTTTGCATGTCGTTTCATTGTGATTTCAAAATTTTGTTTAATTTGAAATTGAAGTTTTGTTTTTATTTTGGGTTTGAAGTTTCATAATATCCAGAAAGGTTTCAAGAGTAAAATTTGGCGTGAAGTCAAACTTAGAAGAAGGATCCAAAAATTGTTCCTAACCAACCACCCTATTGGGGGTCCAACCCACTGTAGAATTTAGATATTCTAGAACCCCTCCATTTAATGGTGATTAAACAGATGGCTCCAAATTTGAGGGGATGGCTTTTTACACTTGCTTAAGGTAGAAATGAGCAAATGATATTAATAAAAGAAGAATAGTCATGGCCTACCAAGGATAAAGGCACACTACCGGCGAAACCACCTAATCAAATATGGAGAGACAAATTAGTTCCCAAAGGAGTCACTAGAATTGATTTGTTGGGTTTTTATATGTGAATGAAAATATTTATATATAATTTTAATTTTGATAAAGGAAATTAATAATTTTTAAAAATGATCAGACTAAACGGATTTCATATATTTAATGGTTTGAATAACCGAGCACAATATTACAAGTAATGCCTCATCTCAAAAGATGAGAATATCACTCGATAATAGTCTCGATTACCCAAACCAAGAAATTTATGTTATTTATTTGGTCTACAACATTTCCAACAGATCATTCCCCTATATAATATGAAGATTTAATAGGGTTTAGATTATCTAGGTTACTAGTTCTCTTATAGGTGCAAGCCCTTATAGTTAATTACATCTTAAGCGACCAAAGTCACCTAAGAAAACTCTCGGTTAAGATTAGGGTTTCTTCTTCAAAAATTTAAAATTTAGTTTTCGTGATTGTTTATCAAAAAATTAACTCGGAAAGGCATAAAAAGGAATAATTTTTTGGCATCCAAAGGAGCGAATGGTAAGAGATTTCATAGATACTGAGAAGACTCCGGTGACTTCCCAAATTATCATACAGTTTCAGTTTACATTTTGGAAGTGATGTTATTTAATGTTTACTCTTATCATTTTATTTTAAATCTAGGACTTACATTGTGCAGCATACTATCAACGGAGAATGCTTACGAAGATAAGAGGATTTTTGTCTTACCAAACGAATAACCTTGAGATCCTAAAAAGAGTAAGGGACTACATCTCATAACATATTATCATGTGAAAGCCTAAAGGATAGTATAAGGATTTACGTCATGTTAGATGAACGACCTTGAACTCCTAAGGGTTTATGTTGATTAAGTCTAAGGAAAATTTAGTTGCATCTCATCCTTCACTTTATGTTTTGCCTTGATCGTCGCCCAAAAGTTGACCACCATTCGATCTTGTCATCGCCTCGTTCTGTGAAAAGAGAAGGGATGAAAGAGAGACCATGCCCCCGAGCGACCTATCCATAGTTCTTTGTTTCATTGTTGTGATTCATTTAAATAAACTTTGGTATGATTTTTTAAGAATTACTGAAAGTTTTGTCAAGCGAGTGTATTGGCATAGGGTTTCAACTTAAGCATATGTCCTACGTCCTCTACACTACGGTTTCTTTTTCAAATGTTAGAAATGCAATAAGTAAAAGAAGCATAGCACTATTGTACATCTAAACAGGGTATGTATAATCAAGTACAATAAATAAGAAAGTAGCAAAGCATACCTTCTGACCCGACCCGCAATAACACAGTAATTTTTGCTTCCAAAAGATGGCAAAAAACTTGACCCAATTTTTAAATAGCGGCTAGTGTATAAAATTAAAATATTGTAAAATTTTTGAAAATATTTTATACACTAGGGGTACTACGCAAGTATACGTATCGTTTCAAGTAATATAGGGTTTTCTTTTATAACCCCAGTATCGATCCCACAGAGAAGTGAGGTAAGAAATTCTTTAAGCTAACCAATCTATTTCTATAAGGCCTAAATTTGGAATTTCGATTAAAATAGTTTTTTTTAATAACTAATCCTAATTAAAGTTCTTAAATAAAAAGATAACTTATGGATAAATTGGTTTCGAGAATTTTGAGATGTTAAAGACTACCTTTCTCTTGCAATTACATAAATAATGTGTAGGAAAGAAATACTTAGAATTTTATGTAGTAGTGCCAAACAGAAACAATCATATTCTTTACCCTTTGGTCCAGGTGTAAAGAACATTAGATAATCTATAGATCGGTTCAGGATGTTTTTTTAGTAGAATGGGTTAATCTAGGCTCACACTACTAGATGTCAAAGGGTGGCTATGGTCGGCCCTACCAGTGACATGTTCCCTTTATATAGACCAAATTATTAGAATTTAGTCTGTCGCTCTAAAAACTAATCAATTCAGCGCCCAAAAAGCAATAACTCCCTATTTATTTGCACTTCACCATGAATAACCCGCATATAGCCTTTGATTTCCCAAGTATTCATGTGATAATTACTAGTTAAGAACACATTTCTGAATAGGTCTCAGAATTCTTCAACGGGTTTTAACAATACAAGTGATCAATTTGTAAAGTAAATGAAGAACCGGTATGAATATCATCACCATAATTTAATAAGAGAATATCTAAGCAAATTTTAATTCCTAAACATGAATCCATTTCATTACAAAATGATAGTAAATGAAAATAATGGCATAAGAAGTAAAAGACTTGAAAGAATTGTGTAATAAATTAAGTCCCAACAAGGAACTTATTTTATTAGTATTCTATTATATTTATGCAACTATCTGTCACCTAGAAGCATCTAATAGATAATTCTATCATAAAAATAATTTTCCTGCACATGCCACTACTTCATATTAAAAGAAAGAGTAAAGAAAATCACTTACGAAGCATGGATAAATCACGACAGAAAACTCGATTTAAAACAAAGAAAATCCACTAGAAAGTGTTTACAATAATTACAAGACAATGATGAAAAAAAATACTTAGCTTTTTCCCTCTCAAGGAAAGAAGAAGATCTCTCCACCAAAGTATCCCACCGATCCATGTGCCGCTCGTACATCCCTTACATAAATATCTCAAAATCCCTCACTAATCTCTCCATAAGATGTAGAAATCTACATCTTCATGACTATAAAATGACTAAAATGACTAAGGGGGAAGAAAGAGAGGGGGATAGAGAGAGAGAGAGGGAGACAAGAGAGAGGAACTTTTTCCTGTTAAAATATCTCCTATTTATAGAGCTCTGAAAATGGCCAAGGGTTGCTTAAGGCACCTCTTCAGAAGTAGTTCACATTCATTGAATCTTCTAGAAATCGACTCCGGCGCTTAAGCATCGGGATCTGGTGCCTAGGCGCCAGACTCCTGTGACCAAGTCTTCGCACCCTTTCACTTTGGGTCGCACCTCTTTGTGATTAAAACCATTCCAATGTGTCCAGATACATTGTATAACATGTCCTATATATTAGGAGTAACTTCTAGTCTTCTAGAAGGTCTAGAAACTACTTAACACCGTCAAAATAATACCCAAAGTTGTCAAAAATCCATCCAATAACCGTTTCTGGATGATTCTGGTGCCTAGGCACCGTTTTCCCGTCGTAACTAGTGCCTAGGTGTCGGATTTGGCATCTAGGCGCTACCCTGTGCGCAGCTCCACTGTTTTGCTCCGTTTGGCTTCGTTTCAACTCCGTTTCGACCCATTTAAGTTGCGTTGCGTTCCTAACATCTTCACCTACAAGATAGACATAAAAACAACCTTTCTAAAAAGAATAATTTCATTCAAAAACATGTGAGAAATATAAAAGATATTAAGCATAGAAAGACATATCAATATGTGCTAAGTTAGAATTTTCTTCCTTGCTTATTTTTGCTCAAAATTACATAGTTTTTGCTTGATTTTCTCTAAAATCAAATTTTTATACTTGAAGACAAAAATATGGAAAATTCCTTCCTTTAAAGTGTAATATCTTTAAAAATGTGCATAAAGTTAACATGAAATCTACACTAAAACGGGTAATTTTTAAATGGATGAAATTCCCCTAAATTTAAACGTTACTTGTCCTCAAGTAACACTATCATCATGCAAAACCACATAAGCAAATTATGTGTATGAGTTTCTTTAGGAGTCTCTAAAAATTTTTTCTAGAAATTTAGTAGTCTAATTTAGAAAAAAATTTAGTAAATAAGACCAATTTGAAGTTTAGAAATCTCTTAGATGAAAGAGTATGAAAATATGTGTTGATATCTAATTCAGAAATACTTGTAAATTTTTCAAAATATAGGGGTTAGGCATTTTATTTTCTTTACTTAAAAACCATTATTAAAAATAATTATACTAACTATATTATATTTTTAAGCTTAAGATTTTCTCAAATCTTATACTTTAAAAAGCTTAGGTGTGGAACCAATTTTTGATTAGGCCCTTTAATCCTCAAGCTTCTCTTTCTTTTTTCACATACTATACTTTTCTTTTCTTTTTCTTTTTCTTTTTCTTTTCTTTACTCTTTTTTTTTAGGCAAGGATTACTATATTTGGATAGGCCTTTAATAATTTTTAATTCCACCCTTCCTTTTCTAAAGCATAAGGTAGATATATATTTTTTACTTAAAAATATAATAACAGTTTTGAAAATTATTTTTCAATAAAAGAAATTTAAATATTGAAAACAAAAGTCTAATCCTTCTATTTTACTAAAAATACAACTTTTCTTACTAAAGATGGTTACACAATATTTATCATTTCTTCACTAAGAAAAATTTAACTTTAAATTTTTCATCACTATAAATTTTAACTAAATTTTCTTACTCATTTCTATATTCAAAATTTTATTTCCCTAATATAACTTCATGCACATATTTATTTTTCAGTCAAAAATCAAATTTATTTATAGCATTTTTTAGGACAAATAAAATTTACATTTTTTAAAATTGTTTTTCATTCCCCCATAAACTTGAATTTTAAAATATTTTGCAATTAATTCCATAAAATGTAGGAGGAAGAAAAATAAAGGATAAATCTACTAACTACTACAACATCCTATCAAATTTAAATACATGCATAATCAGGATAGAATGACTGCAGGAGAAAGTAAATCTAGCCAAACACATGCTTGTTATAATATTAAACTTAAAGGAAGTATATTAACTTTAAAATATATTTTTCTTCCTACCTTCAAACTTAAATTTGAACATGTATAGTATTCAGCACAGAAAATATAAGCATTAAGAAAAATAGTTCAGAAATTCTATCTACCACAAATATTTGCCAAAAACATCTACAAATATTCATCAGGACATAACAATTTGCAATAGAAAGTAAATCTAAACTAGACATGTTAAGATAAAATTAAACTAAAGAAAGGTTAAATAAGCAGGACATGTATCAGCATAGGAATATATATTTAAGTTTTATTAAAATCTCTTAATTATTGTAACACAAAACCCAAACACACAAACTAAAATACCTAGACTCGCAGATTCATAAACAAATATCAATTGAGGTTAATTTGATCTCCTTTCTACTCACATTTTCCCTCCTTACTTTCAATTTCTAATGGATGAAACTACACTAATAATGATAATCTGGTAAATAAAAATAGTGCAGTTCATTCATATGTTGTTCATTAAGCAATTTCATGACCTTACTTAGTGAAAACAAAGTCAGATAAAGGAAGTAATAGAGTTGACATGGAGTGGTCCAAGTCCAAACTCTACATGCTTCAAGGTAATGCTCATCTCCGGTTGATAACTGAGTTATAATAGACTCGTCAGCCTGCTACTACCAGAAGTCATATACAAATTTAGTCAAGACCAAGACATAAACTCACAACATTAAACTTTCTGCACTAAAGAAAACACAAAACAACACATAAACAATCATGACTCGCAAGCACACTGATAACTATGGGTTGCCTCCCATAAAACACTTGGTTTTAACGTCGCAAGCCCGACAAATGATTCCTCCTAGATCAAAATTCCAATTAAGTAATCCTCGATCAATCGCCCAATCATTTCTAGATCCAGGGATTCCTATAAAATCCTCAAATTTTAATTTTTGATTCAGCTCTTCATTTTCAGTTTGATTTATATCATTGTTCCTCATATTTCTTTCTAGATCTAATATTCTACTAATGATTTTTTGAATTTGCATATTAATATCATTTTGAAATTTATAAGAAATGGATCTTTATAAGATACTTCAATATCTCCAAAATTTTGGATCAGATTCTCTTTAAATAATTGAGATTCTGGATCAGTATCTTCTATGTTACTCTTATGTTTCAAATTATCTTCCAATTCTTCCCCTTTATAATTATTAAATGATGGAAGATCTATCATAGTTGAGGAAATAGGTTTTTCTAATTCCTTAAGAATTTCTTCCAATGGTCTTCCAACATCCTTATCCTCTTTTCTCAACTCAAAGTTCTTTTGAAATATATCCTCAAATTCTCTTCCAAGTCCTAGTTCAATTACTTTATCATGTTCATCATTCAATTCAGGTTTTCCTTGTGATTGAGTCGCATCTAAAGATATAAAGACAGGTTGTGTAGATGAATTCCCTAAATAGGTAGGCTTTAAAATTGTATGGGGTACGTCCATCTTATGTTCATGAGATTTTTCAACAAATGGAATTAAAAGTTTACTATTTTTTGTAGCGTCCATCATTTCACACCTCTCCTGAACATACACACAGTCTTCTTTAAATAACGTTTTTGAATCATCATGAAAATCCATTTCAATGTCATATGTTAACTTACTCTTAAAACTATCTTGGAAATGGTCTTTACTTAGATAATCAATTTCATCTATCCAAAAACAATCATCATTTTTTCTCTCAGCTGGATATTTCAGTCTTTAATACATCAAAAGTGACTTTCTGGACATTAATATTCATAATCAACTCTCCTTTTTGCACATCTATCATGCATAGCTTGCCCAGTAACAAGGAAAGGTCTCCCTAAAATAATTGGAATTTCTTTAACTTCCTCCATATCTAATACAATAAAGTCCAAAGGAAAGATAAATTTATCCACTTTAACAAGCACGTCTTCTATTGCTCCTTTTGGATAAATGATAGATCGATCAGCTAAGATAAGGGTTACAGTAGTGGGAGAAATATCGACTAAACCTAACCTTCTAAATATAGATAGAGGCATCACATTAATGCTCACTCCTAAATCACATAATGCTTTTCCACATAATCTTTCTCCAATTGCACAAGGAATTGTAAAGCTACAAGGATCTTTAAATTTCTGAGGAAAATTTTTCTGAAAGTATAGCGCTGCACTCCTCACTTAGTGCAACTGTCTCGTAATCCCCAAATTTCCTTTTCTTGTTTAATATCTCCTTCATAAACTTTGCATAACTTAGCATCTGTTCCAAAGCTTCAGAGAAAGGAATATTTATTGTTAACTTCATAAGTATTTTCATGAACTTTGAAAATTTTTTTATCCAACTCATGTTGTCTAAGTCTTTGAGGAAATGGAGGTGGTGGTCTTTCCAAACTGATTTTAGTTGGAAAAATTAAGTTTTCCAGATCCTTAGAAACATCTTTTTAAGTCTTTTAGTTTCCTTTGTTTCTCTCACAACATCTTTCTCTTTTCTAACCACATCCTCTATCTCTCTTCCACTTTTTAAGTGAACAGTTTCCATTTGTTCATTAGTGTTCTCTTTAGGGTTGATCTCAATGTTGCTAGGAAGTGTTCCTTAGGGTCTATTGCTAAGTGAATTAGCCATTTGTCCCATTTGATTTTCTATATTTATAATCGCAGCATTTTGACTTTGCAACTGGTTTCCCATTTTCAATACCACTTTTTCCATAGACAGCTTCTTATCCTCAAATTGTTGATCATTGTTAGAGTCCAGTGGATATGAAGGTCTATAGTTTGTGTTCCTCTGATTATTCCAACTTCCATTAGGATTCACATGATTATTTTCCCATTTTTGGTTTCCACCATCAGTAGTATGATTCCAGTTAAATTTAGGATGGTTCTCCCAACACGGGTTGTAAAAGTTAGAATATGGGTTGTTTATGGTATTTAAAGCGTCAAATGATAAGTTAGAATCAATTATATTCCCTAATGAACTTTCCTTACTTACAAAAGTAAATTGAGGCTGGTTCATTCCAAATTGGTCCAATTTCCTTGATATTGCGGCAACCTGAGATGCAAGAATTGTAATCACATCAGTATTATGAACACTAGCTACATTTTTATGATTTACCCTTGCAGAGGGCCATTGAAATTCATTTGTAGCCATTTTTTCAATTAATGCATACGCTTCATTAATTGATTTTGACATTAATGAACCACCAATAGTAGCATCAATTATAGACCTAAGGGATCTTACTAACCCATTATAAAAAGTTTGAATGATTAACCAATCGGGCAAAGCATAATGTGAACACTTTATTAGGAGTTATTTAAATCTTTCCCAGGCCTCGTATATTGTTTCTTCATATTGCCAAAATGAGATAATATCTTTTCTAAGTTTAGTAGTCCTTGAAGGTGAAAAATACTTAGCTAGGAATTTTTGAGTTAACTCCTCCCAATTTTTAATAGAGCCAGGTGCTAATGAGTATAATCATATTTTAGCCTTATCCATTAGTGAGAAAGGAAAAAGCCTTACCCTAACAGCATCGTCTGACATACCGTTAAAACGAAATGTAGCACAAAGTTTTAGAAAACTAGATAAGTGTAAATAAGGATCCTCAAAAGGCGTTCCCCCAAATTGATTGTTCTGCACCAGTTAGATAATCTCGGGATTTATTTCAAATGAGTCAGCTTCTATGACAGGGTTTTGTATACTTGAGTAAATTTCATCTGTCGTAAGATCTCAATGAAGTATGATGATTTTCAAAGTTATTATCTTGAAATTTTTTTCATTTCCATTTCTAGTTTTTTGAGTCCTTTCTGTATTTATTTTTTTTTTCAAACTCGGGATCATAAAGCACAAGTCTTGCAGATCCTTTGTTTCGCATACATAACACAATAATCAATACATTAACAATTAAACAAATAAAATGAAAAATATATTCAACACAACAAAACATTTTCATGAACACCTTATTTTTCATATAAACAAATACTTTTCACACAAAAATAGTTTTTACGACACTATATTTTTCCAAGTCTAAACTTAATTATTTCAACTAAAATTCTCCTAAAGTTCTTACCGAAGCTTCCCCGGTAATAGCACCAAAAGCTTGACCCGATCCGCAATAACGCAGTAATTTTTGCTTCCAAATGATGGCAAAAAACTTGACCCAATTTTTAAATAGCGGCTAGTGTATAAAATTAAAATATTGTAAAGTTTTTGAAAAAATTTTACACACTAGGGGTACTACGCAAGTATACGTATCGTTTCAAGTAATATAGGGTTTTCTTTTATAACCGCGGTATCGATCCCACAGAGAAGTGAGGTAAGAAATTCTTTAGGCTAATTCCAATTTATTTTTATAAGGCCTAAATTTGGAATTTCGATTAAAATGGTTTTTTTTAATAACTAATCCTAAATAAAGTTCTTAAATAAAAAAATAACTTATGGATAAATTGGTTTGGAGAATTTTTAGATGTTAAATACAACTTTTCTCTTGCAATTACATAGATAATGTGTTGGAAACAAATGCTTAGAATTTTATGTAGTAGTGCCAAATTGAAGCAATCCTATTCTTTACCCTTTTGGTCCAGGTGTAAAGAACATTGGCTAATCTATAGATCGGTTCAAGATGTTTTATAGTAGAATGGGTTAATCTAGGCTCACACTACTAGATGTCCAAGGGTGGCTTTGGTCAGCCCTACCAGTAACCCGTTCCCTTTATATAGACCAAATTATTAGGATTTAGTCTGTCGCTCTAAAAACTAGTCAATTCTGCGCCCAAAAAACAATACCTCCCTATTTATTTGCACTTCACCATGAATAACCCGCATATAGCCTTCGATTACCCAAGGATTCATGTGATATCTACTAGTTAAGAACACATCTCCGGATAGGTCTCAGAATTCTTCAATAGGTTTTAACAATACAAGTGATCAATTTGTAAAGTAAATGAAGATCTGTTATGAATATCATCACCATAATTTAACAAGAGAATATCTAAGCAAATTTTAATTCCTAAACATGCATCTATTTCATTACAAAATAATAGTAAATGAAAAAATGGCATAAGAAGTAAAAGACTTGAAAGAATTGTGTAATAATTTCAGTGCCAACAAGGAACTTATTTCATTAGTATTCAATTATATTTATGCAACTATTTGTCACCTAGAAATATCTAATAGATAATTCTATCATAAAAATAATTTTCATGCACATGCCACTACTTCATATTAAAGGAAAGAATAAAAAAATCACTTACGAAGCATGGATAAATCACGACAGAAAACTCGATTTAAAACAAAGAAAATCCACTAGAAAGTGTTTACAACAATTACAAGAGAATGATGAACACAATACTTAGCTTTTTCCCTCTGAAGGAAAGAAGAAGATCTCTCCACCAAAGTATCCCATTGATTCATGTGTCGCTCGTACATCCCTTACATAAATATCTCAAAATCCCTCACCAATCTCTCCATGAGATGTAGAAATCTACATCTTCATGACTCTAAAATGACTAAAATGACTAAGGGGGAAGAAAGAGAGGGGGAGAGAGAGAGAGACAAGAGAGAGGTACTTTTTCCTGTAGAAATATCTTTTATTTATAGAGCTCTGAAAATGGCCAAGGGTTGCTTAAGACACCTCTTCAAAAGTAGTCCGCATTCATTGAATATTCTAGAAACCGACTCTAGCGCCTAGGCGCCGGGATCTGGCGCCTAGGTGCCAGACTCTTGTGACCAAGTCTTCGCACCCCTTCACTTTGGGTCGCACATCTTCTCGATTAAAATCGTTCCAGTGTGTTTAGATACATTGTATCACATGTCCTATATATTAGGAGTAACTTCTAGTCTTCTAGAAGGTCTAGAAACTACTTAACACCGTCAAAATAACTCTCAAAGTTGTCAAAAATCCGTTCAATAACTATTTCTGGACGTTTCTGGTGCCTAGGCCTTGATTCTGGCGCCTAGGCGTCAATTTCTCGTCGTCTCAGACGGCTAGGTGCCGAGTTTGGCGCCTAGGTGCCACCCTGTGCGCAGCTCCATTATTTTGCTCCGTTTGGCTCCGTTTCAAATCCGTTTCGACCCATTTTAGTTGCGTTGCGTTCCTAACATCTTCACCTACAAGATATACATAAAAACAACCTTTCTCAAAAGTATAATTTCATTCAAAAATATGTGCGAAATATAAAAGTTATTAAGCATAGAAAGACAAATCAATATGTGCTAAGTTAGAATTTTCTTCCTTGCTTATTTTGCCTCAAAATTACATAATTTTTGCTTGATTTTCTCTAAAATCATATTTTTATACTTGAAGACAAAAATATGTATAATTCCTTCCTTTAAAGTGTAATATCTTTAAAAATGTGTATAAAGTTAGCATGAAATCTACACTAAAAACAGGTAATTTTTAAGTGGATCACCTTCCGCCTTTAATGCTATTTTAAAAAATTGAGGTTATGTATTACATGTGCAAACATTTGGGTATTAAGCAAACTTTGAATGTTTTAAAGCTTAAATGTGAAGTATATTAAAATATAAGCATGCATGTTTATATGGATTTAGACGGTTGATATATGAAAAATCAGAATTAGATATTAGTATTTCTGAGTTAGAGATGGGCTCAGCTTTAAACTTTCAACCATAATAACCCCTTTTGAAGGGTTTCCATAAGCAATTAGAACAACAATGTGCATAAACCAACCCTAGATAGAAGCTACCATCAATACAATCAATGGAGGGATACTCAAAACCCAATCAAAATGAATGACAAGTGGGAGTGTAAAAAGATAACACTCAAAATTCCCAGTCATCATACATATAAATCATTTTAGATTTTAGTTAGAGCCACCAACAACCTAAGTTTATGGTAAATAAGATTTAACACCATAAAAAGAATTTCCAATCAAACAGTCCACAATTCATTCAAATTTTTAGGCTAGAGACACCAATTACCAAAGAATGAAAGGGAAACCCTAAACTCGTTATTGGTTAGTACCAACCTAAAACCTTCATAAAGTCATCTAATTAAGAGGCATGGTACTACTCTATTAGCACGAATATAGTAGAAGATGCATTACATCATGGCCCATATCACTCACACATAAATATTATAAATCAGCTCGATGATCCATATCAAACTACAGTAGTTTGTATACTTTTACTCCTTATGATTTTATTAGCCTATGAGTGAGGACCTTGCTCAATATAGAGTTATTTAGAGAAAGTTATTTAAATTTTTACCAAGAGAGGAGTAATTACAAATATTTAGTTTGAAACTTAAATCACCCTCATCAATAATAATTTTTAAGAGCTTCCATATAGTTGGTTACCGATTAGCTTCAGTAAGTTAGCCTTCACGATTCATATTCTTATCTTTAAATAGGTGAGAGACCACTTAGGGTATTTTTGTATATTCAATGATGTTTGCATATGCTCTTAAATTAGGTTAAAACCCATAAATTTTATGGCATTTTGCTATTCATACATTACTCAAGGACTTTCATTTTGAACCTTAATAATTTTTAGTTATATATAGTTCATTATGAGACCTTTTTAAAATCCTAAGGTAAATTCATAATTTATGGAAACATTATTGATTCTTATTCAGATGATCATATAAATCTTTCCAACTTGTAATGGGATCTTTAAATCAGTGACTTAAACATTTCCAAACTATAATTCTCACCACTTAGTCATCCAAATAATTACATCTTCTAACCTTTAACAATTCATGAATTTACATTTTTACCCTTTACATATTCTAAATGCATGAAGGCTATCCTAATGAACCTATTGTGTTTCAAACATTTTAGTAAATATTTGATCATGATTTTTACCCATTCACTCTTTGATATGCCCTATTATTAATTATTTAATAGTTTATAAGTGTGAAGGTAATATTTGCAAATACACCCTTATGGTAAACACTCATTAAACGATCTCATAATATTCCAAATTACTGTTTAATTGCATTAGTCAAGTCACCCAAAGACTAATTGATATCTCATAGGTGATTTTGTATTTTTCTAAAATATATTTTATTTACTACATTTAGAAAAATACATTTAGCTATTTAAAACATACCTTCTATCTTTGAAAATTTTACAGAGGCACCCTAATGCTATTATCATTAGCCAGTGGAAATTTTACGCCATTTTAATTTTTGTTTAAATAATAATTATTTTTTAACTTTTCTGAAATAAAAAGTTAATCAACATTTATTTTATAATGTTATATTCATTTCTATTTTCTTAGAAGCCTCTATCTCTCTGAGCCTACCACATTTTACTTTTTATTTTTTATATATCTTTTTTTTAAAATAGTGGCAAATGATAGAAAAAATTAGAGCTTTTGAAGTTAGAGAGTTCCTCTAAACTTGGAAAAATCGGGAGACGTCCCTAGATAAAGGAGAAATGGTCCCTTAAAATTTTATGTTAATGTTTTAGAATTAATTTTTAATAATTAAAATACCTTCTGGGGTATTTAATTAAATAAAAATTAAATATAAGATAATTATTTGTATTTTTATTTTTATTACATTTCCCTATATTCAGGAGTCCAAAAGCATTTTTATTTTTATTTACATTTTATTATTCTTTGCTGAGATATGAATTTTTGAAGGTATTATGTATCTTTTATAGTTAAATAAATTAGAAATACCCTAAATTTCTTCTTAACCACGTTGTCGTTGTGTCAACTTAGACCCTTCAAAGTCACACGCCTCGCCTATTGATTCGCTGCACTTTACACCTCAACCACTGACTCGGCCCACTCCACGTTATTCTGATCTGGATCGTTGTGCCATCTCACCCGATCCGTGCTGTCTATTTTAAATACACATAAATGGACGTCATTGGTTCATCATCCCCGCGAGACTATGAACCGAGAACCATCCACATTTTAACCCTAATTTCTCACTAGATTCTAAACCAAATTACATTGGATTTGTTTCTACATCTTCATCTAAGCGAGATGAACCTATCTATGTGGCTAGGTGGACATGAATTGTTGACTGTTTTCACAAAGGCCCAAACTGAGGCAACATATAAAGTTTCAGGTCAATACCTTGGTCCAGAGGTAGCCTCGATTGGAATTATTGTGAAGCATCGCCTTGATGTTACGCACCCCTCCTTGCTCCAATATATGCTGAAATCGGGTCTAGGTATGAGTTCAACCAAAACGTGACTCCGGTTTCGTCTAGGATTAGGTCAGATTCCACAAGAGAGAGGGGTGTAAGTTGTTTTGCACTCTGGTGAAACGTTTTGATTTTTTAAAACGGAATTTTAGTGAATTTTATGTCATGGTAGTGAGATGTCTTGCATTGTAAAGTTGAAATTCAGGCCCTACGGAGGTGAGGAAGGCTCAAGAATGGTGGGAGCTGGCCGTTAGGATTTGTGAGAGTAGTTAGGAGAAGTATTTTTAGGGCTTCGCTTTGGTTGTGCACACCTCTTCCTTCGGTTGTGAGTATGCCTTAATTATAGGATCAATCATGGGAGAGAAAGAGAGCTCCAATTGGCTGGCCTAACGATTCAAAGGTTGCTTAGGTGGAGCTCTGACAAAGGAGATCAACCAGTGAGGGTGACCCAAGTAGGATGGACTCAATTTTGGGTGTTCACTCCATGAGTGGCTCTTAGGTTTGGTCTCACTGCTGACAATGGTGGCTAGCAAGGGCTTGGGCATTCACTATATTGCTGGTGGTGATCCGTGGTGTAGAGTAGTGAAGCCAATGGAGGTGATCCATGGGTATATGGGTTTGATTTAAAAGGAAAGGGGCTATGTTGATTTTTGTGCTTTTGGGTCCAAGTCATGCAAGTAGGATGTACTACCCCATCATGAAGCTTCGGCTTGGTGCTTATCATAGGGGGTTGGGTGGACAAGTCCCAATCATGGGGATTGGGCTAGTCTTGGGTTTAAGTGAGTCATTAGAGTGGATAATCACCTTTTTGGCAAATTTAAAAGAGTAGTCTTATTTAGCTATAAGTGGTATGGTGGCTTGCATATGGCTTGGTGGCTTGCAAGGCTTGTCATGATAAAAGATTTTGGTGATTTTAGGTCACTTTAAGTGACTTAGTTATGGGTGTCACTTTGGGTATTTTTTTGTTAAGACACGTCACACCTTGGTCTTTATTTAATTTTAATGTCATCGGGCTTGATTTATGTCCCGAGGGCCCTTTTATTTAATTTAATTTGAATTGGATTTTTTTCGTGGGTGGGCTTGGGCTTGGATTTGGTGGACTTATGCTTTTTTTTTTGAAATTCTCAGTGATGGGCTTTTGAATTTTATCATGATAGATTGATTTTGGGCTTTTAATTTTTTATTTATGGAAAATCTTTGGAAATTTAATTTCGATTTTTTTGATGGGGAGTGTGTGTTAGTGTGATGTGTTGTATGTGTGTGGTGTTTTGATGTGTGTGTGATGTAGTGTGGGTGATGTGAATTGTGGTGTATCTATTTGTGTTGATGTGTGATGTGAATTGTGGTGTATCTATGTGTGGTGATGTTTGTGTAATGTATATTTGTTATGTTTCAAAGAATGAAGACCCTTAAGTCACAAAGCGTCTTCCTAGGGCATCAGTCAACTTTATGGTGAGCTCATCATGAGTTTCAATGTGTTTGTACTTAATCAACTCAACTAAGTGTTGAGGATTTAAGACCACCCACATGAGACTACAAAGAACTAAGAAGTGATTTGAATTTCTAGTTGGTGTGGGTATCAATGCTAGTCTTCCAGGAGAGTCAGTAGGGAATTCTAGTGCCTTGGCTCTCAAGGAGTGAAAATAGTTGCTGGGTTGGTGGCACCTATGTGTTGTAACCTAAGTGCCTAAGTGCTTGATACGAGCACATAAGAGCACAAAACTCTTGCATTGGGACATGAGTGGGTGGAAAATAGTCACCGAACTACCAACACTAGGGCTCTAAGAACTAGTGTTCGTCAAAACTCTTGACTTGTTCATCGGAAAGGTTATCATTCACAACTAATCTGGGAGAAACATATGCGATACTAAAAACTTAGCAAAATCTTAACCTTTCAAACCACGCAAGGGGACGAATATTATATCAAATTGCAATAAGAGCATCAAATAACAAGCCAATCTTCTAATTAGAGTTGGTCGGGTATGTTAGAGGTGTTTTTAATAATATTCATATGTTCATTTAATTGTTCCTTTCTTATTGATCCATTTATGAAAATTGATAAAAGAAAAGGTAAATAATAAAATTAACTAAATATGAATAAAATAAAAAGTAGGGTAAGGAGGCATCTACATAACGATCTTCATCAAATGAATTAGAGTGTGAGTGTTGGTCCAGATAAAACCTTAACAAATATTTGGGTGAATTCATGATCCTATCTCTGAGAGCTATTGTAAGACTGATTTGTACTAAATGGTTGTAAATGAGTTTATGGTTGTCTAAGGATTAACTTTTAATATTACTATCTTGACTATTACGAGTAATGGTAGGCTTGAGTAGAGTTGATGTGACGTTAAGATATCTTTTAGCAACAAATCATTTACACATTAACTTTTGAATAAGCTCTATGAAAAGCAAACTATGGTATTTCATTACAAGTCTGTAATTGTCATCCGATAGTTGTACATCAACCTATCATGACCTGTCTCTAAAATATCTTCTTGTGTTGGTGGATTTAATTTTAACCTATAAATTTATTTAGCGTACAATTTTATACTACTATTTTAGTTTGCTTCATAAATTAAGAGACCTTTCTTTTTTGCATTATTTTCATGATGAATTTATCTTTATTGCTTTAGTTATGAAAACACTTGAGATGATTATATTTACACTTCTTTAGGCTCAACACATTTTGTGTATTTTCTCTGGCACTATTCGAACTTGTTATCTTTGTTCTTTTTATTTTCTTCTCTATATTAGTTTTAATATTTTATTTAAAGAATTTGTTGGGTGTGGTCCTCAACTTGCTCTTAACTCCCCACCTCTCCCCCTATAAAAAAGTTTTTTTTGGAAGATTAGTGATGAGTAGAAAGTTAACCAGATAGGTTGCGGTACAAGAGATAGTGATAAAGTTTTCCGACTAAGGCGAGTGGTGGGTGGAGTAAAAAAGAACCAACAAATGAGGAAGGCCATAGGGGAAGCAAGAGGGTCACTCTAGGGTAAAGAGCTATGAGGCACTCACACTTCATAAAAAAAAAATGTATATATTATGATGTGCAAGTTAAATACATTTGTTTGTAATGCATCCAATATGCATTGAAAACAATATCTATGACCCTTCATAGAAACAATATCTATGAGTCAAATTTAAAAAATTAAAAAAATTAAAAAAAAATAAGAGATATGTATGTCAAACAAATATCGTGATAATAAATTTTAGCTTTAAAATATACAACAACAAAAGAAAAAGTTAATCAATCTATAAAATTATATTTATTTTATACATATTTATGTTGTCGAATGACTATAGTTTTTTAACTATTAAACAATAATACTATAATTTCATTTTCAATGTCCATTTCAATTCAATATTATTAATAATAAACATATCTCCTTTTCATATTATATCCTCACATGCATAATAGAAGAGGGATTCAGAGCTAGGCAAATCAGCATGGCCATTCAGTCGCTAGAACAAACTATTTACTATTTTTTTTTAAAATTAAATAAAAAAAGTCCATTGAAAGATAAATCATAAATAGGCAAACATAAGGGGAAATATTTCATACGGAGCACCTACGTAATTGCTGAGTGCGGAATAATCTCTCAATATCCTCATTTTGAGAGTATTAAGAGGGTATGAAGGGAGAGATTTGGTCATTAAAATATTTACAGAATATTGATTATTGAGTATTGATAGATTACTATAAGAATATTGGACGGATATTAGTAATAATTTCTCAAGATAAGGAGGGTTGTATTTCCAATTTTGTAAGGACAGGCATGACAGAAATCGTCTTCCCAACCCCAACCTCTTCGCTGCTCTCTCCTCATCTGAGATTCATCTCATAATCCCCCAAATCTCCATCAAAATTGCGAGGAAACCTTCGGAAAACCCTAAATAGAGAGATTTTAGGCTTTCCAGTTGAATTTGGCGATGTACTCCTCGTCACCTTTCGTCGTCTCCATCGTCCTATTCTTTTCCCTTCCCTTCATATTCTTCCTCGGGCCTCAGATCCTACCGCCGAAAACGCTTCCGGCTATCCCCGAACCCGATGAGGCCGACGACCTCGCTCTTTTCCGCCGCGCAACCCTCGCTTCCGTCGAGGCCGCCAGCGGCGGCGCCGCCGGGTTACGCCGACGGCTCTCTTCTCCTCCCAAGATCGCCTTCATGTTCCTGATTAACTCCGACATAGCGTTCGCCCCCATTTGGGAACTCTTCTTCCGGGGCCACGAGCGGCTCTTCAACATCTATGTTCATGCCGATCCCCTCGCTGAACTCGTCCTCCCGCCGACCAAATCATTCCGCGGACGCTTCATCCCAGCGAAATCGACGCAGAGGGCGTCTGCTACTCTCATCTCGGCGGCCCGCCGCCTCCTTGGTGCTGCGTTAATCGACGATCCGGCGAACGCTTTCTTTGCCCTAATTTCTCAGCACTGCATCCCCCTCCATTCTTTCAGGTACGTCTACCACGCGCTCATCTCCGACGCCGGAGCAACTTCCCCTGCCGGTTCCTTTCATCGCCGCCACCGTAGTTTTATCCAGATCGTTGACGATGATCCCTTTCTTCACAATCGCTACATAGCTCGAGGAGACAATGTGATGCTCCCTGAGGTCCCTTTCGAAAGCTTTCGGATGGGGTCCCAATTCTTTATCCTTGCACGACGCCACGCCCTTCTTGTTGTCCGCGACCGGCGGCTCTGGAAAAAGTTTCGGATGCCATGCTTGAAGAAGATGCACTCGTCCTGTTACCCGGAGGAGCATTACTTCCCCACGCTTCTTGACATGCAGGATCCTGAGGGCTGCTCAAGATATACTTTTACGAGAGTGAATTGGACTGACAGTGTTGATGGGCATCCCCACACTTATTTGCCTGATGAGATCTCCGGCGATCTCATTCTGGATCTCCGGCGGTCAAATTCCACCTATTCCTATCTCTTTGCTCGAAAGTTCTCGCCTGATTGCCTCAAACCTTTGCTGGCAATTGTCGAGACTGTTATCTTCAAAGACTAGGTTGCAGGTAATGGTGCAGATAGAATAAGCATTGGATCCTGAAAAAAAGGCGGCTTCTTTCTTCTTATGACCTTATTATTTGCTTGGAAATAGATGGGGACTTATTTGTACAGTATATATATATATATACATACACACTCAGCCTTTAAAGGATTTAGATTTAGATGAAAGAATTCCCTGTTATCTAAAGCTTTTGACTCGTTCAATTGAAGCATTTTGTAGCATTATCCAGCCAGATTGGGTTTCTACAAAATACTTTATTTTCAAGTTAGAAATTTTAAATTTTTTGGTTTGTCTCTTTATTTTGTTGTTTATGTCTGCTTTTGCTTTCCTCTTTTTTTATTGTTCAAAGTGGATGAAAGAGTAAGTGGGTTTGGGATTCAGCCTTTTTGTTGGCCATTTTACTGAAGAAATAGTGGGAGCTTTGTTATGTCTTTGATGTTCTTGCTTTGTTTCCTCTCATTTGTTAATTTTAGAGATGCTTAAATTTGAATTAGATGTATGTCAGAAGACTTGGAAGTAGTGAATTGTTGTTATTATTTCATGTTTTCATATTGATTGCTCATCTTTAAGTTTTGTGCCTAACCCTTAGTTTTGGAGAAGTAGCTCTCTATTTTGAAGTTTTTTTCATGATGCGTCCAAAATGAGTAGTGGAGACTCCATTGAAGGATTCTTCTAAGATACTAGATGTCTTAATGAAGCAAAATATCAGGCACAATGTTGGGAACCTTTGCTTCTCGTTGAAATAAAGGTTGAATTTTTTTTTTTTTTTGGGTGGCATTTTTATTCATAACCCCGAATTCTTTTGTATTTACATTTCTATCCCTTAAACTTTACTTTTTTACTTTTATAACACCTAAATCCTTCATATTACATAAAAATGCGACCATTTTAATTTTGAAAGTTTAATATATCTTGTCATGCATAGGTAATGTGGCATTTATGTAAAAATTGAAGTTCCGGTGTTAGATATGTAAATGCATAGGAAGTTATGTATGCAAATTCTTTTTTTTTTATTTTTTTCAAGACTTGAACCATTTTGACCCATTCCATTTTGTCTTTTGTTTTGAGAAATTTAACTACCTTCAATGTGATTCTTATATATTTGTATATTCATCGCCTAAAATTTCAAAATTATATCTATAACATAAATCTACGCACTTTTAAAATAATAATAATAATAATAATATTTTTGATGAAATATTATAGATTCAACTATTATGTACATAAATATAAAAGTGTGCATCATTAATCTGCTTGCAACAATCTAGAGAAAACAATTTGAGAGAGACAGAAAAATTAAATGGAGACATAAAGAACATGGATTACTCGTGCAAACGATCGGTCAGTCTTGTAGGTCGATTGAATGATGAAAATGAAAGATCCAATGAGCAATGTAAGGCCACATCAGCACCAACTGCCCAGTAACTATCATCTTGAAAATTAGCAATTATCCAAGATGAGTTATTTTAGTATAGACATGGAGACCGAATGTATGATGTTTGTCAGATTACGGTGATTTACCTTTTTTCACGAGGAAATAATCATATCTTAGGAGTTAGGACGATGTGTTTTCACATTCAAGCCCTACAGAATGGGCGACCGGAGAACATTGTAAATAACCAAATGATGTTGGGTCAGTCGAACGAATCGAGGCGATTGAATGAACTCCAAGCAACCAAATTGGATAGTACAAATGTGAAGCAGTGTTTAAGGTGGTTATAGAAGCATGTCGGTGCTAGCATCGGTTTGACATTTAGTTACAAATGTATAAATGTAACAACTCATTAATTAATGTTCCTCTCTTTAATAGGGAACAAAAATAAAACTAACAAATCCTACCTATGAACTGTAAATAGGAGGATCATTTTTCAAGAAATTGAACTTTTGGGGGAACATAATTCTTACTAAAACGATAAATTGTATAAAACTTTTTTCTTTCTTCTTTCATCCACTAATGCTCTATTCCTTTGGTTTGATCCACAAGACAATTTAGGATTAAACATTCTAAAATATGCGGTAAGCGTGGAATCGTGTCATCTACAAGCCGAGCAGCACATCAGGGCGAAGAAACGCATGAAGGAGAGCCCTCCAACGTGGATTTTTTTCAAAAATTTGTACAACAACAATTCCAGGCACACCATGGCTGGATGGTCGAACAAAGTGCGGAACTAGGCTAGTGGTGCTTGATGGAAGGGCACACTTTATCTCGAAAAATGATCCACTAGCTCCCAAGCCTCAAGCCCAACAAGTGACCCAAGCAATCAAGCGAGTGGAAGAGCCCCAATATCAGAACAATGCCAGATCCGTGCAAAGGGGAGACTCACAGCCATGAGTAATGAAAGTATCTATCGCTGGATGGAGAATGTGTTCACCTGATATATTATGGAAGCCAAACCACCGGAAAAGTTCAAGGTTCCTACCTTGGAATCATAGAAAGGTCAAAGCATCCCCACAGACTACATTGTGTCCTTTTAGTCAGCAATCTGCCTTCTCAAGATCTCTGACGCGTTAATATGTCGGTTATTTTACACCATGCTAAGAGATTCTTCTCTCAAATGGTTTAATTGAATTCATGTAGGAATTATTAATTCCCGCGACGAATTCATGAAGTTACTCTTAGCGTAGTTTGCTAGCACTAAAAAGCCATTAAAAAATTCAGATCCTTTGTGGTATATAAACAAGGACTGAATGAAAGCCTTCGGTCATATGTCACAAGGTTCAAAAAAGAGATGCTTGAGGTCCAAAACAAGGAACCAGCAGTTGCCAAAGTAGTACTGCCAAAAGGACTGAATGTCCATAGTTTTGATATTTCATGGGTTTAAGGAACCGCGGTACGTTGGCTGAACTCTTTGAGTTGCTAATGATCATATTGCGGCACAGAAGCATATGAATCATCTGATTTATAAAGGAAAGAAAGCAGACGATAGCCGAGCAAGAACAACTCAAAGCATTATGACTGGAAGAAGAAAAATGTCCCTCGTCTAAAATATGAAAGAGGAGACTTTACCCAAAATGGTAAAGAAGAAAGACAAGATGTACTCAGGCGTAGCCAATCAAACGATCGGTTTCCAAGAGATGGAAGAATATCCATATTTCCACCATTTTGAGCTTTCATGGCAGAACTCAATTGACGCGATAGGGGACAATGAGTATTTCTATAAGGATATTCCATGGAAAACAGAAGCTTCCCTCCAAAACCCCAACAAATACTAAAAGTATCACTAAGATTATGTGCATGACACCAAGGAGCGCATCCATCTCCTCATCCTGATAGTGGAGTTGATCAAGGCGAGGAAGGTGAAGGAATTTGTAGCTTCGGAGGCTCACACCTAACGGATGGGAAAAGCTCTAGTGGAGAGCGATTCACATAACAGAGATTGAACCAGCAATCCAGGGAGGGGATTCATATGTCAGGGTCTATCGAAAGTAAAGTCAACCTGAGAATTACCATGATGTGATACACACTCCAAAGAGAAAAGCACATCCTCCAATCATTTTCATCGATGCAGATCTTCCTCTGGTCGGAAATCCTTACAATGACACCATTGTTGTGGCGACTCTGATTAGTAATTACCGGATAGAAAGTCCTTGTCGATACTAGAAGGTCAGAGAACATTTTATTCCAAGCCACATTTGAAAAAAATGAATCTGATGACTAATTGATTAGCTGCACTAGCCGGTCCTCTATATGGTTTCTTTAGCACACGAAAGGAGACACTTGGTTTCATAGTGATGTTTGATACTTGGGGAGAAAGAGACAATTGATTTACCAACATAGAGTATTTTGTAGTAGTCGACGCACCACCAACCTACAATGCATTATTCAGTTAACCTCTTCTTAACAATTTTCTAGTCATGGTATAAGCTTACAACGTAGCTGCGAAATTTCCTTGTGACGGGGTGCTAGTCACTATACATGAAGATATGGAGCACTCTGGAATGTGTTTCATGTGAGTCATAGGAAGCGTGAACCATGAAGCATTGTGCATATAACACTACCAAGAATGAGGCCTTGAAACTAACGAGGATGTACCAATATCTCAGTGGGCCTAGAGGATCCTGGTAAATCTTTTCGAAGCAATGAGACATTTGATGCATGTCACAAATGTACGTTGATCCAGAGTTTCCAGAAAAACTGCAATAATTTTGCATGGTCGGTGACCGAAATGCCTGACATTCTCATAAATGTTGCTTGTCACAGACTCAATGTAAATTCAAATGCTAGGCCAATGAAGCAGAGAAGCTCTAGTCGACGGTGACAACTTTAGTCGAACCAATCCACGAAGAAGTGAAGAAAATTTTAGAAGCTAGATACGTTCGAGAAGCTCAATACCTCTCCTTGGTATCCAATTTAGTCATGATTCGACAATCCAACGAAAATGGAGAATGTACAGGGAAAATGATGCAGAGATTTGAACAACGTTTGCCCACAAAATGCATATCCACTACCCAGATCGATGCTCTGATTGACTCAACAGTCAGATACTCGGTCATGTGTTTTCCAACGCATTATCTGGTTATCAAAAAATCACAATGCACCCGGCTGATGCAGAGAAAATGACATTTACTACTAGTGATGGATTGTATTATTTTACCATAATGCCCTTTGGGCTGAAAAATATTGGCACAATATACCAGCACCTAATGAATGTAATTTTTTTTTAACAAAAAATAAGAAACATTAAGTTCTATATGGATAATGTGTTAGTGAAAATTAAGATTGCTGAACCAAGAACTTTGCAATTTGAAGGAAACCTTTCGAACGCTTAGGGAGTTTAATATGAAATTGAACTCATTAAAATGCACTTTTGAAGGCTCCACGAAGAAATTCTTAGGATAGTTATTAACATCAAAAATGAATTAAGGCTAATCTCGAGATAGTGAAAGCACTTCTAGACATGCCTTCTCCCCGGAACACCAAATAAGTATAAAATCTTATCGGCCATATTACAACTTTGACCCGACTTATTTTTAAATCAGGAGACAAATGTACTGCCTTCTTCAAAGTACTAAGGAAAGCGAAAAAGTTATAGTGGAAGAACTAATACGAAAAGCTTTCTATAATTTAAAGTAGTCGTTAATCTCTTCTGCATTGCTATAAAATCTGATGCCGAAGGAAGAACTTTCACTCTACCTGGTAGTCGGTCTCGAAGCTATAAGTTTGGTCCTCGTTCAAGAGGAGTCAGGGAAGCAGTTTCCCGTTTATTATACAAGTTTAGTCCTTAGGGGAGTCAACATAAGGTATCCTTTATTGGAAAAACCAGTGTTTACTCTTATTGTTTCTGCTCGCAGGCTTCGCCCATATTTTTAGACCCATCTGATTAAAGTGATCCGGCCATCCGCTTAAATCTATACTAACTCGATCAAAACATTTAGGCCAATTATTAAAATGATATGTGGAGCTCAATGAGTATGATCATACTTACGTCCTTTTGGACGGCAATTAAAACTTAAGCCGTTGTAGATTTCTTAGTGGATTTCTCAAAATCGGGCAAATCAAGTGAAGATTATGGATTAGAAATGCAAGCATGGATTCTTCACCTAGATGGAGCTTCAGAACAAACTAAAGAAAATTGGCCTGGCTTTAAGCAGTCCAACTGGAGAGCATATTTATAATTCGATCTTTCTTAATTTCGTTGTCATGAATAATCAAGTAGAATACAAAGCGTTGATACTGAGCTTCAGTTAGCTCAAGAAATGGGCACACAATATCTAATAGTGAAGACTGTATCACTAGTAGTTGTCAACCATGTTAATGAAGAATTCGAAGCTCAGGATGAAATGATGATAATATACTTGAATAAAGTAAAGATGGAAATTGACAAGTGCATAAGTCTCCGTATTGAGTCAGATAAGACGAGAATCAAGTGGTAGATTTATTGTCAAAAAATACACAGGTTGGTAACCAAGCTCCCCATACGCTTATTTGAAAGTACTGGAAATGGAATCAAATGATGAGAAAAGTTGGGTGGATCCTTATATCCACTACTAAAAAAAGGCGAAATTCATTAAGCAGTAGAAAATCCATGAAGATTCAAGTGTAAAGTTACCCAATATCTTCTCATTAGAGACACGTTATCTCAATGGTCAACCAAGACCTTACTTTTGAGATGTGTCAAAGAGAGTGAAGTGGAAGTCATCCTTTGGGAAGTACATTCAGGTGAATACGGAAGCAATTCAGGAGGAAAAACATTGGTTCATAGAGTAAAAAATAAGGTTACTTTTGGCTAGCCCTCTTGAAGGATCCATAAAAGTTTTCAGAAGGTGTAAACAATTTCAGAAATATGCTCCCCTACAAAACCAATCGACTCAGAAAATACAATCGATTGTTAGCCCCCTTCACCATATGGGCGATAGACATTCTCAGACAATTTCCTCTTTCTAAGGTTTTTGCCATTGTGGATTAGCTTTCTAAATGTATTAAAGCTAAAGCTCTCACTCAAATCATTTCAAGCATGGTTTGAAATTTTATATGGACAAAATAATTTGTCGATATAGCTTACCCCTAATACTAATGGAACTCAGTTTGTTAATCAATAGAAGAGAGGTTTTTGCTAAAGCTAAATTAATTTAAAATTTTCATCTGTACATCATGCCCTAACCAATGGTCAAGTTGAATTTGAAAACAAGATCATCATAAACTTATTAACAAAGAAGGTTGAAAGTGCAAAAGGTAAATGGGCGGATATGCTTTCTTCATCCGTTTGGGTCATCTGGACCAATCCTAAAAGATCAACCGGTCAAACATCGTACATGATTTCCTACGGAGTGGAGGTTAAGTTACCGGTTGAAATGTAATCATCATAGTTAAATAGTCATCGTAGCAAAATCATCCAGTGAGGAAGAGCTCTTTGATTGGCAAGGTGTGAATGAAGAAGGAGCTTCACTGCTCTTGACTTGTTAGAAGAAATTCGAGAAAATGTTACTCTACAGCACGACGAATAATGAAGGACAGCCCTTTACTACAAACATGTGTGTGAAATGATGTTTGTTACGAATGATCTAGTTCTGAAGAAGGCTGATCCATCCACAAAAAGGTCAGTTAAATGGAATATTTGATTTGACATGCTCTAGTCAGTTCATCGTCAACCAACAAGTTGCCCTTGGTGTGTATAAGTTAAAAACATACACGGGGAAAATCCTTCCACGAACGTGGAGTGGGGACGACATTAAAAAATTCTTATCCATAAACAAAACGATTGACTTTGTATCTGTAATCATTTCTAAGTAGCATTCTTACTAATCAGCCATTCTTATTTTCTTGGTTGAAAGGTACAAAACATCAAGCCAATAATAAACACAAAAGATACACCCACTATAAATCTTTTTTATGAACAATCTTCAGAGAGGGAGGTGAAAACTCGGATGGAATTAAACCAATAAGCTCTCTCCAAATAACCCTCGTTTTTTTTTGTTGTCTCTACATTTTCATATTTTCCTCACAATGAAGGAATAACGGGGAGCTAGAGAGATTGGGAGAAAGGGATACTACTGCTTGAAGGCTACAAGTCCCACTCCTCCGCCACTAGCGGTAAGGAGTCGATTCCACTTATGGTAGCACCTGTCAAACGGATATACTGTGATCCCTTAGAACATGGACCTAGCGCCACCATTCCCAAAGATTCATCACATCCATTCTTGGAGGGAATTCTCGCGGTCTCTAATACTGACTAATGCAGCGTTTGACAGCTGACTTGGAGAAAGTCCCCTCTTTTGACAATTGACTCAAAGAAAAAGTGAAGCTAAAGCATGGCACTTGCAAGGCTCATTGCTTCTATCAATTGAAGGACACCTCCACTTCCGGCTTCACATAAAAACAAACAAGCTTACATATTGTGCTAACTCACTAACTTCTCGTAACTATGGATGCAATATGCTGACTCACTTTCCCATTTTTTATAAAAGAGTCAACAAGATAAATGGAGGATCTCAACAAAAGCATGCAAAGGTCACATCGTGACATTAAATCTCAAAAATTAAAGTTGGCTCATCATTAAATCAATCTTTAATTCTAGCTCACCAGATATAAAGAAATGGAAACGAGGTTATTGGTTGAATACAACAATCCTTATGGGTCTCTTCGACACTTCGAAAACCAAACCAGATCCAATGACATTTAACAGTCACTTTGGATGCGCTAGCAAGTTGAATCCATCGAGCAAAATGGTACATATTAAAAGTGACCGAATATAATGTTAATGGGTTTGATCGAAAAATCATGAACCTTTGAGTCACAAAACAATCTTTCAATTTCAATAAATTTTAGTTTTCAGAGATGGTTTTCTAATCACTAGTGACAAGATCCACAAAATAGTAGTACGAATCATCCAAAAAATATTTCCTGGTGGTTACTGACCGAGCGTAGACTGCAGTGAACATGCAAACTTAAAGTAATATTTCAAAAGTATTTTCAATCTGACTATAAAGTATAATAAGTGTAATAAGAAAGCAGCCCTGTTATAGGCATATATATGTATCGTTCAAGTAATACAGGGCTCTAGTGGAGTCCTGATTATCGATCCCACAGGGAGGGAGTAAACCTTAAAGTGTAGCATAGAATTCCAATATTTGAATTTACAAAACACAAAAAGGAAATACTAAAGTTTCCAAAGTTTGCTATAGAATTTAAAATTACAAAGTACTTTCTAAATTTTAGATTAAAGAAAACAACAATTAGACTGAGCTTTGCTATGTAAGGTTCAAATTTAGAGAAAATGACCTCCCCCTTACAATTTTTATGGTGAGTGAATGATATTTATGAGTATAGTTTTTGTATTGTGCCAAATGAGAGCATACATATTCTTTACCCTCTTCTGAGTGCTATAAAAAATAATGACTAATCCTAGTTTTACTCTCTAAATTTGTGGTTAGGCTGGGAGGATATTGGCTCTCACTCCAAAACTCCCACGTCCCTTCGGCTGAAGGCTAACTCTCACTTTAGTTTCCAAACACTAGGACCAAATTAGGAACTTCAGTCTGTCACCCTAAAATCTCCAGTTATACGCCCAACAAAGCATATTTCCCTATTTATTTTCACTCAACCCCTATGAACTTCACCATCCATGTAGTTTGAGTGTAATCTCTATTTTTATTGTAGAAAGTATAATTCTTTTGGATCGTATGTTTAACAACATATTGTAACAAATCAATTGACCAGATCGAAAAGTAAATGAAGAACGAAGTGGAAAATCATCACAATTTCTATTCTTTTATATGACACAACCAATTTAAACCGTTACTTCACTATTTATCATTGCAAGGAGAAAGACATAGAAATTTACTCAGAATTCTTGGAGAAGTTACAAAAAAACAAAGATTATATATATATAAAAGCAAAGCCATACAAACTATGAAAAGTAAATACAACTTATCTCAATTTCTTCTCCAAGCAAATCCTTTAATGTTCCCTTGAATGTCCTTCTCTCTTCACAACAACACACAATTTTCTCTTGGAATAGTAGAGAAGAAGCAATCTCTCACTTTCCCTCTCCTCCTACAACTCTTTTGAGAAGAATCCCTTCCAGAGAACCAATCCCTAGACTCTAGACTCTCTCTCAAGACTTCCTCTCTACTCACACACACATTACTTCACTTTTACACACACAAAAACCTTCAACACACACCCATTTCTGCTGCCCAAACAGTTTAAATTCGTCTATGAATGAATTTTCTAAAAGTTGCCTAAAAAATATCTTCAAAAAGCATTCAAATACATTGAATCTGGCTTGAACCGACATTAGGCGCCATTGGCGGCCTATCGCGCCATTTAATTCTGAACTCTCGGGAAAAACCCGCCGTCGGTGCGACTTTCAAAAATATTGTTTTTGCCCTTCTTTGCTCCAAATTTGTTCTTTTTTGCTCCATTTTGCTCCTTTTACCTAAAATCACCATACCTGCGGCCAAACATAAAATATACCTTCCATTAAAGTGTGATATCACCAAAAATAAGTATAAAATATATATGAAAAATTAAATAAATTTTTGGTGCATCAAAATCCCCCAAACTTAACTATTACTTATCCTTAAGTAATCATTTTACTACGTAAAAATATGACTCTTTAATAGTGAACTTTACTTAATGATTACTATGATTTTTGATTTAAATGAATATAATAGTAAGAATTTTAGAAGGTTTTTCAATAACCTAGGTTAAAATTATAAGTTTAAGAAGTAATCAAGTCTGAGAGTTCCAGCATTCTATTTATATCAAGATTAACCATAATTTGTCACATTAATGGTACTTTGAAGGATCATATGAAAAATATGTTCATGTAAACTCTATTAGTAAGGATTCTAACACTTTAAATATAAATTAAGAAATGGAATTCAGTTCTTCCTTAAGTTAATTCAAGTTAAGCCAATTTTTTATTAGACATCTCCTCAAGATTCTCCTCACTTATATTTTTTTTATTTTCTTTTTTTTCTTCTCGTGAGGATTACTATATCTAGATAGCCTTTAATAATTTTAAACTTCACTCTCCTCTTCCTAAAGTTGAAATTTGAAACATTTCTTCAATTTATATATATATAAATATATATATATATATATATATATATATATATATATATATATATATATATTAGGTTTCTAATAATTCATCATAGAGTTACACTCCTTTCTCCTCACATAAACCTCTAAGTTTCTTAACATTTCAAATATATAGTTTTCTTTACTATAAATAATCAACTATAATCTCATCCTTTTATACTAAATATCTTAATCACATAAAATTAACCTTCATCACTAAAAAATTCCATTCAACTCTACTATGATATTTAAATAAAATAAAAAATTTAGTGATCTAAAGTTAAGCTCATCCACTTCAAGTCATTTTAAAATAATATTGAAAAATATATTTTAATTAAGAACAATTACTAGTTAAATCTTTTTCCTCCCCAAACATAAGTTTTTCAATGTATATCAAATTACTAAAGAGAGATAAAATAAAAATAAAACTAACCTTTTTGTGTCAAGCTTTTGAATCTTCTGAAGCATGCAGGTATTTATTAGAAATTTAGCTACAGATATAAAATAGTTAGAAGCATTGTTCATATATATATCAGGGATTTGCATGGTAAACAAAACTTAAAACACTACATAAACACTTAATACAACATCAAGTACAACTTTACTACAATGGTTACATAAAATATAAACTTCAACTTAACCTAACTGAAATAAAAGTACAATCATAACACATAACTACTACACTAGAGCAAATAAATAATATAACAATCAACACAACAATAACAAACATAAAGAAGACTAAACTATTAATCTTCATATCTTCTTTCTTCTGCTCCTTCTTCTTCAAGCTGGTATGGATAGTATCGAGGGTAAGTAGAAAATATCACTCCATCTTCTCCCCTTATGAATCTTATATGAACATCATGATAGGCTATATCGTATTCCACTCTCCTCCTTTGGTAATCATCATTGATGCTATTCCTTGCTTCCAAACCATCCATCCTACTATGAAGTCTAAAAATATCATCTTTTTGCATCATCAGCCTCTCCATAACATCAGAAATAGTAGGAGTTTCTGAAGTCGATGGTACATCATGACTAGCAGAGTGAATCTCACTACTCTTGCCTCCAAATCTCCATCCTACATGAGATTCATAGGTGCGAATGTTGGCCTTGCTAATGGGATTCAAAGGGCGGACCAACTCTTCGCTAGCATTAACTTCAACTCCTGCTTCTATGTATAATGCATAAATCAAAGCCGAATGTCCTAATCCTCCAGTGGTTTCTCCCTTAGCAGTAGTCAGAATATTGTTATAAATGATTCTTCCAATGTCAATAACTCTCATGTTTTGAATATAGAAATTCAGATCCACTCTATCCCTTGTAACTTTACTATGGTGGTAGGAAGGTAGTAGTCTTGTAGAAATAAAGTAATGTCAGGCTTTAGATGTTACATTGAGAGTGGAAGCAAGAAAATTGATCTTTTGTCTTTTTTTAGGTTTCCACTCCCCTTTTCCATTAGTAAGAAAAGCAATAACCTCATTTAAAACAGCATCTTCGTACCAAAAGTTTGGTATTCATAAAACGGATTATCTCTCAAACGGTAGAATGTATTTATTCGTTCAGAGGTGAATTCTACCATTTGTCCCTGAACTAATACGTACTCTTTTTCAGTATATCACAGATTAGCATAAAATTCTCGAACTACATCATCAACAAAGCATTGGCGAAAAAATAATTGAAAGTTTCCCAATTTTGATAAAAAATCATTTGTTATACAACTCCGCCCGGATTTTCAAATCCACGATCCTGAATACATTTCTTGCTACTAAATGAAGATATAAAATAATACTAGGCTTTTACATCTACAAGTCTTTTTTCATCAAAATAAATATTTCTCTTCCCTTTAATCAGCTTCAGAGACATATCCACAATTTCTAAAAATTTGCAAATAAATACCAATAAATTCCAAAATCACAAAACTATAAACTCCAAAGTCAAATCTAAAATATAAAAGCATTTCACCATGGATTATCTCTCAATTTTCCTCAAAAACTTCAAATTTTTGGATCTCCACAATGCAGGAGATTTCCATGGTGAAAATATAAAATTCTTAGCTTAAAGTGTAGCTCTTACCAAGGAAAGATGAAATCTGACTTCAATTAGCTTTAAGATCGCCTCAAGTCCAAGTTTAAGCAAGCCCTAAGGGAGTTTTTCCGTAATGGTACGGAGGTAGAAAACGGTCAAATGGAGTCAAAGGGTAAAAAATAGTGATTTTAAGTATTCAGAGCAGTTTCGGGTATTGGGCGCCGTCGGTGCCCATTCTGGTGCCATCGGAACCAGACCGATCAAAATAATAGAAGCTCTCGGAAAAAACTCACCGTCTGCGTCCATTCTGAAGTCATTGACGCTTGAATTTTGAGTTCCAATAATTTCATGATTTTTAATCATTTCAAAGTTAAGACAACATCGAATTAGCTTTTATAAGCATCTAAGTTAATAATTAAGTGATTAACAAACACTAATTTCACAAACAACACAAAACATCACTTTTATATATAAAATCCAAAGTTCAAAACTTCCACACAAATCAATTCGTCTACCACATCAATAACTCAGTGTCACAATCAAACAACAGCACTATAACGCTAAAAACATAACATAAACTCAAATCTCAAGCATACAAGTCTGAAATCACCCCATAAGCAAGCCAAATACAAACTAAACTCAAGCAAATAAAGTCCAAATACTTAAAAAAAGTAAATAAAAATAAAAAAGCACTACTCTTCATCATTGCCTGTGTTATCATCTCTGATATCTCTAATGAATTGGTGGTGCACAAACAAATTGTAGAATGAGCGATACGGTAATTCATCAGTTAAATCCTCTTCGATCCAAGCCATTTTTTCATTAAACTTATCAACCCCTCTTCCATATGTGATTAAACTTTTCTTTCATCTTCCAATCTAGGTGATAAAAAATTCAGATATATTATTAATTGCATTCATAAGATTTTGTACCTCTTTCTCCTGTTTCTTTATCTTCCTCAGAAACAACTGTGCACTTTCAGAACAATGAGGTTGAATCGGTAATAAACTCTGAGTTAGTTGATCCACAGATATGCTCAATTCATTTTCACTCTCAATTGCATGACAATCATAAATATTAGTGTCCAAGGAAGAAGCACTTTTTCCCAACTCTCATAAGGCACTTGTGACTGACTACAAAGAGGAAATATATTGAAAGGTTGTCCCAACCCATAATTTGATCCATGCATAATCAATCCCAAAACAGATTTCAAAATTATAATGTCAATATCAATAGTTCTACCTGTTTGAATGCAATAATTTAATATCGCACTTTCCTTCATCACTTTACTAATTTTCATATTTAGGAGTAATTTCGAAGATATAAAGAAGTGCAATTGCTTTGACATAGGATTTAATAAAGTTGTAGATAAATTAGCATACTCGTTCTGCCAATCTTCAATTTCTTCTATCAGATATCGATAGATTTCATTCAACTTGTCTCTTGTATGAATGAAATTTGTATAATGGAAAATTTGCACATTATCTATCATGTAAAGTTCATTAATTTTGGAAGGAGTGAATGATATCCACCAACCTCGCACATAGACAGCTCCTTGATTGATTCGTTAAAGATTTGCATAAAATTCTTTTACCACCGGAATGACTACTGCGGCAGTGGTGTAACAAAATACTTCCCATTGCCTTTGCACAATCATTTCTTTAACACGAGTATTAGTAACATTCATACCTCGATGGACAAAGCCTTGTTCTTTGATAAGCATTCTCTTTATATGGACTTTGTCACAAAGTCTGCGCCTCGAAACTGACAAATTCCTCCTATTGAAAACTCTAAACCTTAGAGTTTCTAAGAAGTTGGAAGCCATTGGAATGTGAGCATTGGAACTTCCTTTTCATTTTTTCAGGAGTTAGTGGGTTTAAAACTAATTTTAGGGAGTTATAAGGGTGAAATTCTTACTCAAAACTGCAAATTCTCATCATTTGAAACTCCAAAAATTATTCTCTTGTCGTCAGCACCATCGACGTAGAATTGGGTGCTGTCGGTGCCCAAGCTACAAATTATTCAAGTGCTCTCAGGAAAAATCTGTCGTAGGCGCTAGTTTGGGCACCGTCGACCCTGGTTTGGGGTCCATCGGTGCTGGATCAGGCGCTGTCGGTGCTGGTTTAGGCGCCGTCAGTGCTACTTCACAACTTTGCTCCAATGTCTTTTCTGTCGAAATAAACTCCAAATATCATATTCAATTCAATATTAATCTCCATTTAGGATATTTATGAGTGTGGAGGACTCAAATATATATAACTATCTAATAATAACATCATTCAAAATTAAACTAAAACACACAAAGCACATAGATACTATGGGTTGTCTCTCATAAAGCTCTTAGTTTAACGTCGTCAGTCTGACAAACATTAGTTTCAATTAGGATGAATTATCATTAAAAATTCTTTGAAATTAGGTCATGAATCCTCAAAATATGATTTTAATCGATGCCCGTTAACTTTAAAT